>CAJQUW010000396.1:0-197905 GCA_907163375.1 Prostheceraeus crozeri | reverse complement strand
TCAGTGTTTCTCAAGGTGGGCCCTGTGGCCCAAAAGTGGGCCCCAGGCTTTTGGAAGTGTACTGGGTGAGCGACGGAAAAATGAAAGTCAGTATTTGAAAAGAACGACGATAATTTTTCTTGTTTGTGCTTAACGAATTAGTTTTATAAATCTTTTTATTGCATATATCTAATATTGCTTTTATAGATATAAATAGTATTACAATCATTTCGGTTTACGAATTGCTTAAGAAATTAAGGTGACTATGGTGACTGCAAGTTATCGATCGTAGATCAGTCAGATATTGGTTTTATCTACACATGCTTGTCGCCGTTTGAGTTCATATCATAGTTTCTGCGCAAGTCTCGATGGCGACTTCGAACAAACGTCAATGCGTGAGACGCTTTAAAGAGGAATTTGTTGCTCTTGGATTTCCAATCATCGACGATTGGAAAGCCTGAATGCACTTGAATGTGGGATAACCCTAAGGGGACGGTTCAATGAAATCTTACGAAGGTCGAAAGTTATCAAACATCAATATGGCCAAACATCCATTATCGGATGAAAAAGATATAACTACTTTCAAAGTCTAGCGAAAGGAACTCACGCCTATGAACTGTTCGATTTTATCAAAAACTACATCAAAAGTCGATCATGACACCTAAAACCCAGCTTTTGCGTCTCACTGAATGTTGCCAATAGCCGGTTATCCCGATACTGTTGGTGAGCGATGGATAAAACCAGCCATGGACGTTTGTATTCGGGGATGGTGTTGTGGTGATTTGGGCGGCCGACTCGATCAAACAAAAATCCCACTTTCAAATGACACTATAAAAAAGGCGCCAAGACGAAATGGGTTTCTCAGTTGGAAGCGTGGTTTGGTTGACATTTTACGGGAAACTCTTTGTTTTCTCTGCAGATAGATGCAATCAACAGTGGTTTTCGTCAGCTCTGTTACTCCACTATGTCCGATTTTTTGATGGGTACGGACTTGCGCGTAATGAAATGTTGTTCATCAAAAATTTGGACTACTGACCACGACTGGTTTTATCTATTTAACAACACCGTGATGGAATTTTTGTTGAGGTTTACATTTGAAGTTCTTTCCCACACCTTGAGGAAAAACTTCAGCTATCTCAAGGAAAATAATTCATTCGTTGCATAACGCATTTGACCTGGTTTGTGAAAGCAAATTTGGCTGTCTCGTTTTGAGGACATGTTGAAATTCAATCCACCACAATGGCTGGTTGCCCTTCATACATGTACTTTCGACCATTGATTGATCCTGAATTAAGATCCTGTCCATGGCTAAAGGGAAAAATTTCAATTGAAATGAAAGAAAACACCTTTCTTCAAAAAATAAGATTGGGCATCGGAAAGGTATCTGATGCTTGGATGCAATACAACATGTACAACGCTAGCTCCAAACCTTTTCAAAGTCGCCTTACCCTACTTCCTTTCGTTTCCAACTACATGACTGGCCGGAGATAGGATTTTCCCATTGTTGTTCACATTTTATCAAAAAAGCGGAATCGGCTGGATATTGAGCACCGTGGTTTGCTTCGGCTATATTTGAACCAATCATTGATTGTGGACATCGATGAACTCTTAAAAAATCATCAAAATCAAAGGAGTCATTGATAAGACAATACACGTTGTTTTCGTCTTGGACAGTTCAAGTTTCATGTTTGTGATTTAGTGAAATTTTTTAGCGAGATGTAATTGCTAATCAGGAATACACACTTATCTTTTCTAAGTCTACTATTTTTTCAAGTTTTAGGTTACGCAAGTGTAGACTTTAGGGTAGCTTGTATGTAAAGGTATCAAGAAGTACAAATAGATATTCACGATTATATAGACTGAACGAGTGTAAGGTTATATCATTTTTTAGGGTTTGTCATTGAAAATGAGAAGGCAAAAGAAAACTTACATATAAAGGTAACAACAAGACGTTTATTGTACAAAATTATAATATATTTCCATCAAATAGTGTTTTTACAAGTATTTTGATCTATGAGCATTATGAGGACAATTATTTCAAAATTTGATATTCACAATAAGACCTGTAAAAACATGCTTGATTCTTAAAAAATTGAGCCCCAATTTTTCACTAAGGAAAAAACTGGGCCCCAGCACGTAAAACGTTGAGAAACACTGATTTAGATGATCCAAAAACCAGTCCAGCACATATCCTATTCTATCTATCTGGGTTGTCTTCGGTTAGTCGTTGAAGATATTGAATTTGAAACTTATCAGCTTTCAAGATAAGAGGAAAGTTGAGTTCAACAGATGATCTGGGAACCGACTTCTTGGAACTTTGAAGTACTTTGGCTATTATACCCTCATTTGCTTCGTACAGCACGACAAGGTTGATCGCGAATTTCGCTATCATGTCAACCAAAATCTCTTTGACTTTGATATCCAGCTATCTATGATATTCCCTTTAACAATGCTCTATCTACAGTTTGATGTCTTCATTCAAGTTCTTATTAAAAATTTTATCCGATTTCTAGGCCCATATAAATATAATTTGGGATAAATAAAAAATCAGTACAAATAGTTCCTATGGTGCGCGATTTTTGGCCCACCTTGTATATCTACATAATTTCTATTTTCATCTAGTTTTAAAGAATTTTACTAGAATTATCATACAAACGTACAAGTACGATGACAATCAAAAAAGAATAATTGAATTAAAGAATGCATTTGCAAGTGTCGTTCAAATTTTTTAACATTTTGGTTTGAATTTTTCCATACTATCCTTGTTCGATAAAATTTGCATTGAATTCTTAGAAATATATAAATATTTCGCATGACGGATAGAGACTCTGCAACAAAATTTTGACATTTTTAAGTGCCCACGACAATCTAGAACGACGCACAGCAAGCTATACTTCGTCTATACGTAAGGAAAATACTGTAGGGAAACTTTTCCAAATTCTTGTGCAACGGTACCGCAGGTGCGGTTTAGCGCACAGCCCTAAATGCAAGAAAAATGAATACGATATTCAAGGCTTCATTTCAAATCCATCTGCCGGTATTCAAAATGTTCCAATGCACGAGTTGTTGTTGCTTTTATAGACAGACTACCGACTGTAATAAAAAGAGCGCTGATTAAATTTCCTAAAGCAAAAAGACTGACAGGAACGTCTTTAAAATGAGTAGCTAGAAATTTCTTTTTACTACAAAACCAAGAATGTGAATGAATTCCATTAGATTAACTTTATATGAATAGAAAAATTTCATTAAAAACTTCTAGTAGAGACGCTCTCACTTATCTACATATTGTAAAATTCCAGGAGTTTCCTAGAGCCCTAAAAACCGTTTTTCGAAATTCCAGGAGTTTCCAGGAGCGCGGAAACCCTGCACGAGTATCTTGGTTCTGATGCAGACTTGCACAGCATCCTCCTTAAGCTCACATGAATAGAGTGAAATACGAACGCATTCCTCCACGCCGTTCAGGATCCAGAACCGACAATGGTCATCTGCTTGGGAACACTGGTGATTAGATGACTTATTGAAATTCTGCAACTCGAATTAACCATGCTTGTTAAATTCTCCATTCGATGACGAGAAATTTGTCATTCACCGCGTGAAAAATGACCAGATATTCGTTGAGATAGAACAAAAAGTGTCCTTGAATGATGTCTGTGCAAAATCAAAACATGAAAAAAACCACCTATCTCAAAACCCTTTATTTCAGCTGCACCGTTTACGAAGCGAGATGGCAAGACAGCGGCATGCATTTTGATCACCAAATATTCCAACATCAAAAATAGCATGATCGACAAATTGCTATCGTTCCAGAAAATTGCTCTGGTTTCTCGATGACACGATCGGACTAATGGAGAACAGCAAACGACAAATATTGCAAATAAATGGAGATGAGGTTTATGTCAAGTAGAGGCTTCCCCAATTTTTACGGATGTAGAACATCTCTTTTTAGCGCGAGATCTTTCGTCATCTACACAATTTGTTTGCAAAACGAGGAAAATTTTAGACTTTCAAAAAGAGTTTCTATACATTTTAATATCTGCTATATAGTGAACCAAATACGACTTTTATTTACGACAGTCGCTTGAGAATGGCCCGATGTAGGCCGACAGATATCGCGCTAAAAAGAAATGTTCTATAACCGTAAAATTGGGGAATCCTCTACTTGACATGAAATGTAATCAACTCCACATGTTTCAAATGAATGATGTTGTAATCGAGTAGGACGTAGGTCCTTGAGAACAAGGAATAATCATATTCGTTGGTCATCGCGTCATGACAGACGGTAGGCTAACTAAAAGAATGATGATCACGTACAGACTGACGAAATCAGCGTTTGAAAAACGCCTGTAGACATACACAAGGGGCAATTTCTAGGGGCGTAATTGAGTTTTAATAAAAGATATGTACATAGAAAAAAGTCGCATCACTTTAATGGATGAGAGAAATACTTCCTAATAAAGAAAATGCAGCCCTAGCAAAAGATAGTGAGTCGAAACTCGAAAATGACAGTAGCTTTGATTTAACATCTATCTAACTGTGCTGATAGTTTCAGCCGATCTTGATGCCTCTGTCGTCTGTCATCCTGTCTCTTCAGCCGTGACAGTCAGTTTTCATTGTTACTCTAGGGTCCGAGTTAAAACATGTCTGACATGCTGACTTCCAAATTGAAGGACGCATCCATTACTAGCTACTGTGGACAGCAGGTGAGGCCGTAGCGGAATCCACTAAGCGGAGCAGCCTCGCATCTAAACCTTATTGCACTTTCCTCTAGAGGTGAGTTTACACGTGGCAACTTCTACCGTCGTCATTTCATGTTGCAGTCGATAGCATCCTTGGACTACAAAAGGACTGAAGAATGATCTAAAATTAGTAATGTTGTCGACACTAGTTGCATGTGTAGAACTGTTTCGAAAGACTGTCACCAATGTGTAATAGCTCATGCAACGAATTGCAGAGAGTTGACACAGAAATGTTCTCTGTTACAGGAATAGGGTGGCTGCAAGCATAAATTCAGTCACGCACATGAACGACAGCATGAGCCATCCACTTGCAGACCCGGCATGATCGTTTACTCTTGTTCTCTGCTCTGCAAATTACTGTGACAACGGCTTCCAAGTCCTTACTAACCATGCTGCGAAATTCAGATGGTCGTGAGATAGGGTTTGCAAGCTCTCTGAGATGAAAAGTCACGTGATGACCGCTGTCAAGATGAAAGTCAATTCCTATATTCTTAATGGCGACAGTATAGAAGGAATAAAATTGTAGGCCGCATAAGACCCCCCTTTGCATCGAAAAGGTGGAGACACACCTCACAGGTGCAAACACACCTTCGGCTGACTGATTTCGGTCGTGTATCAAGTGAAACTGGAATACGTGATAATATGTGACATCTTAGGATCCTAACTTCTCAGAAGCATTGAGATAACAACCAATCTGCCCTAGAGAAGCCTCAGATCTAGAGCCTCCTTACCGTCTCCTTTCCCTTTCCGCTGCCGCCGTGTCATCACTCGTCTTCCAGGCCACGGTTTCCGTGTTCGACGCATTGACACTGGAGTGTTCCCCACATTGTTGCAACACTCTGAAAGAGATAAACAGATGACAACTCATCCACCTCGGCGGTCTTCAACACTTTTTCTTACCTCTTCCATGTCAGTAGATAGCAGGAAGTAGAAGGGTCCTCCTCCTCGCTCAAAATTTGTTTACGCTTTCATCTCTTTAATTCTTCCTTTGGAATAGAAGACGACGGATTCTCTACTTCTTTTCGCTTGTACTGACTCTAAAATACGATTAGTGAAGAGCTTCAGAGGTTGCTGATTGAGAGATAACTCGAGGAATGGGATGGCCTCACTGGAAAGAAGTAAAAACGAAATTGCTGGCGGTTGGGCTCGTCTATACAAAAAGCGATTGAAGCGTAAGACCACTCCTCGGCATCAGTAAGGTCGGAGACTGATGTCAAATTGTCGGAATTTTCAAACATCGCAGATCAGTTGTCAAGCAATTATGAACAACGAATAAATCATCTGTTACAACTCATATTAACGCCAGTAGCTAGGACAAGTTCATCAGGCATCTGAAAATCTCACCGCATGATGCAATTTAAAGTGAAGAGTCGTTACGCGCTCAGCCAAACGCCACTCTATAGTCAGGTGGGAGGTTCTCTACTCTGTAGACGACTGATTGCCCTTAAATACGCATCGACCAGCAAGTGAGCGACAGGAAATCGGGTCAGAGTGGACAGTTCGAAAACGTGTGGGTCGCTGCACATCCTATCTTCAGCAGCTGATGAGACTGTGATCTACTTTCATCCGCTTGGTCGAGTTCATCACAAACTGCTTCCTTTTAGAAGCAAACATCTTGTGATTTTTGGTACCTCTACAAGTGGATAAGGCCAGGTATCCTTGTGGTGTCAGTTGACATAATAGACATGAACTCAATCACGTTTTCACAATGCAAGTTTTGGATCCACTACCAATGCACCAACTTCAGTACCATCAGTGCTGATCTCAGCTTCAAATTATGCGAAGGTGTCCTAACCACCTCGGTTGAAATGCCTTCAATGATTACTGTTGGCAAGAATAAGATAGAGGTTTGGACTCTCTTTCTGTTTCCTTAGCAATATCCTTAGCAATCTTTCGGCACTCTATAACCGCAGTCACAATGTCATGACATTCCGGGAGCTACAACCTAATCTCACGGATCACAAGCATTACTCTACGACGAAAACATTCATCTATCATATCTGAGCCAGGTGTGCTATTGGATGCCTCAGCGACATGCGCAATAGACTTGTGAAAAACGAAAATCACATGATCAGACGCATATGATCCACCAAGCTCTGCAGGCGCAAGTCTGCAGATGGTCAGCGGACTGCGGAAAACCGATTGAGATGACTAGATCAGACTACCCAGCGATTCAAATTTAAAAAAAGCGAAAAAACGAATCCTAAACTTAGAAAAGCAAGTCAGCGAAAAAAGCGAACCGATAATCTTTACATCAAGCAAAGTAGAATATACATAATATCCATCAACCCATGCACTACCACGAACACTGCGAACCTGAGTAGATTGCGAATACTATTTTCTTGTACAAAAATGATAACTTGTCGGAGCACCCACTTAGGAGGCATTTTCTTGCATTTTGTTTCACGATTCGCAAATGCACCAGACCACATTTATACATAAAACTAGCTTTTGTATTCTATTAATGATCCGACATAAATCAGCAAATCAACTTTAGATTGCTTCAATTTTAGACAAATAATGTAGATTCCAATAATGTTTGATAGGATTGTTGAAACATAGTGTTTGAAAAAATCAAAGAAATATTGATAGAAAATTCAGCAGAATGAAGACAACATGATTTTATAATTTCTGTGGCAAATGAAATTTCTCCAACTGCCATGCTTCCAACCACAAAATTAGTCTATAACTTGACCATCTCTTTTATCTGAATATCCCAAAGCATATTGATATCTTTCATTCAAGTATTTATTAGATAGGTGTCTGTCAACTAAAGTCATGCAAAGTAGATCATATCACAAATAAAAGATCCTTAAGTAGGTTTTACATAATAGGGCAATTATTTTATGCAGTGATAGAATGTACACTAAACGCTTCAATCCGATGATCACTGTAGTTTCTTCAATACTCGTAGGCCTAATATTATGCCAATAATATTGCTTACTATGACGCATTTTGGTAAAGGCAGATAATGCTCACAATTATAAGCTGTATTATTGAAGCAAAATTGATATTTTATCAAATGGACATTGTTACAACAAATGCGTTATATTTAGATGCAAAAGTGTCAGCATGTATATTTACGATCAATGAAATTCATATTGCTCACTTATGCAGCCCTACACTGACCAGATGATAAATATTTCTAAAATGGGGAACAATTTTTCCGACAATGGACGGCTGCCAAAAAAAAAATAAGAAAATTGGAAGTCAATGATTTACATTCGAGTGGGTCCTTTACAGACCCTTTCCGTCAAGCTTTTGACTGTAAGTGGGGCTATTCCAGACATCAAGCTGCCTGTTATGAGTCATATATTAGCACTGTTTTTTTTCAATCAAAATTTTGCGGTGTAACATATTCATCAATATTATAAATCTTAAATTGATGAAAACCGACGATAAATTATAATATTGGATAAATATTTGAAAATATTCCATGAAAAACCATCACTGTGCAGCCTACTTCAAGGCGATTATCAAGATCATGTTCCATACACTTCTGCTAAAAAAGGGCAACCAAGTCCAAGCTTTACAATGGAAGGTTCTCATTGAGAGTTCTTGGATAGTAACATTCTGACACCACTTTCTCTGGTTGAATTATATGTGGACATTCCTACTTACTTTACTGACGCATTTGTCAAAAGTCACGAGTTGTTGAAGCACACGAGATAAGTCGATACCAAACAGCATAGCTCAGCACACAGAAACTATGAAAATACAGTGAACACTCGTTTTAAGAATCACTCGTTATAAGAATAAACTCGTTATTAGAATCAAATCCATTTTCCCGAAACATTTCTATACAACGTTGTAAGTTTTCCGCTCGTTATAGGAATAATTATCGTGTCACTTTCGTTACAAGAATCAATGTATAAATCGTCATTCAACAATTTAGCATGAAATACTATGTATTTTACACTCGTTGTAATAATAAATAAGGACACACTTTCGTTATAAGAATCAGTGAATGACACTTAAACTGTCATTGACCGAAATACTCACCAATGGCGATATCCTACTTTTTATTGATTATATTTGCCAATGGACGTCAGATAAAAGCGTCATGACATCACGATTAACCTTGAGAAGATAAAATCCACTGAAATCCTCAGCAATTGCGTTATTTTACTATACCCTTTCGATTAGAATTGGCAATGGGCGTCATCAGAACTCATGACACGAGATGGTGACTGTATCCCATCTCGGCCCTTGGGAAGATGGAAGAAGAAATCCTAAAACTAACCAATGAGAGCCTTTACCCAAGCAAGATATCAGACTTTTTTAGACGAAGTTGAAGCTGAACTGAAAAAGAATGTTTTCTTTAAGCATGTAAGTGTAATTAGGGTAATAGGAACTACAAAAGAAACATCTTATTTAATAGCTACGTAAGCATTTATCTATACTGATTACTAAAAAGGATGTATATCATCATTTTTACAAATAAAAGGCATGAGTGCTCA
Organism: Prostheceraeus crozeri; assembly: GCA_907163375.1. NCBI lineage: Eukaryota > Metazoa > Platyhelminthes > Polycladida > Euryleptidae > Prostheceraeus > Prostheceraeus crozeri. The sequence continues at coordinate 188,730 of CAJQUW010000396.1, read as the reverse complement.
TAAAAAAACTCTCGTTATAAGAATAATCTCGTTACAAGAATCAAAACATAATTTCCCGATGTGATTCTTATATCGAGAGTCCACTGTACATTCATTATAGCGGGTTAAGTATGACGTAATCAGTAAGACTGCAGTAATGTAAACAGTAGTCAAATAACTTACAAAATAGTGCATTAGGCCTACTGGTACATCTATTCTTCAATCTATAACTCAGAAAGTTTCAGGTGGCTGTAAGAAAATTGGCTACATCAGATTATATCAGTATCATAAATACTCAGTGACAAAAAGAATGAAACAAGTCCTGATATGAATACTTATGACTTAAACTTGGTTGTACTGTACGTTTGTTTGTTGTTTGTAAAAGGAGAACTCGAATGCTTTACTCAAAAACATTTAATTTGATACTCATGATTTTATCAACTTAAGTTAGAAACGGGTGTGACCACCGCGAGCATCCAAACAGGCATCGATGCAGCACAGTCGCTGGATGAATGCCAGGTCTAAGAGGTTCCACTGCTCGATCAGTCTGTCGGCCAACATCTTCAAAGACACTGGTGGGTGGTTGTACCTCTCCCTCACTCTGCGACCAAGTTCATCCCAGCAGTGCTCGATGGGGGAGAGGTCGGGAGAACGTGAGGGCCATTCCAAGGTTGGGATTCCACTGCTTGCTATCCTGTTAGAGACCACTGAAGCGCGATGGGGCCTTGCGTTGTCATCCTGAAAAATCAATTGATTCGATGTCACTGCTGGAACCACGACCGGTGTCACGATCTCGTCGGCGTATCGCTGTCCTGTCAATGTTCCTTTCACTACGATTGCTGTTGTTTTTCTATTGTGCCAGATACCGGCCCAAACCATGACACTACCGCCGCCGTACCGGTCGTGTTCTTTGACGCAACATGGAGCAAATCGTTCACTTGGCAAGCGATGAACACGGATCCGACCATCGTTGAAATCGAGAGTAAACCTCCATTCATCAGTCCAGAGCACACGTTCCCACTGACTGTCACTCCACGACTGATGACCTTGACACCACGTCACTCGTCTCCTTCGATGTTCCAGGCTCAGCGGAATTCTCACAGCGGGTCGTCGAGACTGTATACCAGCTTCTCGCAATCTTCGATATGCAGTTCGAACGCTACAGGCAACGTTCCCATCAACCTTCCAGTACACAATTAGCTTCGGGACGGACACAAATCTGTTTCTTTTAGCAGCTAAAACTAAGCGTGCATCTGTCCGCTTGGATGATACCTTGGTCTTCCTGATCCGTTCTTCTTTTCCACATTTCCTTCTGCTTTCCAACGACACCACCACCTCCATACAACGACCCTTGAAATTTTCAATTCTTTCGCAACAGTTGTAGAACTTTGCCCACAACGCATCATCCCAATTGCCATTCCTCTGGTATAGTTATCGTGCGGCATTTCATAAGTCAAATCTGGTCAGCATTAGGTGGTGATTCTGTTCAACTTCTAGCTGTTACTGTGATCAATATCAAGTTTTGAAATTTGATGGTCCTATATCATTTCCCTTATCATATGGAGTTCAATGGTGATAAATAGAAAGCGAGATATCATCTCAAACCATAGAAAAAAATGAAACAAACTTCCATTCAAGTCAATGATAGTTGGTTTCATTATTTATGTCAGTGAGTATAAGTGGATGCAAAATGATTATTATACACATCAACTTTTTGCCTAGTTACACGTACTTCACGAAAATCACAGTGAAAGTGACAGTGCAATAAAAAATTCAACAGAAAATAGTCCAGTGTTTATATTATCATCTCAATTTCTTAGGCCTATTTATCAACATTATGCAATGCACCTCACATATTCGCATAAACTGAACCGCTTGTTTCACTAATCCAATATCAATCTTTTAAGAAAACTCCGATAGTAGGCCTCCTGTGTGTCTCTGGCATTGATGTCTCGAATTCCTTGACTGATAAATTCGATGACATTCATTTGTGGCATGCAACCCGCATGTATTTTCAACATGCATCAATTCAGACTCGTGTAGAAGCTATAACACCATGGTCTCAAAGTTGCTAAATAACTTTTTTGCTAATAAGGGCACATTTTCCAATTCCTATGTAACACTGTTATTACATAAGATTATGCAACCGTCAAGATCTGCATTCAATTATCAACACATGGATGATAGCATAACTAAAGTAAAGGGCAACATGTAAAAAAGGCCTGTGCTACGAAACACTTTTTCCTGCTCTACCAAAAAGCGAAAAAACGAATGCCACTCGATAAAAGCGAAAATTCAGGCATATTTTCGAAATAGCGGATAAATCGAATGTCTGGGTGGTGTGCTAGATACATTAGATGCTTATCCACGGAGATCGGGCGAAGCAGTTTGTGACTTCGTATCTGTAGCTGATTGCACTCTCCGCATAGTCTCTTGTTGACCGGGTATCAAGTTAAAACTACGGACATCATTTCAGTGCCCGGAGCGATGTATTGTTTTCCTCTACGAAAGCACTGAGATACAACCAATCTGCCTAGAAGCCTCATCTAGAGCCTCCTTACCGTCTCCTTTCCCTTTCCGCTGCAGCCGTGTCATCACTCGTCTTCCAGGCCGGTTCCGTGTTCGACGCATTGACACCGGTGTTCCCATTGCAACACTCTGAAAGAGAGAAACAGATGACAACTTCCACCTCGGCGGTCTTCAACACTTTTCTTACCTCTTCCATGTCAGAGATAGCAGGAAGAGAAGGGTCCTCCTCCTCCAAGTTGTCCGCTTTCATCTCTTCATTCTCCTTTGGAATAGTAGATGACAGATTCTCAACTTCTTTCGTCTGCATCGATTCTAATACAACCGACGCTTGAGAAGGTTGTTGATTGAGAGATAACTCGAGAATGGAGCTCACTGAAATGATAAAGAAAGCAAATCAAAGTAACATCAGACGAAAAGGCTACAAAAAATGAAATTGCTCTGTAAAGGATCTAAAACATGTTCTTATATCTTACAGAATAATAAATATTAACTTACATAAGAAACTTCATCAGATGAGTAAAATGAGTATTATGCAAGAAATCAAAATTATCCTTATGGAGGGATGCAGACTTGTGCTGTAATTGTAGTGTAATTAAAATTGTTGTTTATTGTCATCAATTACATTTTCTAGTGAGTAATTGATTGTAACCAACTACATTTTTTGTCGTGTAATCGAGAAGTAATTGCGATTACTTTGCAGTCAGCACATCTTAGCATTCATTCAGCACGCAGCCTAAATTACTTGTCTCTCCTCGTCGACAGTACGTTGCCATACTTAGATGTGTACCGGGTGTACAGCTATCGGTATTTATTTTAAAGGAATTTATGACAAAACGTATTTCCAAAATCTAAATTGGGTGCCTGTCTAGTGATATTCTTCTCCCCTCATCTTAATTGCTGAAGTGAAAATTTACGGCAGAAAACTCCTATTGCCTAATTTTCCCCTCGATAAACGGCAAGAAAATAGATTCTTCTGGAAGCCATGGCTAAAATCTTCTACTCAATTTAAATCTCAGCGGAGATATAATTGCAAGCACAGTACAGTAGTCTCCTAGAAGTCGCAAGTCTCGAAGATCCTTATCCCGTGTCTTCAGTCTGAATCGTAGTAGAGATTTCAGGCGAAAATACTTGTGGCAGCTTAAAAAGGTGGTAATATAATAACAATGCTACAAGCGTCGTCTGCTTTTCCGAGAAGCAATTGTAATTAAACCTACGATAATCCGCTCGAAAAAAGAAGTGGGAAAACACATAGTGTAATGCTGACAATTATCTAAAAAATTGCAAAGCAACTGTTATGTAATTGAAGAAAATCTGAGTAATTTTTAATAGCAGTAATTGACACAAGTTTGGAAGGATCTATATAATATTCTTAGTAATGTACTGCTCAATATCCAAATTGTGATTTAATCGATAGTTTTATCTATTCAATCATTGACAGCTGTTGTGCATTTCTTATCTCATCTGCTTACTTGGCATAATTGCTTTGTCAACTTGAAAGTTTTATTAATTGACTCATGGTTTCATCTTATATTATACATCACCTCGTCTATGAAATCATTCAAAGTGAAAATACATAAGGCTGTCCACACGCACGGAAGGCACAGTCAGTCTGTCTTATCACTTCCATTCGAGCACAACGCAATGCTTAACATTACAAAAAAGAGGACTGAGTGTGTCTGATGCATTTCAGTCTAATGGTGACCGATATCTTAACTTGTTTCGGAGTCGGAGCCGCAAACCAGCCAATCTGCTTTTTCTTCGCATCATTTTGTGATGTTATGAAATGAAATTGCAATTTAAAAAGGCAATCATCTCTGAAATTTTCTACATTCGCAATAATCTGCATAGATCTTGTGCATCCTCACATGCAGATTTCATACAAAGCAAATTATCAGATCTTTGTCTCTTTATGAGCTTCCTTGTCATCGGAGCGGAATATCTCGTTTTCTCTCGAATATTTGAGTTCTTCGTAGGAAGCAAGTTTATGACTTCGTACGGGACAGCGAGGCATTATGAGTCACCTGAGTTTAAAGGGTTACAGAGACTACCAATTCCGCTTCAGGATTAACTTTTTTGACTTTATCACTAACTATGGACACTGACACAAGGTTCCGCATGTTATTTTCCCATAATACCCGTTTCACTTTGTTGCAGAGGAAATTTCCTGAATAGAGACGCCATTTTCAAGACTCCGGGGTATTATGGACCAGGCATTAATATTTGCAAAAATGTGACATTGATTTTATAATTTAAATATTTTTTTAATTTTATTAAAAATATCTATAATTTTACAACAGTCAAATTTAAGATGCTCCCTACACATAAGAGCAATTATCTTATTTGAGGGACCGGTCAACCGGCTAAAGATAGGTTGTTAACCGGAAAAACTTTAATTTTGACGAATAATTAAGCCTTCTTTCTATGGAAAAGATATAATAATAAAAGCTATGTCAGCGTGAGACCTGTAAATGAAGACTGATAAAGATTGAGTAATTCCAAACGAAGTCAGTAAACTGCTTGAAAACCCATTTACAGAGATCTAGTTGGTTATCTACCCCAAATTCTGAACATTACTTTGCAACCTCACTAGATGTAAATATGCTATAAAAACAGTGGTATGAAACAACTTCTTGATAGATAACATTACAGCTTGAGATCTATCCAAGTCTAAGATGACATGCCTTAGGCGCAGCCCTCGACAAATACGAACTTGTCCTGTTATTCCTATCACTCTTTTTCCCACAGTGGCTCGACTTGTTAGGCTTCCTGTTGCTTACACCACTTTAACTTTTGGTGACCTTTCACAACAACGCACTGCAACGTATTTTCCTGTTGGCTATGTTTACGCTTGAGTAGAATGAAATAATTTTTGGCGACTTTTGAAGTATTGCGGTGAATTCAGTGCCGGAGCGATATATTGTCTTCCTCTACGAAGCAATGAGACACAATCAATCTGCAAAGAAGCTTATAGCCTCCTTACCGTCTCCTTTCCCTTTCCGCTGCCGCCGTGTCATCACTCGTCTTCCAGGCCGGTTCCGTGTTCGACGCATCGACACTGGTGTTCCCATTGCAACACTCTGAAAGAGACAAACAGATGACAACTTCCACCTCGGCGGTCTTCAACACTTTTCTTACCTCTTCCATGTCAGAGATAGCAGGAAGAGAAGGGTCCTCCTCCTCCATGTTGTCCGCTTTCATCTCTTTATTCTCCTTTGGTCCAGCCGCAAGAGAAGCGTCTCCCTTCTCCATATTATCTGCTTTCATCTCTTCATTCTCCTTTGGAATAGCAGACGACGGATTCTCAACTTTCTTCGTTTGCGTCGATTCTAATACAACTGACGGTTTGAGAAGGTTGCTGATTGAGAGATTAACTCAAGAATGGAGCTCACTGCAAGGTGTAGTCACGGAAATGTGACGACTGATGTGTGTGACCTATCACTACATTTACTGGCAAATGCACAAAATCGCCATATAGTGGATTTTATACTGCATCATTTTCTTTAGCAATACCGTAAAACATCAAATTTTCGCGGCAAGCAACGCATTTTCGCGAGACACTCGCCCTCATCTCCGATCATCGTGAGAACCGAAAAGTCACTGGAAGAAGGCAGCTTGTGCTGTATCATGACAACGCATCCAGTCATACCGCAGCCATAGTGAGAGGAGTTTTGGAATCAAGTCAGAACTGCACCCCATCCTCCATATTCAACCGATCTTGCACCTCTTGACTTTAGCGTGTTTCCTCGGCTAAAGGAGGACCCTCAGGACCTTGGAAGGGCCATAAATCAGAGGTTTAAGAACTATGGAAAAGAATGGTATGCAGCTTGTTTCGTGAAGTGGTGTGAACGCCAACAGAAGTGTGTGAAACTACAAGGAGATTATGTTGAAGGAAATTATTTTTGCGACAGCCCTCGCATTAAACATATCTATGAAAATTCAAACAAACTTGCTTTGATCAACATCAAAGAACTAGCATTTCCGGATTCTTCCTCACAACAACAAAATGACAAAGGTAGAGGGATCGACTGTTTGCTGAAAATAATCGTTGATGAAGTTAATTTCATGAAAATCTATAAATATACGAGAATTTGGTCACATCTTCTTTTGCACTTGTGACAGCTTCACATTGATGGGATTGATTCCATCAGCTGTTGCACTATCAATTCATGATGCCAGTCCCTGGCAGTTCTGATGACAAGCTCGTCACTGTCGCTGAGGGGGACAACGAGCACAACTGTTGCCCCAAGTACTTACAGAGTTCGCTGATGCGGTGCACAGTGGAGGAATTCACCTGCCACTGCAATGTGTGGGATCTCTGATCCTCTATGCATGCATTGGGCAGAAAAATGGAATTCTGTTGTAAATTCGAAGTTTATTAATCATTATCCGGTACAGACAAGGAATAGCCTCCTTACCGTCTCCTTTCCCTTTCCGCTGCCGCCGTGTCATCACTCGTCTTCCACGCCGGTTCCGTGTTCGACGCATTGACAACGGTGTTCCCATTGCAACACTCTGAAAGAGACAAACAGATGACAACTTCCACCTCGGCCGTCTTCAACACTTTTCTTACCTCTTCCATGTCAGAGATAGCAGGAAGAGAAGGGTCCTCCTCCTCCATCTTATCTGCTTTCTTCTCTTCATTCTCCTTTGGTCCAGCCACAAGAGAAGGGTCTTCCTTCTCCTCCATCTTATCAGCTTTCTTCTCTTCATTCTCCTTTGGTCCAGCCACAAGAGAAGGGTCTTCCTTCTCCTCCATGTCTGCTTTCTTCTCTTCATTCTCCTTTGGTCCAGCCACAAGAGAAGGGTCTTCCTTCTCCCCCATGTCTGCTTTCTTCTCTTCATTCTCCTTTGGTCCAGCCGCAAGAGAAGGGTCATCCTCCTCCATGTTGTCTGCTTTCATCTCTTCATTCTCCTTTGGTCCAGCCGCAAGAGAAGGGTCATCCTCCATGTTGTCCGCTTTCTTCTCTTCATTCTCCTTTGGAATAGGAGATGACCGACTTTCAACTTCTTTCGCTTGTACTGATTCTAATACAACCGACGCTTGAGAAGGTTGTTGATTGAGAGATAACTCGAGAATGGAGCTCACTGAAAAATGCAGGAATCTCTGTCAAATAATGAGCACGATAGGCGCCTGAGGTATTTGTTCATACAGGACAATAGAAAGCTACATAAAATACTGAAATATAAAGACGCTAAATCATCTGCATTTCAATTCAATGATAAATGCTAAGTCAAGAGCCATAATTTTTAGAATGGAATGTTTTCTGATGTGTCCGGGAAGCTAATGTTAAGTTGCGGGTGAACTTTAGTCACAAAATGTCTTATTTGCCGCTTATGAAGCTTGTAAAACATGAACGGGTTTGGCATTAAAAACAAAGACATGTGAACAGATCATTGATGCAGATAAACAAGTGAGAAATTAATTGAATGAAGTGCATTTTTAACCATTTCAATGCCAACCACCTTTCGATGTAACGACTGAGTTTCCAATCAGATCACTACACAGCTGTTGAAGTTTCCCATGTCTCATTATTTCATTTTCTTCATCAATTCTTGCATGAGGAACTTGTAGCCGTAACTAGAAAAAGTTTGTCCATCCCCTGATATAAAATCTGAACACGACCCAACACCTTCATAAATGCGATAATGAGCTTACCATTTATCCTCACCTGTCTTTGGTGTCTCACTCAGCCAGCCAGCATCATTCTCTGCTCGTGCAAGAGAGAAAAATGCACCATGATGATGATTTACAACCTACATTACTGTGCAATTGAAAGGTGAATCCGCAATATTGCAGTCTTTCTAGCCCTTTTTTCATCAAAATCTACACGTAATTCCTTCATTTTGTTCACTCAACACGAAATCATCGTCACGGTCACACGGAACGAATGAGAATTGTCAATAACTCCATATCCTTCCACAGACGGAAGATAATGGTGTCGGTGTTTTGGTGGATATGACCAATCTCTGACCATGACCACAGTCTTAGACTAAAGAATCCGCATCACACGGACAGTGGAGTCATCCTCCAACACGAACACAGTGCCAATCGTCTAATCACCAGAACATCCGGCACAAACTTTGTCTAAAATACGAGTATGTCTTCTGACCGATGCTTTTCAAAGTGTCGGTCCGTTAAATGAAAATGCTCTTTTGTATTCCATAAAAGGATCGACCGATCCCGGACGCGTGCATCACACTCAATTTGAAATGCTGCCGAACTGTACCGTGCACGGATAGTCGATTTGATACACAACCGGACCAGGATACTCTAACAGACACCTATTGTCAATCCACATTATCGTCTACTTATGTAGTTAAGTTTGCATTTAGTCTGCAAAGAGATTTCGACATTCTTGACTGTATCCAACGCAGGGTAAATTAATTGGCCGTCTGTCACCGTTTCACCACTGCTACTGGATTGGAACAGGGTTTCCTCAGACGCAGAAGGCAAAGAGGAAAATACGCTAATTTCACTCTTCTTACATTGTATTTAGATGGTAGAAAAACTCGATAACGCATGTTTAAGATGACCAACACGCTATTCATGCTAAAAATGCTGTCGAAAAGTTATGTCATCACATCCAACGTCAGACAGAGAAATATTCTACTAATTTTAGTCCATTTTAATAGCTAGAATGAAAGCATTATGATTATTAATAGATGCATTGCAACTCAAATTGCACAATCACCCGAAGAACTAATTCAAAATTGCAGCGATCACATGAGCTAACTGAATACAATTCAGTATCAGAAACACACTTCACTTTACGTGGAATGATAACCTAGATAAAATATAACCTCGAAGTCTTCACGAATATCCGGGGCTATAGATTGATATATATATACATATATAGATGTGGTCTCCGTGGCACAGTGGTTAAGTGCCTGGCCTAGCGATCTTTTGGTCCAGAGGTCGAGCCCCGAAGGTGTCATTGGAAGTCGGCAGGAAGGGCATTCGGACTAAAAGTATTACAACGCTCCATAAGTCGGACTATGTCAGCACCGTCCAAGCCCCAAGTATGGGGAGTAGTGACGGAAAAGCTTCACAGAATGCAGGTGAGGTTTCCATACGTCTTACATTATTTACAGACAGCAAAAACAGCTGTTGTGCAGGAAAAATTGTCAAGTCAGACGGATACTGTAGGGCCTATACTCAAGAGAAGTTCAGTGCTCTTTTAAATTGTTTTTCTGTCATTCACAAAATTGAGGATGAAAACAGATAAATTGTCTATATATCAAACCAAAATGTCACGCAAACAGTCACCTATTTAAGATTACCTTCCGTTAACGATGTTGTAAGAAGCTAATCCTGAATATTATGTAATTAACCATTTAGTAGACAATATCTTTGTTTCAGTCATTTAGTGCTGGTAATTGCGTGTTCTCCTTGCTGCATCTATTTGACATGCGATTTTGTTAATTTTCAATGTGATTTTGTGAAGTTAGTATCTGATACCGTCACACACCTATTTATTTCACTCACCCTGTACTCTATCTCCTTTTCCTGCATACACTCTAATTAGGTCAAGTACTGACGACTTCTATGAAAATCTAAATTTCTGTATTACTGATTTAATGTGTACAGTACAAAATATCAGTGCTTTATCATTACTTAATGATGTGTTCTCGATATCATTCCTGATTTGCGAAGATGTAAGGCACAATTTCGCCACCATGCCATTCCCCGTCTTTGTCTAGCGATCTTATAAACATGAAAATCTGGACTCATAACCATGATTCAAATGCAATATCCGTATCCATCTACAAGCAGCTGATTACATGCACCATGCTTCAGCAGTGAGAATCAGAATCATCAAAAATATTGCCTATGGAGTACCATGAGTTCTCATGATTATGAAGCATTGAAAAAATAACTGTCAATTCCTCGAAGTTTGATTATTTGAGTTCAAGGCCTTCCCGATCACGAGTGCCTAGCACCATCTTGATAACTCACTCCCCTTTTACATCCTTGTGGCCATCAGGTGCTGGCACACCAACCTCATATCCTCGTCCGCTAGATTGCGCCGGTCTTTCTTTAACGTCCTGCAGTACGCTTGCCAGCAGCTTCGATCTCTGAAGCTTTCTTGATTCACTCTGTTCCGCCTGTTCTCCGCAAGTGACCAATTCAACGCAACCTTAGTCATCCTCTCTCCGAATTCCTGTCGGAGCTCTTCATGTGATCTGCACATTCCACACATACTTGGGTTCATTGATTCGGTGAACTACCACTTCGACTGAGTTCAAGATGTTTCACAGTCTGGACACAACACTTGTTGAGAATGTTTGAAAAGGTTTTGACTAGACGTGTAAAATAGAAATGAATTGGATCCAATTTTTATGATATTACAAAAGTCAATTATCGGTAGCGACATACTTCTGCCGTTTCCGGTTGCTATCTTCAGGCAAGTAATGAAGGAACATGCAAGCAGGTAACGCTTGAAATTTACACTGATTCATCTGAAAAACTGCTTTCGTGCATTTTGTACGAAATGTTTGTTTTCTGCATTTCTTATACGCAGTAGCGCGACTGTCAAATCTAAATATCAGTTGTTCGTAAATGTTACAATCTGACTTCATCCAAAGCCTCCTTACCGTCTCCATTCCCTTTCTGCTGCCGCCGTGTCATCACTCGTCTTCCAGGCCGGTTCCGTGTTCGACGCATTGACACCGGTGTTCCCATTGCAACACTCTGAAAGTGACATGCAGATGACAACTTCCACCTCGGCGGTCTTCAACACTTTTCTTACCTCTTCCATGTCAGAGATAGCAGGAAGAGAAGGGTCCTCCTTCTCCATATTGTCCGCTTTCGCATCTTCATTCTCCTTTGGTCCAGCCGCAAGAGAAGCGTCTCCCTTCTCCATGTTGTCCGCTTTCGCATCTTCATTCTCCTTTAGAATAGAAGACGACGGATTCTCAACTTCTTTCGTTTGCAGTGATTCTAATACAACTGACGCTTGAGAAGGTTGCTGATAACTGAGAGATAACTCGAGAATGGAGCTCACTGAAAAATGCAGGAAAATTCTTGTAATACGAACGTTTCCATTCAACTAAAAAATGACATCTGGAAGATCAGAGATGATAGTTAAAATCATGTTCTTTGTTGAATGTGGCTTTGATGCAATAGTTTTGATAAAACTGTCTCATTCCAACGACGCCGCCAATCCCTCTAACTTCTTAATATGAGATCCGATCCTGGGAAGTATCCCTCATTCAACACGCCATTCTAATGTCGTTAACGCAAGTAGGCTCACTGATTGATCGTCGTAGTCATGTTGTGGGCCCATCACTTTACGAAGAGTTCCAGGATCCATCTGGCGTTGGACGGGGGCAACAACGCCTCCTCCCAGCAGAGGATCATCTCAGGACACCTGACAGAAGCAATCCAGAGGTTCCGTGATGTAAGGGTTGTAGCTTGTAGAGGGGACAAAGAGGTGGGACTGAGCAGAGACACATGTGTGCACGTGTGTCGCGTTTGTTTTGACTTTGAGCTCATTGCCTGTGCACAAAATATGTGCCGACGAGGTGTGCATGTTTCTCTCTTTCTCTCTCATGTTTGTTCGGTCCCAAACTGACAAGGAATATACAGATCGTTTCAACAATAATTGCACAAAAACCCATTTTCATCCCAACCGCAATTTCCGCATTGAAGCTCTAGTTCATTTTTAACAAATGCTAAAGCTACGTGTCATGTCCAATAAATCATTTTGGCAGATATTTTAATATCATAGGTGGTCTGCTGTGGTCAGTAGGCCCACAAAATACGATCAAAGGTTTTCTTTGACGCAGGATTTTTGATGGAAATTTTCTAACAGCATCTCATCCATCAAATTATCTCACTATCAGTTCAAGATGGTGTGGAAATATAAAACGATACACCACGAAGATGATTCATTATGAAATTGTTGCTCAAAAACAACTGACACATCATTCTCATTCTCAGTGAAATTTCAATGAACTTAATATTATACGAATTGTCACGTTGATATGTTAATTTAGCAAAAAGCTTTCGTTACGTCCGGCCAGTTCTAGTCAGCATACCCAACATTACACAATTTTGGTCACTCTATTTACTAATGTCCACAGAAGGAACCACACAAAATGCAAAATTTGAATTATCACCATTGAATCAGTTTTTCAACAAGTTATTAAGGTCATATCACATCTTTTTTAAACAATTTTGACCCTAACAACAAACATCTGTCGCAGTATGTTGAATAACTAAAGAGAATGACAACCATTAAGTCAATAAAAGACACCAACACCCTTGCTTGTTGCGACTGCGGTCGGGGAACCAAGAGTGTTGTTGTCTTATTGACTTAGTAGTTGTCATTTTCTTTAAGTTTTCAATTCTAACCCTGTGTTAAGACAATATCAAAACTCTGAACATTGCACTTCATCAGCCATGAATTCGAATTCATGAGAGCATTTGGAAACAGATGATACTTCATTTACAGCAGAGGAGGAGCGAAGATAAGAAATTGGCTATTGTTCTCAACCTAATTGATAATCCTCGAATATTACATTATCGAAAACGTTCCTCTTCATGTTATAATGACAATCAGCAGGAACCAATGGTCAAAATGCAAGCTCTCGTGTGGACATGTCGTTCCGTAAAAGTGAATCATTCAAGCAAACAGCTTTCAGATGCCACCTGACAACAATCATCACATCTTGTTGAATCTCATCGAATACTTGATCAATCTCTATGAAATCCAAGGCAAATTACTCGTCATTGAATGGAGAATTCAGTTGATATGATGACATGTACGCAGACTGATTGGTTGACGTATACCCAATATTTGACCACGATTCATTCTTATGAGCAGCGCTATCACACAGGTTTCAAGGCCACTTCACAGAAGTTAGATAAAATTACATCACATAGATGTCAGTCATAAAGACATTCTTTGCAGTTTTCTTGAAATGACATATGGAGGTAGCTTAGGAGGACAGTCGATGCAGAAAACAGCTTCCTAGCAACTGTTAAATGTATTGTTGAACGTGAGCGGTTCGACATTGACGATGTTGGGATCATCAGTCGAAGATGAGGTGGGCGCAATTGTTGAGACATTTATACACAAGGATGGGAAGACGTAGATCGATGCGAGATCTCATGGATAGCCACTGAAGACCTTGATGTGGTGAGGTGATGTGAGTTGACCGTGGAAAATTGAGTGCGAGCCGAGCAGCGGCGCAAACGACACTTTGAAGTCGAGAAACTTGTCACTTGCGATGCCTGCATGAATGGAAATGCAATTGTTCAGCTCGGAAAATACTAAGGCAACCACAAGCAGTGACATAAAGGGAGTTGTGATTGACCGAGGGATCGAGCGAAGCTGCCGAAGAGTTCCAGAACACAATGAAACGACATGCGACGCAAACGTGAGGTGCAGGAGATATTGAATACGGATTATCTGCGGGAAACAGCACGACATAACCGGGAAATTTTCCCGACAGTTCTAATTTTGTGAAAATGTTTCTTTATAGTTGAATACAGAATTACCCACAGAATTAAATATTTTGTTTATCTGCTTCGGTTTACTAGAATTGTGATTATTACGAAATCGCCGGCACATCGAGGAACCTATTAAGTGGGCAAAAAGGAATTCCTAATACCTTACAGAGATAGGAAAAAAAGTCGTGCGTCGCTTGCGGATTAATGTGAGTTCCAGCAAAGTGCTTCGATTGCCACAATTCCTTCAGATTCGAAGACTTCAGATCATTGCGCACAAGTTTTCTCCATAATGTTGGCCCTTCCGATCATTACTTAAAAAGTAGCAGGCGTACGAAAATTAATTCACTTGATGATTTCACATCCTCTCCTCGGCATTGCTCACTGTATAGTGCATACATTGAATCGAATGTTAGCCAAGATGTGTGTTTTGGTGTGTGCGAAGTGATATCACAGCACGCAGGCATCTCTCACTGGCTCTGATGTCCTCTGCTGACAGCTTATTGTTTGTCATTTCCAATAGCAAGAGATACACGAATTATCCATTCGAGAAGGAGCAAGTTGTCTAATTCTGTGATGTGCCATTCCTATATTAAGGTTAGATACAATCCTTCCTTTCTAGGAAACCGAAGCGCGCGCATATGAATCTAATTCTGTGTAATTACCAGCATTATCGAACACCTCTACTATCAGAAGCTGTATGAAAACTGAGAACATGTCTCAAACACAGCACACATGAGAGCAAGGTTCATGTCAAACTTCCAGAATATTTCGCTCAATTTCCCCTCTAACCTTCGAATCCCTTTCAAAAGCTGATGATTCACTCCGTCTGTCTGAGGTCACCATGGATTCAAAATGTTCAGAATGTGCAGACAGCCATATTGGATCCTCAATGCCCTATCAAACTAACAATATATTTCAGTTTATCACTTAATCACAACTGATAGGATAAGATTGAATAATATTAATTTTCTATTGTGCAGTGACCTATGAAGCGATCTTAGAACCTCTGATTTCATCCAGAGCCTCCTTACCGTCTCCTTCCCCTTTCCGCTGCCGCCGTGTCATCACTCGTCTTCCAGGCCGGTTCCGTGTTAGACGCATTGACACCGGTGTTCCCATTGCAACACTCTGAAAGAGACAAACAGATGATAACTTCCACCTCGGCTGTCTTCAACATTTTTCTTACCTCTTCCATGTCAGAGATAGCAGGAAGAGAAGGGTCCTCCTCCTCCTCCATGTTGTCCGCTTTCACCTCTTCATTCTCCTTCGGTCCACCCACAAGAGAATGGTCTTCCTTCTCCATATTGTCCGCTTTCACCTCTTCATTCTCCTTTGGAATACCAGACGACGGATTTTCAACTTCTTTCGCTTGTACTGACTCTAATACGAGTGAAGCTTGAGAAGGTTGTTGATTGAGAGATAACTCGAGAATGGAACTCACTGAAAGAAAATTGTCGGATGAAATGGTGGTGGGGGGCTGATGGTGAATTCAACATCAAATTGAGAATGTATGTAAAAATATGAAGAGCCAAAAGCTGTTAGCTGATGAAATATTGATATACAGGGTAATTCAAGAAGAATGACCCTGTAGAAGTCAGTATCTGCTTATTTTGTGTCTTTATTCATCAAGCACGATTCTCATATACTTCAATACAAATGGGGAGAGAGAAGCGAGAAAGGGAAGTCGGCGAATGCAGCGTACGGGGAAAGTTAGCGCACGGCTCAGCGAGGAAATCATTTGTTCGGAGAAGAGCCGCTACAAGACTCCCTCCCCAGTCTGCGGAGCTGCCAAGTCAAACCAATGACTCAAACATTGTCAGGGAACGTAACTGACTTACGATTCCGCGTGTGCGAGCGAGTAATCCGTGGCTAAAGCGAGTCACAAACAGTGGGATCAGGAGAACGGAGACGATGACTTCGGGGCTGTAGAATTAAGTTGTGTATCTCTAGCAGGAGAAATATGACGTAGCACAGCTGGCTTGAGGCGATCGATGGACACAATTTCAGGTTTGGACTTGATGATGATTGTAAAGGTGTCTGCAGCGCGACGCACGACTTCGTAGGTGCTTGGTATGGGGCCTCGAGAGAGGAGAGCGCACGCGGTCAAGACGAAGCCACACATGCGTACAATGATTCAGACTGTCCGGTAGATAAGTCTTTGTTGATCGGCGTTGAGGCAAACGGAAAGGATGAATTATGTCATGCAGTTTAGTAGAGAGTTCTGTCAATTTGATGTCGTTGAGAGCCAGCGGTGGGACAAGCGGTTGTTCACCAGTACAGTGTAATTGTAGAGAATGGAGAGATATTGTTTTCGTCTGGAAATATTCGCAAACCGAAAAGAATGATGAGGAGTTGATCGAGCCAATACTTTCCCCTCGCTTTAAGGGCGGTCTTTAAATTGCGGTGGATCCCGTTCGATCATTCCGTTAGCTCTGGGATTGTAAGCTACTGTCCGGATATGATGAATGCCGAGTAACTCAGTGAGTTTAGCCATCAATTCCGAACGAAACTGAGTTCCCCGATCAGTAATAAGGGTTAGAGGGGGTCCGAAACGAGCGATCCATGTGTTTAGGAAGCTTTTAGCGATTGTCTCGGCTGAAATGTCGGCGATAGGCTCGGCTTCAATCCATCTAGAGTATGAATCGATCATGGTCAGAAGGTAGCGAGGTAGGATGCGTTGTTCGAGGTCAGGAGGCGTTAATTGTCCGACGATGTCAATGTGAACTATGGTGAAGCGTTGTGTAGGATGAGGCAGTTCTCCGAGGGTTTCTTAATGTGGCGGCCGATTTTGCTTTGTTGGCAAGGCAGACACTCAGCGCACCAGGTTTCGATATCGGTCTTCATCTTTGGCCAGAAATAGCGTGTACTGAGTAATCTAAATGTAGCTTTGCGACCAGAATGAGAAAGATTGTGCAAAGAATCGAAAATAGAGCGGCGTAAATCTATTGGGATGAAAGGCCTGGGATTAGGCTGGGAAGTTTCACAGTAGAGTTGCCGAGAGCCGACTGGATAAACTTTTAATGAGTCGCGATCAAAGTCAGTGCTAGCTTGCCGATCAGCAATTCCTGGTAGGTCAATAGGGAAAACTTTATCTGCATCTTGTACTGTTGAGATTGTATATTCAGAGATAGGTAATGCCGGGGGCCGAGAAAAAGCATCTGCTACGACGTTCTCGTGGCCAGCCACATACACGATGTCGTTAACGTATTCGGTTATCACAGAAAACTGTCGCTGCTGTCGATCGGAGAAGCGGGGTTTGGTGTTTGCCGAAAGCGCCAACGATGGTCGATGGTCGGTAAAAACGGTGACATTATGACCGTGTATAAACTCTTTCCATCTCTTAATGGAGGCAAAAATGGCAAGGAGTTCACGATCAAAAGTACTGTAATTGCGTTCGGTAGCCGACAGCTTGCGAGGCGAGAGAAAAACGATAACGGTTGAGAGTCCCCATCAACAATTTGGTGCAGACAAGCCCCTAGGGCATGAGCACTAGCGTCGGTAGTGATAGTCAAGCTGGCGTTGGATGCTGGGATAGTGAGAGTAACGGAGGCCATCAAAGCAGATTTCAATTGTTCGAAAGGCTTGCTGGTGCACCTCTGAACCATGCAAATGTGCCGGGAGATAGCTGTTGTCGGAGAGGAGCGACAAGTTCGGCGAACTGAGGAATACAACGTTGGTAGAAATTGAACATACCTATGTAACGGCGTAAATCCTTCTCGTCATTCGGTGCTGGAAGTGTGCACAATGATTCGACGCGGGCAGGTAGCGGTCTTATACCGGAAGCGCTCACGTGAAAACCGAGGAATTCGATGGAGTCGTTGGAGAAGGTGCACTTAGCAGGCTGAATACGGAGGTTGTGGTCAGTGAGCCGGGATAAACACGGTTCTTAGGTGTTGCTGGTGTTGCTCTAGAGAGTCGCTGAAGATCATGACATCATCGATGTAGGTCACAACAAACGGTAAATCACGAAAAATTGAATCAAGAAAGCGTTGGAACGTGCTGGCCGCATTTTTTAGTCCGAAAGGCATTCTCAAGAACTCGAACAAACCAAAGGGGGTGCAGATTGCTGTCTTCGGAATGTCGGTTTCTGCCATTGGGATGAAATAGTAAGCCTTGACAAGGTCTATCTTTGAGAATACGCGTGCACCTCGAAGTCGGTGGTGAAATGTTTCTATGTTGGGAATTACGTAACGGTCTGGCTTGGTAATGGCATTTAGAGCACGATAGTCATCACAAGGTCGCCAGGTACCATCCGGTTTTTTTTACTACATGCAGTGGTGATGCCCAAGAACTGGAGGATGGGCGAATAATACCCCTGTTGCATAAGTTTATCAAATTCTGATTTGGCCCAAATTTTGATAGGAGAGAGAATGCGTGCCTTGCAGGACACAGGACCACCAGGTAACGTCGATTGTGTGAGATACCGTAACCATTGAACCACAGTTATAAATTTCTGGCGGATGAAGGAGGATCGGAAAGTCAGCAAGTTCAGGGTAATTTGCTTCAACGACACGGATGCGGATGGAGAAGAACGGAGCGGTGTGAGGTCGGAGTAACGACTTGTGAGCGGATCACGTGCAGTTGGCGGGTGAACACATATCTAACTGCAGACCACTTGAAGTGATGAAGTCTGCCCCCAATATGGGGATGCTATCGGCAATAACGAAATTGACGGTAAATACCCGGCGCAAGCTTCGAAGAGTCACATCCAGAGAACATTGACCGTAAACTGCAATAGGTTGGTTGTTGACTCCAAGCAACTTAGTGTCGCAAGCAGTAATGAGCGTGCGAGGATAACGTATGTGATAGGGATGAGGAACGTTCGGCACCACTGTCGATCAAGAACGACATGCTTGATGACAGAACGTGAGTAGAAACAGTCAGAGTGCAGGCCTGATCATGTCATGGCTCGGCCCGTAGACGCATGAATCGATCAGTTTGACGGCGATGGGGCTCGTGACTGTTGCGGGGTTTGTTGTCCTGCTCTGTACCATGGGTACAGTCTTTTGTGGCCACTGACACCATGAACGACATGTTCGAGCTTGAGACCCATAATATATATGGGCGTTACACACCTTGGGGCGTTGGTTGGCGTGAAATGGTCGTGGTGCGAAATCGTGAGAATCGGATCGGGAGGCTGAGTTTGGACGACGACGACGTTGAAAACCACAAACCGCGAACGGCGAGTCTGAAGCGGTTACGGCGAGCATGCTGTCCGCTATCTTTGCAAACGTATCTATATCGACGTCTTCGTGTGCCACTAGAGCCGATCGAAGTGATGATGGCAAGGCAGAAAGGAGACGAGATTTGATAACGGCGTCGTCAGCCTTAAGTCCGACCTCAGAGGAATCGCCTCTTTATATCCATAACGAACTGGGCGGGACGCCGATCGTTTAGTTGGATAGACGCGAGCGCCTCTTCGATCAGTTGAAATCGTGTTGGCGCGTAAGGATGTCAATACTGCCTCTTTGAGGTCGTCGTAAAGAAACAAACCCACATCGGGTCCAAGTCGCAGGCGATCTCCTCCGGTAAGGCGGACAAGGCGTGGTGGAATCTTGTCCTAAACATGAGATGACGTAACGTTGGCGAGGGCGAATTGGGAGCTCAAGTTGGCGGAACCATGTATCCGGGGACTTTCGGTAAAATGGAGGAGGTTTCACGGAGATTCTGGCGATTTGAGGTGAGGCAGGTTCGCTTTCGGTGGCAGTCAACATGGCGCAGTTGTTCAAAATGGCGTGGGTGTAGGACGCTCTGCTACCACTTGTAGAAGTCAGTATCTGCTTATTTTGTGTCTTTATTCATCAAGCACGATTCTCATATACTTCAATACAAATGGGGAGAGAGAAGCGAGAAAGGGAAGTCGGCGAATGCAGCGTACGGGGAAAGTTAGTGCACGGCTCAGCGAGGAAATCATTTGTTCGGAGAAGAGCCGCTACAACCCGATTTCATGATACATTAATTCATTTATCAAGCATTCTCATGAAATGAATCATTAACCATTTGGAAAAGGAGCTTCTAAAATGTAAATGAATGGCATGGGAGAGCTGTACTCACTTCATTTCATCAGAAACGTTCAGTTTATATAGATCGCAGTTTCAGTTATTTGTTAACCCTCATAATGGCGAGTCCGCAGCAGAAAGCGTTTTGTGTTCTTGAGTTTGCAAAAACAAAATCGATTGTAACAGTTCAACGTGCTTTTCAAGGACAATTTCACATTAATGCTCCTTCTCCCAAGAACATTCGCCGCTGGTTTCAACAATTTCAAGAGAGAGGGTGTCTGTGTAAGAAAAAAAGTCCTGGACGACCACGTGTTTCAGAAGCACACGTGACAAGAATCCGTTCTACGTTTGAGAGGAGTCCGCGGAAATCCACATATCGAGCTAGCCGTGAGCTTGCAATTCCTCACTCTACTGTGTGGCGTGTGACCATTTGAACCACTTGTGTGTACATTTGAAACCATACAGACTATGCCTCGTTCAGGCACTTACTGATGACGACAAGAGGAAGCGAATAGATTTTTGTTCTTCAATGCTGGAGATGAAATTTTTGGAAAAAAACCCGGGGAAAAAAAAATGAAACCTTCATTTCACGTTTAGTTTTTAGTGATGAAGCTAAATTTTATTTGAGCGGCACAGTCAATCGTCACAATGTGCGTATTGAAACAGTTGAGCATGTAAGAAATTCTCCTAAGGTAAATGTTTTCTGTGCTGTTTCTCGGAATAAGATTTTTGGCAGGGCAATCCTATCTTGATATGCTTCAGCACTGGCTCTTTACTTTACTGCTAGAAGATAGGCCTGACTTCATTTTTCAACAAGATGGAGCTCCTGCCCATTGGCACCTGAATGTCAGAAATTTTTTAAATGAAAAAGTGCCCCAGCGATGGGATTGGTCGAGAAAGGTGACAACGATCTTGCTCCTTGTGCTTGGCCTCCGAGATCACCAGACCTCACAGTGTGTGACTTTTTCTTGTGGGGTTACGTGAAAGATCGCGTTTATGTTCCACCACTACCTACGAGCATCCATGATCTTAAACAACGAATAGCAGCAGCGATCGATTTAGTGGACCGTGATATGCTAATAAACGTCTGGGAAGAATTCTCTTATCCGTATTGATGTTGCTCGTGCTTCAGGTGGTGGTCACATTGAACACTTGTAAAACAATAAATAAAACTTAATTGTATCTTGAATAAATTGTTATTTACCCAAGTTTTCTATTGCTTTTCCTTATTACTTTATTGTCGAATGAAATCGGGTCATCCTTTTTGAATTACCCTGTACTGTGACCCTCATGTACAATGACCTCAATATACTCCGACCGTCACAGTTATTATCAGGAAAAAAGAAGAATGCTGATGTTACTTTTTACCCCTAATATTGATTATGACAGTCGAAATATCCTCTTCCCATTATATTCTGGTTGCTTTCTCAGGAAGTTGCACGTATCTCGAAGCTTTTTATTCAGCGATTCTTGTGTAGGGCTGTGATCGGGATTAATGAATATACCCCTCACACTGTGTGAACCACGCAGTTTCTTCGCATTCGTTAGGATAAGAGTTCTTTTATGTCGACGTTAGGGATGTGCCGATATATCGGCCGATCATCGGCAGCTTTTGTAACATATCGGTTATCGGCCGATATCTAAAAAATACCTATATTTCTGTCACTGAAAATTGCATTTTTAAATGGGTATTTTTTTATCACATGTAGCGTTTATCTAAAATATCAAATGAAGGAAAAATCAAATAGTTTCAATAATGAATATACACAATACACATATTCAGATAAGCTATACAATCATAAATATATTGGACTTGCATTTTGACTGAATGTTTTCTAAGTATGCTCCGCTGTTCCTGCTAGCTGGATAGTGAAACTAAATGTAGACTCCAGAAGCTAAAAGAATTCAAGTGAGTTTGCAAAACCATTCAATTTGATCTCCTGTCTTTTTGCAATACAGATTCAGTACTGATATACTTACTGATTTGAATGTACGAGACATTGTATATTCAATTCTGTCGAGCACAGAGGCAAATGCATGCAGGTTGCGCAGACAACAATGATGATGGTGCAGCCTCTCCCATTGAATTCAGCACTGACCGCTGCTTCAACGTGTTTCTATCCACTATCGTAGTGAAGTTCAAGAAGATTGTCCTTAGAGAACGCACCGAGCAGAGAAAGTCAGAAGGTGACTGATGTCTCATTAGCTATTTATAGACATTCGTACAATGCTCATCAGTTATTGGTGGATCTAGTCCTGAAAACGCAGGTTTGTTTTTTGATACTGCAAGGTCGCCGAAGTATTCAGTTGAATCTCGAGACGTCTGCTTGCGCGCATACAATGAACACATCAAAAAGTGAGGTTTGTCAATTTTTTCAAGTATTTGACGATGACAATTCGAAAGTCAAATGTCCATGTTGTGAAGGAGACGATGATTTGACTTTAGTGTCTCGTGGAGGAAAGGAGAAACGGAACTTTACAACAACGAACTTAAGAAGTCATCTCAGTGTCAAACACGCGGAGCAGTTTTCTCAGCTGAAAGTCGAAGAGAAAAAAGGCCCGCAGAAGCGGTTGTTGGATGAATCGAATTCTGGGTTTCGTAAAAAACTGAAGACGCAATTGACTCTGCAAGGCAGCTTCCACGCGGCGAAGAAGTGGGATAAAGACATTTCTAAATCTTCCGCCGTGACTAAGTTAATTGGAGAAATGATTGCTCTCGTTAATCAACCATTCTCCATCGTTGAGGATATAGGATTCGTTCGCTTAATCAAGCACGCTCTTCCCAACTAGACCATTCCATCCAGAAATGACTTCAGCGCGAATATTATTCCTGATCTTTATATTCGGACTCGGAATGTAATACTGAAACGCATGGAAACTGCTAAAGATTTCTCGTTTACAGCGTGTCTGTTCATTTCATTGATGACATGAGTCAAACGATGATTCGCCGCTCTTATGTTCTACATAGCAGCCATTTTCCTGGTAATCACACAGGTGCGCGTATTGCAGAGAAGTTTAATGAGATGTTGAAAAATTGGAATATCTTGCTTGAAAATTGTCATTTGATGGTAACAGATAATGCAGATGATATGTACAAAGCAACCTCTCTCATTGTTGTCGAGCCTGCATCGTGTTTTCTCCATACATTGCAACTGGTTATAAATGGTTCCATTTTATCACAAAGAAGCGTCAACGACATGATTTCCAAAAGCAGAAAAATAGTGTGTCATTTTCATCATTCCGCTGTGGCTTGCGATCGTCTCAAAACGATACAGAATGAACTTGAATTGAAAGTTAATAAATTGGTTCAAGACGTGACCACTCGGTAAGTTGAATATTGCATGATTTGAATAAGTCAGCTTTCTTTATTCAGATATTAATAATTTTGTTATCACTAAACCTGGGAAGCCAGCGACGGGTCTCTTTTCTTTTCACCGCATTTTTGAATGGATAAGATGAAAAGTTTCATAGATTGCTAACACTACGGCGTAAATGGGCAATCTCATTCAGGATTGTTAAGTTTTTCGTATATTAGACACGAACAGGTTTCTCCGAATCTCCGATGAATGATGTGAAGTCTATAAATCTCGAGATCGAATTGTATAATGAATGCATTGTTGCAATTTCTGAAAGTCCCACCTTACTAATAGGGCGAGTTCGTCGATAAAGCTACAGTGTAAGTGAACTTCGAACGTAGATTCCCCCAAAACATAATTTGACATTAATATTGAGAAACCTTTAACATAGTAAGCAATTAAACATCTGTTTGAGAAGGGCTGAAAGCCCAAATGCATTACGAAGACAAAAGCAATATTTTATTTTTATTTTGACTTTGATCTATGCGCGTTGAATGAGAAACACTAAATTATAAGATCTCAAGATTTTATTAAAAGAAAAAAAATGACCTATAAATTGCAATGTATTTAAGTTTTGATAACCCCTGGCGGCAATGTATTTAAGTTTTGATAACCCCTGGCGGCTGGTACCCTGTCGTACTCTTATTGATATGGTTGATTGTGAACATGAAATCACATTTACAACAAACATTGATCAATGCCTGTGCATTCAACAGTAACAGTAAATGTATATCCTCTGTAACTGTGCAACAAAAGATATTCAGTCTTTGAATTTCAGTTTCATCAATTACGGATTACTTTGCTCATATTTAACTGAACTAGTGGTAGACCTACCGTAAATAGAAATCGTTTTTTTGCTGATATTGCCAATAAGTTACAGAAAAAATAATGATCACACAAAAGCGTGTAAATGGTGCATGATTGGTGTCAACAGTGGCAATAATTTTGATGTTGATCCGCGTTGTTATAGTGTGTGTGTGTAATATCATACAAATTTTTACAATTTGACAACAAAATATAACTGATTTCATACGGTGTAAAAGAGTAGAAGGCATTTTTTAGAAATTATAACACCTTCATAGAATTTTTTGGCAAAAAATGGTTTTAGATGTCGATATGCTGATGCTATAGTCCTAGGTAGGGAATCCCTTATGTACGTATATTATGAGCGGAAAATTCCTTTTTGAATTAAAGCAAAGAGAGAAGGAATAACCAAAATAAAATAATTTTTCCAACAAAACTTCCCAACAGCGTTTTTTCGTTGTGACAGTCTCCGAGAATAATTTTTCCTCTACTTTAATAGGGAAGTAGGAGTTAAAATGCGGAGCTCACTTATTTCAGGATTGCTCTCGCATTTGTTGGAAGAGAATAGGATGTCTTTATTGTTGAGTGTCGTACGGAGTGTTGGTGAGAGCAAAAATAAATGCACATTGTACTGTAACACTTGACATGCGCTTTGTAATAATAATGGAAGCAATTTTATTATTACCGTCAATTCTCTATTTTACATACATGCAAAAGCAGATAAGTATTTACAAACCGCAAATGCTCTTATAACTCGTACGTGTGTTCTGAAAAAAATCTTCATCAGTCGCATGTACCTGCAGTGTGCAGTGAACATATCCTTATGCCCTTTCTTTCAGATTGAGAATTCGACGCACAACATGTTGAAGTGTCTGTGTTGAGAGAACAAGAAGGCCATCCGTCATGTATTCTCGGCAGAAAAAGAAATTCCACTCGTCCTTTCCTCTAACGAATGGGAATTGATGGATAAAGTTTATACATACTACTATCACCATTACTATGAGATTTACTGTCATGATGAGCAAAAGAATCAAGCATTTCGGAGTGATACCAATCGTGAAAGTCTTTGAAAAATTTCTTACTTCTGTACATGGCCAGGGGTAGCAGGTCGTTAAGACAATAAACAGACGAGATGCTGTTGTCGTTGCGAACGACGATTTTTCACATATTTCAAATGGACAAGAATACATGCTGAGCAACCATAGTCCGATCTCGATTAAAAATCGCATTTTTCTAATGACATCAATCAACGATGGTACTAATGTAACTTTCTGGCAGGAGATCATTTTATTGCAAGCTGATCCCTAACGAGCAATGATAAAACCATCAGGACCTGGTTGTAGGAAAGACGTCAAATCAGCAACAATTGACAAATATCAAATCCCTGATAAGTTTTTATTTTCTGGAGTAGCTTTGACGATTCTAAAACATCAATCATCTCCCAAACCTCCGGAATCACCTGATCTATCTGTCAAGAAGTGAAAGTTATTTTTTATCTCTTTCCACTTTTGGAGAAAATAAGGCAATCCGTATAATTGGTGGAAGCATGCATAGAAACCAAGGCCTTGTCCCAAGTGGGAATTAATTTTGAATTCTCCCATTCCCAACGACGGGATTTTTCAGTATTTCACCATCAGGTTTTTGATTTAATTCCCATGGCTCATTACTTATTTTCGTTGCTACGATATAAGTCTTATAGTTCTCTTCTTTTTTATCTTAAATTTTTTCTTGTTTTCATTGTTGTTAACATTTTTTTATTGTCTTCATTACTTGAAATTACTACTTACATTTTTTTGTTAAAAAACGATAAGAAGACAACACTAAAGAAACACCAAAGACTAACTAAACCAAAAATAACATAACAACCAAGAATCAAAAGAAAACGTAGAAAAACCTCACAGTAACACAAAAGTACTTTGTTGACCCAACGAAATAAACCAATAAAATCCAACACACAAATCAACCCAACGAACTTCACGTAGCACCTAAACAAAAAAAATAACCAATAAACCAAAAAAAATAAGCAAAATAACAGACCCAAAATAAACAATTAACATTAGCAAACACGCCCTACAACACCCACCTTCCACGAACACGCGACCGCCCATCAAACAACCACACACCAGACCCAAAACAACTACAACAACTATAAACAAAAACCAAGACCACCCACATAAACCCTACGTCCCCCCCCCTAAACAAAGTAACCAGCAGATCACAACCTTCAAACTCAAGATAACCACAAAACACCCCCAACAATCCCATCAACAAACCCACACATACCTCACCACCCCTAAGCCTAATCGAGTCCAACCCAACCACCCAAAAAAAAAACCGCTCCCGCGCCCCCACCCCTCCTCGTCCCTTCCCCCCCAACCACTCTCTTTCAACACCCCACGCTGCCAACCGCCCCCCACCGCCAACGCCCATTCACTTACCACAAACACACACCTATATCACGTACAAACCAACTTAATACGGACTACAAGTCGATTAACGGATTTTCGTCATTGAACTGATGAGATTAAGCGCTTTTAGTTGACCTATCTTTTGGATGAAAAAGTATTGGCATATCAATCTATCTTATTTTGTAATTTCCAAAAATTGCAAGTTTTTATAATTATCAAAAATATCTATCATTTTGTTTAGGGATTAGTCAATCAATAAAGACGACTTCATCGAAATAGTCTTCGATTACAAATAGGCCTTATACATACACATTATTCGCATGTGTATTCACTCTGATTCACTTCATGCGGTGCCGTACTTGTGATGAACATGACAAACTTCTAGCTCATCGCAATATCATATTTAAGTTTACAATACAAGTACAGTGCCTGTATACAAGCAATGAAGTCAATACTTCGCCTACGCATATTTCTATGACTTATCAACAGAAAACAACCACTGATTTATGAATATGTGATAATACGCTCGCTCGCATCCCATGTATTTTGGTACGGTGTAATTCCAATTCTATCTAACTTTGATGATAAAGCCACAAATGCAAAAAGACAAATTTATATTCGAGAAACAAGAAAGCCAAGAAAAGAATTGTTATGATGATGGTTACCGACCCGTGTTTCGTCACCCTGACAGAATCATGCTTTTTTCAGACAAGGACAGCCTGCTTACTGTAGACACACCTGTACAATGTACATGTATAAATGTTGTATTTTCACTTCAATCTGTGCGTCATTCATGAGCGGCTTCGCCTAGTCATCCAGCAAAATGAGTGCAACTACAACCTGCATTCTCGCTTTCTCACAACCTTTGCAAACCAAAAAAGAGTTGATACTTTCAAATAAGATTTAAATTTATCTTATTTTGGTGATCAAAATCTTCATTTAATTCCCATGACCTGAAGCAAGATTCCCATTCCCACGGCAAGCCTGATAGAAACACATACCCTCACATCTACGCTGTAGCCTTGAGATATTTGAGTGCACCAAGCTCGAGCATTTAGTCTCAGCGGTTGTTCAGTGAAAGTGGCAACATATTTACTGCCGTGAGAAACAGAATGGCGCCTCTAAAAGGGGAACAGCTGCGTTTTTTGCATCATAACTTGCCAAGAATAGACTTTGACTATTAGTATGAAACTTTTGTAAAAGTGCTCACTTTTTCCTCGTTTGATGATGCAGTGTCCCAAGCTAACTTTTGAATTTGAATATTTAAATATATTCAGAGCTAAGTTTTGAATCCTTATCCAAAGCTGTTTTGTTTTCAAGACATGAATTTCGACATAAGCGTCAAGCAGTACTGAAGGCCATCTTCAGGTAAACTACAAATTCACAACAGAGCATCGATTGGGGTACTTTTTTCGTTTTAAGTATTAATATTGGAGCCATGTTTTGCAGTGAATGCATGAACAATAGAGTATCTTAACTTAAAACATTCACACGCATGGTTATGTCTTGTGTGAAGAATCTATTGTCAAACGGGCGAATACTAAATGGGTTAAATAATTAGGGACACTGTACACACTATTGTAAATTGACTATGTTGCATGAACATCAATATCAGTGGTGCCGATATATCGGCCGATATTTGATTTTTTTGCCGATAAATTATCGGTATCGGTTATCGGCGAAATCTCTCATATCGGCACATCCCTAGTGGACGTGGTTTTCTTTGTTGAGTTCGACCGATTCTTTCAATCAATTCACTATCAGTAGGAGCCAAAGTCATCGAGGGGCCCAGTTCAAGGAACCTGTACATAGCTCGAAGCGATAACATAGAATATGCTGACACAGCAGCTTCCGGAAGAAGTCACGAAGCTAAATACAAACTGAGTCAAATTTACAGAGACTTGCTGGAACTGGAAAATCATATGAAGAACACAAAATAATCGGAAGAGAGATCCTATGCGACACCGACCAACAACATAGATATGCATTTGACACGAGACACCATTACTATTCATAAGGTTCTAGATCGGTCCCAGATATTGGTCTGCTACAATCTGACAAGGAATAGATAACACACCTGAACACAGGTTAGCTTCTTTGTTAACGTTGAAGCATTTCGCCAACGCAGCTTGACCGTGACTAGTTGTGAGGGACCTTAAAATGAAATTGTTTTCTGCCGTTCCGGGTTCAAAAATTCTCCTCCATAAAATGCCAAAAGCTTGAGTTGCATTCATGGAACAAACGTGAAAGGACTCTTCTTTCAACCTGCAGCTGATGCGATCTTTCATCACATCAGATTCATGACCCTTGAATCAACTTGACACCCTCATCAAGATGAGCCTACAATGAAGTTTCTGCCGCTTCACATCCAACTTCCAGCTCAATCCACCGTGCAGGGTTCAGTGACCGTGCAATTTCGAGAATACGGTCAAAACATTAAGAAAATGTGTCTGAAAACTCATCATTTAGAAATATTTCAGTAAGAAATGTGGTTTGTTTATATCGCATGTTTGCATGCTTTAGTAGTGGAACTACTGAGCAAGTTCGTATTCCGGGTCTCACGATGTATTTTCAGTTTCCCGGTTAGTAGACACCCTCTCCAACTGCAACCTCTGATTTCATCCAGAGCCTCCTTACCGTCTCCTTTCCCTTTCCGCTGCAGCCGTGTCATCACTCGTCTTCCAGGCCGGTTCCGTGTTCGACGCATTGATACCGGTGTTTCCAGTTCCATTGCAACACTCTGAAAGAGACATGCAGATGACAACTTCCACCTCGGCTGTCTTCAACACTTTTCTTACCTCTTCCATGTCAGAGATAGCAGGAAGAGAAGGGTCCTCCTCCTCCATGTTGTCCGCTTTCATCTCTTCATTCTCCTTTGGTCCAGCCACAAGAGAATGGTCTTCCTCCTCCATATTGTCCGCTTTCATCTCTTTATTCTCCTTTGGAATAGTAGACGACGGATTTTCAACTTCTTTCGCTTGTACTGACTTTAATACGAGTGAAGCTTGAGAAGGTTGCTGATTCAGAGATAACTCGAGAATGGAACTCACTGAAAGAAAATTGTCGGATGAAATGGTGGGGGGGGGGGCTGATGGTGAATTCAACATCAAATTGAGAATGTATGTAAAAATATTAAGAGCCAAAAGCTGTTAGCTGAAGAAATATTGATATAATGTGACCCATTATTCCGACTGTCACAATCACTATCAGGAAAAAAGAAGAATGCTGAAGTTACTTTTTACCCCTAATATTGATTATGACAGTCGAAATATTGGGTCATAACACTTAGTAAAGGGCACCCTCCCTTCCAAGTATCTGCATTGGTATCCAAGTATCTGCTGTCTGACTTTTAATGTGGAATGATTGTACATACAGTTTTAATACGAAAATCGAACCATCTTTGATCAATGAGGCTTTTCACAACTGTTGTCTTCCTGGTCTCTCTGGAGCTCAGCATCACTTGTTTTGGTGGAACAGTGGAAATATAACTCTCTACTTTGGAATAAAATACTTCGTCTTTCATCAGCCGTGTCGCAGTGATACATGTCCGAAAAATCTGTACAGATAAGGGCATCCAAGTACCTGTCTAAACTTGATTTCCTTTTATTCCTCCCGACAGATGCATCTCAGTCTGTGGAAGGATAAGAGCTTGTTAGGAGAACACAATTATGGTCAGCTGTAGACAGAGCAGACAAGACTTCACATGTTACAAAATGGCAGATTATTTCTGAAGACACGGGGATTTTTTCAAGCAAATCATTACCTCTCCTGGGATCGTAGACTTTATTTACAAGATGGAACGAAACTTCGATGTTAGTTGTGTGAAAGTCATTGAAATCGTCACAGAGGACAACTTTGGAGTATGGAGAGTTCATCAGGAACAGAATCTAAGATATCAACAATCCAAGATGCTACTGATAAGCAGTCCGATGCAGATGTGCATGCTGTGAGGCAAGAGCATAGACACAAGAATAATTTTTGGAAGAGGCAGGTGAATAATCAAGTAATAAAAAACAAGTGTTTCGGAGCAGGTATACGTGTAGGAGGAAGCTTCTCATGAATCCAAGTGCACTGTACACAGCTCGTCGAACTTCGTAAGGATGAATCTTACATTTGTTGATAGGATAGATGGATGATGCTTTAAAGAAAAGCGGAGCGGCGATGAATCTCTTTATTGACGCATTAAAATCCGCTTTTAAAAATTTTCGCAGGAATATCTGTCATTATCTGCGTAGACAGCATTTTACAAAACGAATATCCTCTTCCCATTATTTTCTGGTTGCTTTCTCAGGAAGTTGCATGTATCTCGAAGCTTTTTATTCAGCGATCCTTGTGTAGGGCTGTGATCGGGATTAATGAATATACCCCTCATACTGTGTGAACCACGCAGTCTCTTCGCATTCGTTAGGATAAAAGTTCTTTTTAAGAGACGTGGTTTTCTTTGTTGAGTTCGACCGATTATCTCAATCGATTCACTATCCGTAGGAGCCAAAGTCATCGAGGGCCCAGTTCAAGGAACCTTACATAGTTCGAAGCGATAACATAGAATATGCTGACACAGCAGATTCCGGAAGAAGTCACGAAGCAAAAAACAAACTGAGCCAAATTTACAGGGAAACATTACCGTCAAAACATTAAGAAAATGGGTCTGAAAACTCATCATTAAGAAATATTTCAGTCAGAGTTGTGGTTTGTTTATATCGCATGTTTGCATGCTCTAGTAGTGGAACTACTGAGCAAGTTCGTATTCCGGGGCTCACGATGTATATTCAGTTTCCCGGTTAGTAGACACCCTCTCCAACTGCAACCTCTGATTTCATCCAGAGCCTCCTTACCGTCTCCTTTCCCTTTCCGCTGCCGCCGTGTCATCACTCGTCTTCCAGGCCGGTTCCGTGTTCGACGCATTGATACCGGTGTTTCCAGTTCCATTGCAACACTCTGAAAGAGACATGCAGATGACAACTTCCACCTCGGCTGTCTTCAACACTTTTCTTACCTCTTCCATGTCAGAGATAGCAGGAAGAGAAGGGTCCTCCTCCTCCATGTTGTCCGCTTTCATCTCTTCATTCTCCTTTGGAATATCAGACGACGGACTTTCAACTTTTTTATTTTGCACTGATTCTAATACAACTGATGGTTGAGAAGGTTGTTGATTGAGAGATAACTCGAGAATGGAGCTCACTGAAAAATGCAGGAAAATTCTTGTAACACAAGAGTTTCAATTCAACTACCTACTTACATTCTAAAAGTCATAATACCTTTTAAAGAGAAAAATGCTTTTGATGCAATGCGAATAGATGGCAAATGGTTTCGATTAAACGTCTTGGACGATATAGCTGACTGAGTCACTACTCCTCACACTGGAGGCTTGGACGGTGCAGCTGACTGGGTCACTACTCCTCACACTGGAGGCTTGGACGGTGCAGCTGACTGGGTCACTACTCCTCACACTGGAGGCTTGGACGGTGCAGCTGACTGGGTCACTACTCCTCACACTGGAGGCTTGGACGGTGCAG
Source organism: Prostheceraeus crozeri (assembly GCA_907163375.1). Classification (NCBI taxonomy): domain Eukaryota; kingdom Metazoa; phylum Platyhelminthes; order Polycladida; family Euryleptidae; genus Prostheceraeus; species Prostheceraeus crozeri. Next base: position 156,681 of record CAJQUW010000396.1, on the reverse strand, counting down.
CTGACTGGGTCACTACTCCTCACACTGGAGGCTTGGACGGTGCAGCTGACTGGGTCACTACTCCTCACACTGGAGGCTTGGACGGTGCAGCTGACTGGGTCACTACTCCTCACACTGGAGGCTTGGACGGTGCAGCTGACTGGGTCACTACTCCTCACACTGGAGGCTTGGACGGTGCAGCTGACTGGGTCACTACTCCTCACACTGGATTCTTGAACGGTGCAGTTGACTGAGATACCATTTTCGCTTCTCTCATAACGGAAGCACTGCACCCTATGTCCTGTAATTTAGTCTTCTAATGACAGTAATTCTGAAGTTTAATATAAGTCATTTATCAACCCTCAGAAACTTGAGCTTTTTCACACCCTCTGAGACCTGAGGGGGGGGTTCAGACGACCCTTTTTACAGATTTTCAGTTTACCTTCTTAAATCGATATCAGATCATTAGGAAAGTTGATTTTCAGTAAAACAATGCTGTTTGCGTGTAGCAAGTTGATATAACTGATCCTTTGATTGTCTTTCAGCCTTCTCAGTAAACGCATGCAAAAATGTGCTGCTTTTGTAATTCAACGACATTTATCACAGTATCAGTTGTACTAAGAGTCGATTTTACGATGTTAGCTGTCGCCATAAAACCTCAGATAGTTGATTTTGATGAAATTGATTTATACCATGCAGCATAACCCTTAAATTCGGCCATTTTTAAATTTTTTCCATACTAATCGGAAATATGCTTGAACATAATTGCTGCATTTTAAGACACTAAAAACATTGGTGGAGATCTGAAACTCACCAATTACTGCTGTAAAAACTTTGTCAACAGTCTGAACTATGAATATTATGACAGCTTTCATTTTGTGCTGAGTTGTTCATGTAGGCCAACCAGTCGTGCACGATCATGTGCGAAAACAGAATATTCACATTTTCCGATCTTCTAACAGAACGCACATGCACGAGCAGATGCACATTGAATAGATGAATTTCACTCATTAAGCACCATCGTGGAAATGTACAAAATCATTTTTCATCTGATAGTAAAAATGTGTTATGGAATTTCTACACCCTCTGAGACCTGAGTCCAGTGGACCCCTTTGGCCTATCTGCCATGCTTCTACTTATTCAATAGAAATGAAATAATACATGCAGATTCACTGTCCAAAATGATGATTTTACATGGGCTTGAGGAGTTTATATATCGTCAGCAGAAACAGTAAAATAGAAAAATATGGCTCCGGGGTCCAGTGGACCCCCTCAGGTCTCTGAGGGTGAAAGACCTCCCGTACGGAAATAAATGGGGTATGATCATGGTATGATTTCTTCATAGTATGATCATGGTATGATTTCTTCATAGTATGATCATGGTATGATTTCTTCATAGTATGATCATGGTATGATTTCTTCATAGTATGATCATGGTATGATTTCTTCATAGTATGATCATGGTATGATTTCTTCATAGTATGATCATAGTATGATTTCTTCATAGTATGATCATGGTATGATTTCTTCATAGTATGATCATGGTATGATTTCTTCATAGTATGATCATGGTATGATTTCTTCATAGTATGATCATAGTATGATTTCTTCATAGTATGATCATGGTATGATTTTTCATAGTATGATCATAGTATGATTTCTTCATAGTATGATCATGGTATGATTTCTTCATAGTATGATCATGGTATGATTTCTTCATAGTATGATCATGGTATGATTTCTTCATAGTATGATCATGGTATGATTTCTTCATAGTATGATCATAGTATGATTTCTTCATAGTATGATCATGGTATGATTTCTTCATAGTATGATCATGGTATGATTTCTTCATAGTATGATCATGGTATGATTTCTTCATAGTATGATCATGGTATGATTTCTTCATAGTATGATCATGGTATGATTTCTTCATAGTATGATCATGGTATGATTTCTTCATAGTATGATCATGGTATGATTTCTTCATAGTATGATCATGGTATGATTTCTTCATAGTATGATCATGGTATGATTTTTCATAGTATGATCATAGTATGATTTCTTCATAGTATGATCATGGTATGATTTCTTCATAGTATGATCATGGTATGATTTTTCATAGTATGATTTCTTCATAGTATGATCATGGTATGATTTCTTCATAGTATGATCATGGTATGATTTCTTCATAGTATGATCATGGTATGATTTCTTCATAGTATGATCATGGTATGATTTCTTCATAGTATGATCATGGTATGATTTCTTCATAGTATGATCATGGTATGATTTCTTCATAGTATGATCATGGTATGATTTCTTCATAGTATGATCATGGTATGATTTCTTCATAGTATGATCATGGTATGATTTCTTCATAGTATGATCATGGTATGATTTCTTCATAGTATGATCATGGTATGATTTCTTCATAGTATGATCATGGTATGATTTCTTCATAGTATGATCATGGTATGATTTCTTCATAGTATGATCATGGTATGATTTCTTCATAGTATGATCATGGTATGATTTCTTCATAGTATGATCATGGTATGATTTCTTCATAGTATGATCATGGTATGATTTCTTCATAGTATGATCATGGTATGATTTCTTCATAGTATGATCATGGTATGATTTCTTCATAGTATGATCATGGTATGATTTCTTCATAGTATGATCATGGTATGATTTCTTCATAGTATGATCATGGTATGATTTCTTCATAGTATGATCATGGTATGATTTCTTCATAGTATGATCATGGTATGATTTCTTCATAGTATGATCATGGTATGATTTCTTCATAGTATGATCATGGTATGATTTCTTCATAGTATGATCATGGTATGATTTCTTCATAGTATGATCATGGTATGATTTCTTCATAGTATGATCATGGTATGATTTCTTCATAGTAAGATCATGGTATGATTGCAGTATGATTTTTTCATAGTATCGCGAAAAGTATCGAAGTTCTTGAACACAATCAACCTTCAATACAAAGTTAAAATTCCAACACCCAACTTATACTAGCGAGAACCGTTAAAATATGAAAATAATAGTGAATATAGAAGAAACATGTACATTTTTTCGGCTTTATTAATCATCAAATAACTGAATTGACACTTTCAATTAGCATGAATCATGCAATTGATTGGAAATGAAAGTTCAGACGATCTCTTAATTAGTAGAAAGTAATAGTATTATAAAATACGGATCAACATCGAAGAACGGATATTATACTTACCTCAAAATGTCATGTCACATGAAAAATAAATGATACAGGCGAAAAATCTATCTGCTGAACATATTCGCTGCATAGCAGAACATACGAAATCATACTATGAAATGTTAAGAGATTTTCATAGTATGAAAATTTCAAACTTAATCATACTGTGATTCATACCCATTTATTTCCGTACGGGCTTTCGATATATCTGCAACACATTTGCAACATGGCTGACATAAAATGCATCCCTGCAAACCAATGCTTCAATCCTGAGAAACTTCCTTCTAATTGAATAACCAACTCCGTCAGCTGCACGACATTTGATTTCCCAAATGAGAAATTTGTAGACGAAATTAGCCACAGATTGCATAAGAATGATGAAGATATTTTCGATGAAATGTGAGAATAAGTGAAACCTTTGGTATGAATACAAAGTGGAATAATTAGTAAAATAAGAAGATTGACATCACCCTTGATACAAAGTCGTCTATTTCACAAATTTTACATATGATACTGATGAACATCGATGAAGTTGTCCGTCTCAGTAAAGAAATGACTTGATGAATGCGTCCTTCAGTATGAAAATGTTTGTCAGGTTTGCCGTTCTCTCAAGGAAGACGCTTCCGCAAGAACATTCATGATCACAATTTCTGAATCACATGGCTTATACCCAACCATACGAAAAGAAAATGTGAATCATACTATGAATAATGGTATTTCTCATACGATGATGAAAGTCATCCCAGTAGCCATTATAATGCTTACTAATTTAAATTATTAGCTAAAGTAGTCCTAATGAGGACTGATGGCGTTCTCCAATCTGCAAGTGTACAAATGCAATCCTACTGTAACCATTGGATTAATCAGTTCTTAAAAGAACTCAATGTAGCTTTCTCGTGGCAACGAATTAAAATTGATCAGCTTTGGCCCAATATCTGGTAAATATGGAAGACTTGTAATACTAGTCATTCTTGCTGTTAATATGCCAATACCATAGATTCCAAACACTGCCGTATATGAAAATAAACAATTGCATGCACATGATCGATCTATGCCATCAAGTGCAACCTCTTAATAGATTTGGTAGGTCAATGAATTTATATGCCGGCCTATTAGTAGGAATGTCGTGCGAAACATGCGTATGAATTGAGGCAAAAAGAGTGCGCTTTGGGGCATTCATGTAACTTATCCTTTATATTTAGCGAAGCATAAATCTTGAAGAAATGTGACCCGCTGCTTAATTTGCATAGAAAAGAGAGTGCAAAGGAACGATTCATATATTTCAAGACAAAGTGACAGTTAAAATCAGAACACGAGGCCTTTCGTCCGCTCTAAGTCGTGTGTTGACGCGGAACTGGTGTTAATCACAGGAACATAACTTAATAACTTGGAATGTGAGGCAATGACAATAACATGGACGGTAAGTGGACAGCAACACTGGTATTGCCATTTAAATATCGCATTTGTTCTCCCGATACTATTGATTGTGAGATACATGCGTTGAGATGTATTTTTCTCGATAATGGCTATCCTATGCTTTTTATTGATAGGTATGTGACCGTGTCCGAGGATAAGCATTTGCCTGCGTTAGGTCTTGAGCGAAAGATTGTTCATATGAGGCTCCCTTTTATTGGTGATAGAACAGCTCAGTTTGTAAAGCGTTCTGTTCGGGCTCTCCGTAAGTGTGTCCCGGTAGTGAAACCGGTTGTCACATTTTCGACCTCTCTTGTTCCGGCTAGTTCACCCAAGGATAAACTTCCTGTTTCTGCTCATTCTAAAGTTATTTATCAATTTGAGTGTGCTTTCAGAAGCAAGTATATTGGCAGAACAGAAAGATCCTTAGGTGAACGGGTCAAGGAATGTACCCAAGTGGTTGTTGGAAGGGAGGAGTGCTCCTCCTCGATCCACGTCTCTGCCCGAGAGCTCTATTGCTCACCATTTACTTGCCAACGGATGTGACCTCTCAGGTGTCAGAGAACCTTTTAGCATTTTGTGTAGATCCGATGTCAGAAGTGTGCTTTGATTCATGGAGGCCCTGGCCATTCAAGCGATTGCTCCTGACCTGAGCGTCCAGAAGCAGTTTGTGATTGGCATTGGGTTGCCACTGTTGTCTACGTAGCGTCCATGTTATTGTCCTTGTCTCACATTCCAAGTTATTAAGTTATGTTCCTGTGATTAACACCAGTTCCGCGTCAACAAACGACTTAGAGCGGACGAAAGGCCTCGTGTTCTGATTTTAACTGTTACTTTGTCTTGAAATATATGAATCGGTGCTCTACACTTGCTTTTCTATACAAAAAAGCATGAATCCGTGCAAATGTAAACCATTCTCCCATAGCACTAAGAGAAAATCCCAGAACAGTATAATTCTGTTCATCTCTCGCGATTTTCAGTCAGAGACGATGTTCACCAGGCTCTGCTCGCATTCCGTCCAGTGATATCACTAGGTCCAGCGTTCGTGATGATTTCCGAATTTTCCATCATAGTCATTATAGTAGTGAGCTGCGCATTTTAGAATTCCTTGCAATTAAATACCTGAGCACTGATTTGTGTAAACAAGTGGATTTCATGTTGTCATTGTCTCTACCATGTTGAAGTATTTCATTATTGCTTCTCTGACTTTGACATCTATGCTCGGTGTACTCTGTATTTTGGGGTTGTGGTGATGACTGTCATCATTCCCTGTCATTTTGTACTGTTCATTTCGCTACCAGATTTTCCGACGTCATGGCCAGACGAGAACCGGACGAACGGCCTCTAGATTCAATAAAAATGCGAACATTATTTGAGGCCCCTTGCTTCTACAAAATTACATAAGACACACGATAAAATTATCTCTCATTGTTATTCCAACAAAATAGCTTGGATTACAGCCAACAAACAATGTTTGGTTTCCTAATTTGTAATATTTAAAAAATGATCCAAGGCATAATGATAGAATCCTGAATAAAATTCGGATTTTAGAATCATCGGAATCAATTTTCATTATGCATTAGAATTGTAGTCACTGTTCCTAAAGACAAGCAAATAGTATACGGCACTCGCTCACTCATTCTTAGCAATCAATCACTGCTTACTACTCAATCGCTTTCATATGAGTGGAGGAAAGGCCGCTCCCTCACTGGAATGTCTTGATCTGAAAGTGAATTGCCACCAGTCCTGAGAAAAGCTGTAAACTTCTAAACGCTATCTGTAGCAACGTTTATACAGCATGTGACTTTAATCGTCCTGTAACTATGGTGCATGATATTTAAGAATGAAACAAATTTATACATTGTATTATTCAAATTCAGTGCATCCCCAATAATTATCAAGGAATGCGAAACACATTTTTTACCTTTCATAGATCTGACACTGCCGAATTTCTGACTGATTATTCTTCGTTTGTGTCAGACATGACGTGTCTCAAAATTAAGCTCACTCTCTCATTTCTTAACAACATCGCTAGAACAAAACTGTTTCACATTTGTTGACCTCTGCTGATTGATAGCTTCGAGTGCTTCTATTGACAAAGTTTGTGAGTACAAGTCTACTTCCTTCAAAAGCTTCACATAACCAAAACAAGACATATTTTACGGATGATAACTCTCCAACCCATATCCTTGAACTTTAACTTTTTCGACAACACTCAACATGCCATGTAACAATGAGCTCTCTGAATGAGAATGTCAATTTACCATCAGTGTCCTTTCCACGCGCCTCACTCGAAATCTGATTTATGCGTCGGCGACGGGATCGTTTCTGCAAAGGAAACATGCAATCAATCAAATGTGAGACTGAACAATTAACTTTACAAAGAAGCAGGCGCTGGCTTTCCTGATAGTACCTGACAAGGATAAAGGCCTAACTAGGAATCTATTTCCGTGTACAAATAATAAAAAACTGCTTCTTTTCTTATCACAGTCAACTGTATGATAGACGAGTACAACGCTAATTTCATATCAACTGATAATATTAGTACGAAAATGCTAATCCGACGCAGGAAAGACTATCTTATCGCACTTCAAAGTGTTAACAATATTCATAATAAATCATTTCAATGTTTGCAATAGGTACAAGCTCACAAAACTGACGAGAAACTTTTCAGTAACATAAAATATGATCATAATCGACCAGTTGTCGGGACATCATGACCAAGTCGGATAATTAACAGACCCCTAATGTCATGGACGACGTGTTTTTAAGTAAAAGAAATGAAATACACAGGCAAGCCTTCGGCGTCCTCTCGGCCGTTCTCACGATCGATGATTCAAATTAAAAACATCGACCAAAACTTGGGGTGTCTTTCTCTCAATTTCCGACTTTGTTTAAGACAAGATCCTATAGACTTTGTCATGGAAACAGATTTCAAAATTCAGCCGATTCTCGTGCACTATGTGCCATATACCATTCGGGAGTGAATATTCTTAGCTTTTTTCACATAAGAATCTGCTGCTTAGCTTGTTTTTTGGGCACATGTCGTCCCATCTAATAGTTGTTATTTTCATTCGGCTGACAAGTGAATAAGAAATCTTGGTCTTTGTCAAGATCCTTGGGGTGTAGGGAGCAAGAATGTGTAGCAGTAGCAATTTCAGTTCAATAGCTATCATTCAAACCTCTTCCCTAGCATCTGAGTGACATCTCGTAAGGTGAAAATTCACGACTCTCTTCACGTGAATGCTCATTCATTGAAGTCAACACAGTGATGACTTAAGCGGTCATTAAAATCAGAAGCTTGAAAACATGCTACGTTCTTTAAAAAGACATGCTCATTCATGCTGCTTCATCCAAGAGACCAAACACTCATCTTCAGTTGAAAACTGAGAATTATGAAGGTTTTCAGGGAAAATGCATTCCCTTAAAAGTCACGATTTTGTAGCAAATGTTCCACTACTCCACCGATCTTGACAAGCCATGCATTCAGACAATGCTCCACCTCCTCGTGCTTGACTTGTTCATGTGGTTTCTTGTAATTGTGACTTGCAGATGGAGTGGGTTCATACTTTGACGACAGAGTAGAATACACGATCCTGGATACGTGCGTATGATAGCTTATTCGAATGGCGCGAAGTACGGCATGGTTGGAGTGCGAAAATCGACTGACTTTTGATTCTGCACAGTACCGTTATCAATCGCAATAGTGAATCAAGGGAGTCATTACCTGTTTCATAAGGGCTGTTTTATTCTCGAGTATGTTAGAATTGCTTCTCGTCCGAAGTACAATTCGATGATTCTGCTCTCCTTCGTTGCTTCCATCAAGGGAGAGCTCTGATATCGTGCTATCTGTAAAATAAGGATTGAAATGAAGTTTCCACCAATACACGCCTTGGCAAGACTCATTTTGAATGTCCTTTTTTAAATGCTGGATTTAGCTTGCTGATATCTTAGATATTAGTAGATTGAGTAGATTAGGAAGCCAAGTATCTCTAAAAGGCTCTTTTTTGTTATGAATCTTGACATACTTCGACCAGCTCTTTGGTCACCGTCAGAAGGAAGTTTCCAATCCAAAGTCTTCACATGATAGTAGATTGGTCTAATGGTTGATACTGTGACTGTCTGGGAGGTAACTATAAAATTTTGTCGCTGGCCTTCGCAGGTATTAAGAGCGATATTTTTTACTCAACGTTCCGAGATTCTTTGACGAGAGTCTCGGAACGTTGAGTAAAATTCTCGCTCTTAATACCTGCGAAAGCCAGTGGCAAAATTTCATATTAACCATCAACCAGGAATGTCCAACAGAAGCATTAACCGCATCTACTGGGAGGTTACTGCCACTGATTGTGAGGACCCATGTCTAACTATCAGCGTCTTTGTTCTAGTTTAGCGTAGTAACATAGAATGCTAAGGGTCGCTGGTTCGAATCTGTCAAAGACTGTCAAGGATTTCCTTCTATGAAACTTTACATTAACTATATGATAGATCAGTCTCAAACATGAGCGCTGGCATTGCTGGAGCAGTGATTAGGAAAGGGATAGCTATGAGTCTTTCATCTTCCACTGAGTTCATGACTGCTCACTAGCCGTGCAATGTGACGGCAAGCCTCTTCGAAAATGCTTATAATGGACGACGTCACAAAGATCATATTACTTCGACAGTACTTGTGGCCGACGACACTCCTAGTAGAACCTTGGGTTGGTCGGCACTCCCTGCATGAGATGAGATTCTTGATATACTTGTTAGTTCTTCACTGGATCTTACCAATAACCGTTGGTCGTCGCCTACGCGGACGAAATTTCTTCTTTGCTGACAGTCGTAACAACTTCTGAAAGAAACATTTCGTTAATACATGAAAAAACACATGAAGTGAGCTACCGTACCTGCTCTTGACTCAATTCGATCCTTCTACAAGCAAGGGAATCATTTTAGCATCAATCGAATGACAAAAACAATCGGTAATAGAATGAATCGTACCTCCTTTGGTCATAATCAGATTCTTCACTTTCCGCAGCAGCAGCTTCTTCTTCCAAACTTAACTCAATCACACTCGAGTCTGAACCATGAGCACTAACTACCGGCTTTCGTGAATTCTTCCGAGGTCTACCACGCATTCTTCTCCTGGTCTTTTTACCTTGTCTGATCGGCTGCTTGAACAGATCCATATTCTCCTTCGATGTCTCGAAAGTGGCTCCAAGTGATATGTCCACATCACTTACTGATCTCATATCAAGATCTGGAACCAAAAAATCAGGACATTTGTATTGCATCATAAGCCTCCGTGTCTAAAGGCAGCTAAATGATCTACGAAGCATCCAGTTTCGAAAAAAACCAGACTGCTGGTGCGAATTCAACAACGGTAAGAGTCTCAACTGGATAATCCTAAATAGACTGATTCAGACTGATTAGTCACTGTTCCTAAAGACAAGCAAACAGTATACGGCACTCGCTCACTCATTCTTAGCAATCAATCACTGCTTGCTACTCAATCGCTTTTATATGAGTGGAGGAAAGGCCGCTCCCTCACTGGAATGTCTTGATCTGAAAGTGAATTGCCACCAGTCCTGAGAAAAGCTGTAAACTTCTAAACGCTATCTGTAGCAACGTTTATACAGCATGTGACTTTAATCGTCCTGTAACTATGGTGCATGATATTTAAGAATGAAACAAATTTATACATTGTACTATTCAAATTCAGTGCATCCCCAATAATTATCAAGGAATGCGAAACACATTTTTTACCTTTCATAGATCTGACACTGCCGAATTTCTGACTGATTATTCTTCGTTTGTGTCAGACATGACGTGTCTCAAAATTAAACTCACTCTCTCATTTCTTAACAACATCGCTAGAACAAAACTGTTTCACATTTGTTGACCTCTGCTGATTGATAGCTTCGAGTGCTTCTATTGACAAAGTTTGTGAGTACAAGTCTACTTCCTTCAAAAGCTTCACATAACCAAAATAAGACATATTTTACGGGTGATAACTCTCCAACCCATATCCCTTGAACTTTAACTTTTTCGACAACACTCAACATCCCATGTAACAATGAGCTCTCTGAATGAGAATGTCAATTTACCATCAGTGTCCTTTCCACGCGCCTCACTCGAAATCTGATTTATGCGTCGGCGACGGGATCGTTTCTGCAAAGGAAACATGCAATCAATCAAATGTGAGACTGAACAATTAACTTTACAAAGAAGCAGGCGCTGGCTTTCCTGATAGTACCTGACAAGGATAAAGGCCTAACTAGGAATCTATTTCCGTGTACAAATAATAAAAAAACTGCTTCTTTTCTTATCACAGTCAACTGTATGATAGACGAGTACAACGCTAATTTCATATCAACTGATAATATTAGTTAGTACGAAAATGCTAATCCGACGCAGGAAAGACTATCTTATCGCACTTCAAAGTGTTAACAATATTCATAATAAATCATTTCAATGTTTGCAATAGGTACAAGCTCACAAAACTGATGAGAAACTTTTCAGTAACATAAAATATGATCATAATTGACCAGTTGTCGGGACATCATGACCAAGTCGGATAATTAACAGACCCCTAATGTCATGGACGACGTGTTTTTAAGTAAAAGAAATGAAATACACAGGCAAGCCTTCGGCGTCCTCTCGGCCGTTCTCACGATCGATGATTCAAATTAAAAACATCGACCAAAACTTGGGGTGTCTTTCTCTCAATTTTCCGACTTTGTTTAAGACAAGATCCTATAGACTTTGTCATGGAAACAGATTTCAAAATTCAGCCGATTCTCGTGCACTATGTGCCATATACCATTCGGGAGTGAATATTCTTAGCTTTTTTCACATAAGAATCTGCTGCTTAGCTTGTTTTTTGGGCACATGTCGTCCCATCTAATAGTTGTTATTTTCATTCGGCTGACAAGTGAATAAGAAATCTTGGTCTTTGTCAAGATCCTTGGGGTGTAGGGAGCAAGAATGTGTAGCAGTAGCAATTTCAGTTCAATAGCTATCATTCAAACCTCTTCCCTAGCATCTGAGTGACATCTCGTAAGGTGAAAATTCACGACTCTCTTCACGTGAATGCTCATTCATTGAAGTCAACACAGTGATGACTTAAGCGGTCATTAAAATCAGAAGCTTGAAAACATGCTACGTTCTTTAAAAAGACATGCTCATTCATGCTGCTTCATCCAAGAGACCAAACACTCATCTTCAGTTGAAAACTGAGAATTATGAAGGTTTTCAGGGAAAATGCATTCCCTTAAAAGTCACGATTTTGTAGCAAATGTTCCACTACTCCACCGATCTTGACAAGCCATGCATTCAGACAATGCTCCACCTCCTCGTGCTTGACTTGTTCATGTGGTTTCTTGTAATTGTGACTTGCAGATGGAGTGGGTTCATACTTTGACGACAGAGTAGAATACACGATCCTGGATACGTGCGTATGATAGCTTATTCGAATGGCGCGAAGTACGGCATGGTTGGAGTGCGAAAATCGACTGACTTTTGATTCTGCACAGCACCGTTATCAATCGCAATAGTGAATCAAGGGAGTCATTACCTGTTTCATAAGGGCTGTTTTATTCTCGAGTATGTTAGAATTGCTTCTCGTCCGAAGTACAATTCGATGATTCTGCTCTCCTTCGTTGCTTCCATCAAGGGAGAGCTCTGATATCGTGCTATCTGTAAAATAAGGATTGAAATGAAGTTTCCACCAATACACGCCTTGGCAAGACTCATTTTGAATGTCCTTTTTTAAATGCTGGATTTAGCTTGCTGATATCTTAGATATTAGTAGATTGAGTAGATTAGGAAGCCAAGTATCTCTAAAAGGCTCTTTTTTGTTATGAATCTTGACATACTTCGACCAGCTCTTTGGTCACCGTCAGAAGGAAGTTTCCAATCCAAAGTCTTCACATGATAGTAGATTGGTCTAATGGTTGATACTGTGACTGTCTGGGAGGTAACTATAAAATTTTGTCGCTGGCCTTCGCAGGTATTAAGAGCGATATTTTTTACTCAACGTTCCGAGATTCTTTGACGAGAGTCTCGGAACGTTGAGTAAAATTCTCGCTCTTAATACCTGCGAAAGCCAGTGGCAAAATTTCATATTAACCATCAACCAGGAATGTCCAACAGAAGCATTAACCGCATCTACTGGGAGGTTACTGCCACTGATTGTGAGGACCCATGTCTAACTATCAGCGTCTTTGTTCTAGTTTAGCGTAGTAACATAGAATGCTAAGGGTCGCTGGTTCGAATCTGTCAAAGACTGTCAAGGATTTCCTTCTATGAAACTTTACATTAACTATATGATAGATCAGTCTCAAACATGAGCGCTGGCATTGCTGGAGCAGTGATTAGGAAAGGGATAGCTATGAGTCTTTCATCTTCCACTGAGTTCATGACTGCTCACTAGCCGTGCAATGTGACGGCAAGCCTCTTCGAAAATGCTTATAATGGACGACGTCACAAAGATCATATTACTTCGACAGTACTTGTGGCCGACGACACTCCTAGTAGAACCTTGGGTTGGTCGGCACTCCCTGCATGAGATGAGATTCTTGATATACTTGTTAGTTCTTCACTGGATCTTACCAATAACCGTTGGTCGTCGCCTACGCGGACGAAATTTCTTCTTTGCTGACAGTCGTAACAACTTCTGAAAGAAACATTTCGTTAATACATGAAAAAACACATGAAGTGAGCTACCGTACCTGCTCTTGACTCAATTCGATCCTTCTACAAGCAAGGGAATCATTTTAGCATCAATCGAATGACAAAAACAATCGGTAATAGAATGAATCGTACCTCCTTTGGTCATAATCAGATTCTTCACTTTCCGCAGCAGCAGCTTCTTCTTCCAAACTTAACTCAATCACACTCGAGTCTGAACCATGAGCACTAACTACCGGCTTTCGTGAATTCTTCCGAGGTCTACCACGCATTCTTCTCCTGGTCTTTTTACCTTGTCTGATCGGCTGCTTGAACAGATCCATATTCTCCTTCGATGTCTCGAAAGTGGCTCCAAGTGATATGTCCACATCACTTACTGATCTCATATCAAGATCTGGAACCAAAAAATCAGGACATTTGTATTGCATCATAAGCCTCCGTGTCTAAAGGCAGCTAAATGATCTACGAAGCATCCAGTTTCGAAAAAAACCAGACTGCTGGTGCGAATTCAACAACGGTAAGAGTCTCAACTGGATAATCCTAAATAGACTGATTCAGACTGATTAGTCACTGTTCCTAAAGACAAGCAAACAGTATACGGCACTCGCTCACTCATTCTTAGCAATCAATCACTGCTTGCTACTCAATCGCTTTTATATGAGTGGAGGAAAGGCCGCTCCCTCACTGGAATGTCTTGATCTGAAAGTGAATTGCCACCAGTCCTGAGAAAAGCTGTAAACTTCTAAACGCTATCTGTAGCAACGTTTATACAGCATGTGACTTTAATCGTCCTGTAACTATGGTGCATGATATTTAAGAATGAAACAAATTTATACATTGTACTATTCAAATTCAGTGCATCCCCAATAATTATCAAGGAATGCGAAACACATTTTTTACCTTTCATAGATCTGACACTGCCGAATTTCTGACTGATTATTCTTCGTTTGTGTCAGACATGACGTGTCTCAAAATTAAACTCACTCTCTCATTTCTTAACAACATCGCTAGAACAAAACTGTTTCACATTTGTTGACCTCTGCTGATTGATAGCTTCGAGTGCTTCTATTGACAAAGTTTGTGAGTACAAGTCTACTTCCTTCAAAAGCTTCACATAACCAAAATAAGACATATTTTACGGGTGATAACTCTCCAACCCATATCCTTGAACTTTAACTTTTTCGACAACACTCAACATCCCATGTAACAATGATCTCTCTGAATGAGAATGTCAATTTACCATCAGTGTCCTTTCCACGCGCCTCACTCGAAATCTGATTTATGCGTCGGCGACGGGATCGTTTCTGCAAAGGAAACATGCAATCAATCAAATGTGAGACTGAACAATTAACTTTACAAAGAAGCAGGCGCTGGCTTTCCTGATAGTACCTGACAAGGATAAAGGCCTAACTAGGAATCTATTTCCGTGTACAAATAATAAAAAAACTGCTTCTTTTCTTATCACAGTCAACTGTATGATAGACGAGTACAACGCTAATTTCATATCAACTGATAATATTAGTTAGTACGAAAATGCTAATCCGACGCAGGAAAGACTATCTTATCGCACTTCAAAGTGTTAACAATATTCATAATAAATCATTTCAATGTTTGCAATAGGTACAAGCTCACAAAACTGATGAGAAACTTTTCAGTAACATAAAATATGATCATAATTGACCAGTTGTCGGGACATCATGACCAAGTCGGATAATTAACAGACCCCTAATGTCATGGACGACGTGTTTTTAAGTAAAAGAAATGAAATACACAGGCAAGCCTTCGGCGTCCTCTCGGCCGTTCTCACGATCGATGATTCAAATTAATAACATCGACCAAAACTTGGGGTGTCTTTCTCTCAATTTTCCGACTTTGTTTAAGACAAGATCCTATAGACTTTGTCATGGAAACAGATTTCAAAATTCAGCCGATTCTCGTGCACTACGTGCCACATACCATTCGGGAGTGAATATTCTTAGCTTTTTACACATCAGAATCTGCTGCTTAGCTTGTTTTTTTGGGCACATGTCGTCCCATCTAATAGTTGTTATTTTCATTCGGCTGACAAGTGAATAAGAAATCTTGGTCTTTGTCAGGATCCTTGGGGTGTAGGGAGCAAGAATGTGTAGCAGTAGCAATTTCAGTTCAATAGCTATCATTCAAACCTCTTCCCTAGCATCTGAGTGACATCTCGTAAGGTGAAAATTCACGACTCTCTTCACGTGAATGCTCATTCATTGAAGTCAACACAGTGATGACTTAAGCGGTCATTAAAATCAGAAGCTTGAAAACATGCTACGTTCTTTAAAAAAACATGCTCATTCATGCTGCTTCATCCAAGAGACCAAACACTCATTTTCAGTTGAAAACTGAGAATTATGAAGGTTTTCAGGGAAAATGCATTCCCTTAAAAGTCACGATTTTGTAGCAAATGTTCCACTACTCCACCGATCTTGACAAGCCATGCATTCAGACAATGCTCCACCTCCTCGTGCTTGACTTGTTCATGTGGTTTCTTGTAATTGTGACTTGCAGATGGAGTGGGTTCATACTTTGACGACAGAGTAGAATACACGATCCTGGATACGTGCGTATGATAGCTTATTCGAATGGCGCGAAGTACGGCATGGTTGGAGTGCGAAAATCGACTGACTTTTGATTCTGCACAGTACCGTTATCAATCGCAATAGTGAATCAAGGGAGTCATTACCTGTTTCATAAGGGCTGTTTTATTCTCGAGTATGTTAGAATTGCTTCTCGTCCGAAGTACAATTCGATGATTCTGCTCTCCTTCGTTGCTTCCATCAAGGGAGAGCTCTGATATCGTGCTATCTGTAAAATAAGGATTGAAATGAAGTTTCCACCAATACACGCCTTGGCAAGACTCATTTTGAATGTCCTTTTTTAAATGCTGGATTTAGCTTGCTGATATCTTAGATATTAGTAGATTGAGTAGATTAGGAAGCCAAGTATCTCTAAAAGGCTCTTTTTTGTTATGAATCTTGACATACTTCGACCAGCTCTTTGGTCACCGTCAGAAGGAAGTTTCCAATCCAAAGTCTTCACATGATAGTAGATTGGTCTAATGGTTGATACTGTGACTGTCTGGGAGGTAACTATAAAATTTTGTCGCTGGCCTTCGTAGGATTTAAGAGCGAGATTTTTTACTCAACGTTCCGAGATTCTTTAACGAGAGTCTCGGAACGTTGAGTAAAATTCTCGCTCTTAATACCTGCGAAAGCCAGTGACAAAATTTCATATTAACCATCAACCAGGAATGTCCAACAGAAGCATTAACCGCATCTACTGGGAGGTTACTGCCACTGATTGTGAGGACCCATGTCTAACTATCAGCGTCTTTGTTCTAGTTTAGCGTAGTAACATAGAATGCTAAGGGTCGCTGGTTCGAATCTGTCAAGGATTTCCTTCTATGAAACTTTACATTAACTATATGATAGATCAGTCTCAAACATGAGCGCTGGCATTGCTGGAGCAGTGATTAGGAAAGGGATAGCTATGAGTCTTTCATCTTCCACTGAGTTCATGACTGCTCACTAGCCGTGCAATGTGACGGCAAGCCTCTTCGAAAATGCTTATAATGGACGACGTCACAAAGATCATATTACTTCGACAGTACTTGTGGCCGACGACACTCCTAGTAGAACCTTGGGTTGGTCGGCACTCCCTGCATGAGATGAGATTCTTGATATACTTGTTAGTTCTTCACTGGATCTTACCAATAACCGTTGGTCGTCGCCTACGCGGACGAAATTTCTTCTTTGCTGACAGTCGTAACAACTTCTGAAAGAAACATTTCGTTAATACATGAAAAAACACATAAAGTGAGCTACCGTACCTGCTCTTGACTCAATTCGATCCTTCTACAAGCAAGGGAATCATTTTAGCATCAATCGAATGACAAAAACAATCGGTAATAGAATGAATCGTACCTCCTTTGGTCATAATCAGATTCTTCACTTTCCGCAGCAGCAGCTTCTTCTTCCAAACTTAACTCAATCACACTCGAGTCTGAACCATGAGCACTAACTACCGGCTTTCGTGAATTCTTCCGAGGTCTACCACGCATTCTTCTCCTGGTCTTCTTACCTTGTCTGATCGGCTGCTTGAACAGATCCACATTCTCCTTCGATGTCTCGAAAGTGGCTCCAAGTGATATGTCCACATCACTTACTGATCTCATATCAAGATCTGGAACCAAAAAATCAGGACATTTGTATTGCATCATAAGCCTCCGTGTCTAAAGGCAGCAAAATGATGTACGAAGCATCCAGTTTCGAAAAAAACCTGACTGCTGGTGCGAATTCACCACCGATAAGAGTCTCAACTGGATAATCCTAAATAGACTGATGCGACAGCACCCAATTCAATGAAATCTCCTGCTATGAGAGATGGTGCAAGGGTTTGGAGTCATCGTAATCAGTCGGTACTATTGCATTCTTCTATTTTCATTAGGAAAACTCATCGACGGCTTCGATAGTTTCTCACCCTCCAAGAGTGGATGTCTGATGAAATCTTTCATCAGAAAATTTGCTTCAATTCTTTGCAAGTTTGCTACTAAGATGCTATGTCTCAACAAATTGACTTTGAAGTGTCAGATAATAGAATAATTGTGAAAGTTGAAACAAATGATCTCAGCGTCATCGGCGCAAATGCATTTGCCTATGACTTTCACTACAATTTTAACAGAAAAATTACGTTTATGGAGAGATTTCGCAGGTCAATGAGTGCTTTTTGAGGAAAGTCGTAAAAGGTGCCAAATCAAATTTGACTCGGTGACTGTCTGAATTTCTCATAGTTTTCGATTCGAATACTCGTGGTTCGTCTGTACGGGAGGTCAGTCATTATTCGTGGAAGTAGAATCGCTCCCTTTGTTCAACAAAAATTTGTTCTTATAAATTGTCAATATCTGGCCCGACGCGTTTCGTTCAACCGACAGTATCAAGGATTTTGAATGTGACATTAAATGTAGGGGTGCACCGGATTTGAAAAATTTAAATCCGGCCGGTACCAGATTTGCAGATAAAACAAACTTACATTACATTATAGAAATTTGTTTTGTCCTGAATAGTACAAAATTTATGTAATAAATTTACTTATGCACAAATAAGTAATAAATTTGACGTTTAAAAGCCACATATGAAAGATATGTTGCCTTAACTGTGATTTGTCATTAATTCCAGGTTTAATTAACCGTAGACTTTTATCCACAGGTTTGCTAGCAACTTATAGAATCCACCACACAACCTTGCTATTTCACTTTTTTCTGAGCGTCACCGGCAGCCAACGATCATCGAAAAGCACCCTTCGCAATCAACGAGATCGATGCTAATGTGAGCAAGCACATAGCCCATAGGGCTATCACGTGTGCTACCGTAGAAAACTCGATAATAACCTGAGAAGTTAAGATGCCAATTCGCGTATGTAAGTGTTTCTTGTCTTGACTCATGTGATAGAAACTGGAATTATAACCCCGAAAACTTCATCAGTGTCATTTATTAAATTCTAATCACATTGTCGCATGGATTGGCATGAAGTACAGCAAACCTCGACGTTTGACGTGTTTCGTGAAAATTTCCTACAACTTTTTTCTGACAGAACAGCTACAATATCAATTTATTCGATAACAGACCCGTAAATATGACCTTGGATCATTGCGAACATCATTGCGCCTCATAATTATTCCCTTCACTTGGCGCTTTCTCTTTTATCGACTTAGATTTAGAATATCAATTATAGCGTCAATAAAACAACTTAATGGTATAGGTACTTAGTCGTTGACATCTATTATGGAAAACTTTTCTCTTTGTAAAAAATGTAAACAGAAATGTTTTAAACATTTGATGGTTCGATTATTAATCCGTTGGCATCAAGTTCTGGAAGGCCACTTGTTCAAGGAAATAATTGATACGTATTTTGCACTACGTCGTGAAATGAATGTAAATAGACTGTCGCTTCAAGGAATTCTCATTTCTGCAGAGAATATTCAAATGGGATATTACTTGAGACGGCATTGTGGGGCATTCATTAAAAAAAGTGGTCTGTTAAAATTGCAAAATTGTCAAACATTAAGGCTAACGGATAAACTACTGCTTGTAGTCTACATACAACAACATGTCCAATTGTCCATTCTACATAGCCTTCATGAACATGTAGATTGCAAGGCATGCATTGATGTAACAATGCATGAAGCATTTTATGTTATAAACTGGAAATAGATAAAAATCATACAAGAAAATAAAATATATAGAATGTATTAAAGAGCTCCTTAGAAAAACGATAAATAACGGCAGCGGGTAAAATACCAGCATTTCAGATGCTGAAAATTCGGCTCCGACTGGATGGATGTTGAAAAAGTGTCAGCGGATTTGAAATCCGGTGCATCCCTAATTGAATGTGTACTTAGAATGCTCCACTCTGTTGGTGATCCTGTGTCAAACGATAAACAAAGCTTCATTAGAATAAAGAAAATGAATACACCATATAGCTATTGGAACGTTTGATAAGCTATAAACAGTAAGCAACAACTTAACAATTTACATAGAAAATTAACATGCATATCTCTATTTCTGTATCATTAAGAAAATGTCATAAAATCTTAATTTCCCTCTTCTCTATCCTCTACCCACTTTAGCTTTATTGAATTTTTGGAAGAATTCCAAAACCAGAGACAACAGATTTTTTGGCTGATTTACAGAATTCACTGAAAATTGTAGTCAACTATTATGAAGATGAATAGCGTAGTAAAAAAAAGTTGAGTTAAAAATGGGGTTGAGCAAATATCTTGAAAGTAAAACTCGAGTATTCGGTTGTGTAGAACTCGCTTTCACAAAGTCGACGAGCAAGAGAGCAGCTGCAGTCGATAGTGGCGGCATGAAGCGAGCATAGATATCTAAGCTGCACCTAAATTCCCAAGCTCACAATACCGGCACGGCGACAATGCGCTACAGTCGGCCACAATTGAAGTCATAGTAAGCTTTATGAATAGAATGAACACTCAATGATATTCAAGTTTATTGTAAGTTTACTTCACTTTCTATAAACGAAAAAATCGAGTATTTAGAAACTCGAGAGGAGAGTATACAGTTCGAGTCACGAATGAAAATCAAGCTTTCACCACAACACTAGTTTAAAGCCATCAGGAATTGAAGTGCCAATCCACTCACCTTTCCGTGAAATATTCGCCTTGCTTCCTCCGATGTTTATTGTTTGGTTGTAAAATGTTTTATCGTCGCTCTTTTCGAGAAAGCTTTGAACTGCATTATATCCGGTATCCATGACGCTGAAATGAACATTTTTAATTGAGAGGAATTGCAAGGTCTGTCATCTTTATGATTTTCTAAACGAATGCAATTTACCAGGTGATCCACCAGGTTGGCATCTACTGAACTGCTCTCTGATATCCGGTAAACTAATCTTATATTCTTATGATTATTTATTGAACTTCCATAAAGCACACATTGTTTTTCAAGAATGCAATTTTATAGATTTTCGATAGATCTCACCAAAGAGGGCTGAGAAATCGGAAAGACGAGGCAAACATTTGAAAAATTTGTATTAGACTAATTTCGTAAAAATCGGAAAATAGCGATCATTGGCTCTACAGGAAATCAAGATTGGATGGAGTCATGAAAAATTGTACTGCTTACTGCTTGCTATCAATTCGTGGCGGAAACCAGGATTACGGAAAAACAGAAAGTCACATCCTTGATCATATGAACTACGCTCGGATTTTCACACTTCTTTTGGTGCACTGGTGTTAGAGCTCCCATATCACCACATTTCGTATACAAAAGTTTAATAAGACAGGCTTCCCTGAAAGGATGATGGAAATTTTTTCAAAGATGTTCGACGCATCCTGAATCATACATTGCTTGAGTACAACCGGAGTTTCTCACGAAAATCACTACACTCACTCTCACTTGGATTGTATTTGTGAACACCAGTGGTCGGGCCAGAGATTTTTCCATTTTTTCGCAGGCCTACTAATACCAGCAAACTATAGCATCATATTTCATGATTATGAAGAATAAAACACCGCTCTTATCAAAACTTGACCAACGCCCAATATCTGTCAGCAGAAACCGATTTTTCAAAATGTCTTGTGCAATTCCCGCAACTAAGTGCTTTCTTGTAATAAGCCAGATTTTTCGAAAGTAACTGCGCTTCGTCATTGATGACTCACAAAAGATTTTTCGCAAATATCTGATTGCATGAACTCACTACTACCACCATCTATTGTTTCTTAGGAGCCATTTTGTTAATACTAAACTACCTATATCATAAAACTGGCATTTTGTTGCCGAATCAACTAGTACATACATGTACATGTAGCAAATATAGCCAAAAGTCACTAACCTTACAACTGAACCAGCAACAAAAACTTTGCAACAAAAATTCATGTTATTACATGTCATTTAAGACATGATCCGTTCCAGTTGATAACAGGCGCTGACAGGAAGGTCACATCAAAAGGAAATAGCCCAATCAGCAATTGACAGAAAGTAGAAGTTATCGTCAAAAGAAAACACGTAATAATTACTGATCGAAAGAGAAATAACGGATGATGTAAAAATTCAGCGGTGTGGAAATCTTAACTTGTAAAGATGCAACAATCCTGTATAAAAACCTAAAGCATGATGCCTCTGAGTATGATATTCTCTTTCCATTGACTCCTCCTGCTCCTGACGCAGCTGTCTTACTTGGTCTGCACTGATATTTCCCATCAATTTTCTCCGTCTCGGAATGCATCGAGCTTGAGGGTATAGGTCCACTCCGAATTTCCCGGCACGTGGAAATTTAAACATCTGTTTGCAGAAAATTGCAGGAATAATTGGTAGCCGAATTAATGTTATGATCACATTATTTTTGCAACAGACGAAGGTTTTAGGCCGAAAATTTGTGTGCCAATGATTCTAATTCGAGCAGAACAAAATGCGCTTTCCTGCAATATTATCAACTCCGGCTCGATTGTTCTACATCACATTAATGTTTTCCATTCCCTCGTGTGTTTCTTTTTGTCCGATGCCTCTATCTTTCATCTCTTAGTTTTCTGAAGCATCGAATTCATTGTCACAAAGTTATTTTTCTTTTTTGCTGTAACAGTTTTCAACTTTTTCTGATGGTCATCTGTCGGCTTCTTTCCTCTATCTCATCTTGTTCTTTCAAACAAGCCTTGAAATGCCGCTTGGCCAACGACATTCTTTTACGAAGACTGTTTGTGATTGGTAACGTGTGGAAGAACTGATTGTCGGCAGTTAGGTCAACGCTCACACACTGTGTTGATCCAAAACAGATGTCTCGAGATTTGGACATTATATTTTTATGGACTTAGCATCATTTAAGAGAAAATTCCATACCAGTCTATTTTCCAGGGCCAGCTATGAAATTTTCTGCCTAAATGGTACAAAGTGGAGTAAATTTTTCGCAGCATCCACGTCCTTAGAATGCGTTATCAAAGTTTCTGAATGGAAGGTAAGAACCGCTTGTAAAATGAGAGTGCATTCATTTAACATCACTCATCGCTTGATTTGATCTTTTCATGTGATCTTGAAAACCACCAGCTGTTCGAGGATACTTTGGACAACTTAATGGCAATGTAATTGATAACACAAGTCTAAACACTTGAGTTTTCTGCATCCATCACGGCCGTTGCATCGTTAGCTGAATATCAAAAATATGAGTAAATCTTATGGGAAGTGTGGATGTCGAGCGCTTCAAAAGACTCCAGTTGTGTTCATAATTTCAGACATCGAGCGACTGTACAAAATGAATTTGAATGCATATATCCGACAACAATACTCATATTAATTTGAATTTGATTTGTTTCGTCTATACATTAATTGAAATCAAATCGGTTATCATTCTTTTATAGAACTATCGGCAACTTCTTAAACATGGCTTTGAAAGTTTCGTATGCGGTTACAACATCCACAGTAACTCAGTAGATGCTAAGAACTACTGCTGCAATTCTTCTATTTTACTGAACCTGTTACAAGATGTAGGACGCTGTGAATGATATGAACCAAGTCAATTTTTTTCGCAGCGAGTTCATTTTTTAAACATTTTCGCAGATTTTCGCAGTGCGCAAAATCTCTGAAAAAATTTTCGCAGCTGGCCTGACCACTGTTGAACACTTACTTTGATGTCATGGGTCACCTTTACATGAAAAATCAACTTACGTTTCAGGTATTAAAACACCGGTGTTTTTCCACTTCATTCATACTTCGACAGCACTAGATATTCAATCAAGATTTTGACGTTGCAGTGTTAGAGATAAGAAAAGCATACCATCATCGCATGCTGTAATTTAATGAAAAATAGAAGGCTTCTAATATCAGTTATAGCTGAACTGCCGAAGGGGCAGCAGTATCAGTTTCAACGCAGCTTCTTGATCAGAAATATATTTTAAAATTGATTTTACAGCCAAATTTTTAGATTTTGTTCCGGAACCGTGCCCTGTGTAGTTTCAAAACATTGGTTTCGAAGATGGTTTTAAACCAGGCATTTAAAGATGAGCTTTCTACTGGGAATAACAGCAACAGTATATGCCTAGCTTCATGCTGTTTAATACCTTGTTATTGATGAATATTGCTTCTCAACAGCTCTTTCAAACATCCTCAAACACCAAGTAATCCTTCTATCTATTCATGGCTTGCTTAAGAGGCGAATGCGAAAGTTAAGAGCACTTCCAAACAAAATTTGTTGTCAGGAAACATATGAAATAAAATGCAACTTAGAGAAATTTATGAATAACAACTTGTCGACATATATTTCACAGATCGAAAAATATCCTTCCGACATCTTTAGTAGGTTGCTTATTTGAAAATTAACGATAGAAAGAAAACAAAACTATAAAACCTAAAAATCCTCAAACATGTTTTTTTGTTAAAAATCATGATTTTTTTCAAATCGCTCATAGTATCAGGATTTCAGTAGAAAGCAATAATTCACTGCGTAGCATGACGCATTGGAAGTTGATACATAGAAATTGAAGGCTAGCGACGTCACGCTTGAAAAACGGTTTCAGCCTGTAACACGAAGAAGTTAGACAACAGCGACTGAAGGAACTTCTTTTAAATACTCATCATGCTGACATGAACAATGGATAATGGATCATTGAAGCGAATGTGTTTGAGAAGGGGCATGCATATATCATGAAGCAAAAGTGTAACGACGAAAAGGCTGGCATGGTTCGGGAATGTGCAGCACTGTGGGGGAGAACCATCCTTTTAGAAATGCATCTTGCATATGAGTGGAGGGGAAAATGAGTCGAGACCGTCCAAAGAAAACCAGAATACCAACCGTGAACGCTGATATGAAGTCGAAGGGCGTGGATGCCTCCATGGTGAGCGACAGAGCATAGTGGAGAAAAGGATTGAACTGGATTTGAAATCTCAGTATTAGTATTATTGAACTTTGATTAAACTTCCATCCATTCTCTCCTCCTACTTCAAGAATTTCATTAAACAAAGTAAATTTCAGGTTGCAATTATCGCCCTAGCTTTGGTCTGGGTTATGAAGCGAGGCTTGATTCAGTAAAATACGAAAGTCAGTGTTTTTTTTCAGGAGTCGTTATCGAGCTGCTCAACATACATTTATTTTCTTAAATTTTCTTTGTATTGCTTCCCCGAGGTATTTAATTGGATTCATGACAACTCATCCATAGACGCCTATCCCCCTGCAGTCCTAGTGACCGTGCTTACACTGCTTAGAGAGTCAATCAGATGAGAGCAAAACTAAAGAGACGAATGACGGCATGCGGAGTAAACGCAATTCGACAAAGCAGGGACCACAATTCGACCTAAGCGGATTTACGGAAACCAATAAAAAAAATTGGCGCGCTTGTACTGTACCTCTGCCTCATGGTTTCTATTGGAGTTCTTGACCCCATCAATGACCCTTGTCCTCGAAATCTAATAGAAATCTTTCAGTCTCGTTAGTAAATATTTCTTCATTAATGCTACCTTTAAATAATAAGAATAAGACCTTAAGACAGGGGTCGGCAACCTTCACCAACACGCGGTCCACTGGATCAGGTTTAACCTCCTCGAGGGTCGCAACTCCTTTAATTTCATACATCAATAATGACACGCATTACTGTGAAAAATTAATTCAAAAGCAAGGGAATGCCAAGTAAACTTATAATAGAATAATGACAAATTATTTCCAATTAATTTCTGTCTCCTTCACGAGGATATCCTTAGGGAACTTAGATATTAGAGTTTAATTAAGTAATGAGTAGTGAAATGATATCCAAGTTCCCTGAAGAAGACGTGAAGAAGACAGAAATTAATTGGAGATAAGTTGTTATTACATTGATTTAAGTTTACTTGGCATTCCCTTACTTTTGAATTATTAAAATGGATTACGTTCAATTGAGATGTCATGTACGAAACAAGGTAAGACAAAATGCACGGAAGAAATGCTAAATTTAAAAAAATCATCCAAATAATCAAGACATGATTGACAGACGTAAACAATCCATTGAAATTACGAAATGCAGAGAACAAGCAAGTTCTAGTAAGAAATAACTGCAGAAACAATAATGAAAGTAATAAAAACATGATTGCAGCACCATCAAAGCATGATTACAGCAATAAAGAAGACGCTGCAAAAAAAACAAAGTACTAAATGCCCAGACCATGACGTGAATAGGACAAGGATAATTATCAAGGAGTCATTGGTCTTTATTTTGGATCACTAATGTCAAGGTTGGTAATTTATTGTGTCAGATAACAAGTCAATGTCAGGCATAATTGAAGAGGAGATACGAAGGAGGACGTCTAGAAGGTCACCATCTGTGAATTGAGCCATTATTTCACTTTTTTCAAATTCATGCGGCTGAGCAGTTGTGCACACTCGTATTTAGTCCCGGACAATGATTTTAATGTCCATCAGTTTCACTAAAAAATTGTCAAGGAGCCACATTTTATAGAATGACAACAGGTTGCCGATCGCTGCCCTAAGACATCACGGTTTATACCTACAGTCGTCTACACTGCCACCCTCAATGCTCTCTACTGAGACCAACCACCTACTGATGTGATCAAAATGCTTTATCGCCCATTTCTTGGTCGAGGAAAATATACTATTTTCGATTATGACAGGAAAATGAAAATCTTTTTCAAAATATCTCATAGTTTTAATAGTGATATGATATAATAGAATTTCATTTAATGCCACAATATTCTAGTGGTCAATTATCAAACAGTTAATAACAAAGATTCGCGTGTTAGAATACTGAATTTTGATTCGTTCTTAAGTTATGGAATGCTTGATAAACTGCATTACTAGGAATAACTTTCAAAAAATTGACAAATCTCTACTCCCATGTGGTTCAAAAACTTTCAGAAAATCTTGATGCCCCTACCTACTTTATTTTAATTGATTTTATGACGAATTACCAGACCCAACAAAATTTTCGGCTGATTTACGAAAAATTGTAGTGCCTGCAACAAAGCATCAGTCAGAGATGTGATGAAATTCACAATTGGCACAAAAATCACACACGTGAGAAAGTTTAAAAGTAATTTTACAGATCGGCATAAGGAAATTGTGCATTAGTTGCAGTACTTAAGCGCATACTGCTTTTTGTATCATTTCACATCTTCAACGTTCTCTAGCCCACACCTCCACTGGTTGACAGCTATGCTGAATTGTAGCCGATTTGTAGATTGCCTAATTGCTGAAAGTTAAATACAAGTGAGAGCTGAGATTGTCAAGTGGATGGGTCACAGCCTGCTTTCCCCCGGTTAGCATGTCAAAAAAGGCCACGATACTAATATAACATTTCATAACTTACACTAAATCTCAGAATGCTTAGACATTGCATATTGTAATTGCTTGAAGGTGGTGACAAGTGCCGTTATCTATAATTAATCAGCCTTTATCTATCAACAGGATTGAAACCATTGAGGTAATATTGGATACCTAATAATTTGATAGTGATGTCAGTTCTACGCGAGGGTAATGAGACAATTTCAATGGATAGTATGGGTAACAAATCATACAAGCTTGGGATCCACTGACCTAGATGGAAGAAGCTTTTACATGATGAAGCTTTTTACATGAAACTGTCTATTCTACCGGTTTCGGATAGGAGCATAACAGCCGCTCTTATCTTTATCAGGAACAGAAAGAGATAAAAAAAGATGCAAAATTCAAATATGCACTAAATTCAAAAGCATCAAAAATATTTGTAAGACATCAGGATTGTCTGCATGAAATCAAAGAGACAGAGGGTAGAATAATGCATAGATTCTTCTACGTCGATTAGCAGCAACACTGGCTGCTGGACAGAGATAGGAGATTAAGGGTCAAATATAGGTGACCGTTGTATATTCAAATCAAAAGAATAATCGGTCATCAATTGACTTATGAATTTCATTTCTTTTCTTTTTCGTTCATTTCCTTCTATCTCATCCAATATATAGAGATTGTAGCGTTATGTACCTGATGACCACGAATCTTACATCTTTTTGTGTAATGTAACTATATTGAATTATCTTCTGTGCTTGATACATCTAATAAAGGCATTAGCCTTACATAGAAGAACCCATCTGTACAAAACCTGGGAATCAAAACAAAAGACCAAAAAAATGAAAAGAAAGAAAGCACGCCAGGAGAGCTCTGACAACTAATCTTGCCAGGGTCACGCCCAGAAAGT
Organism: Prostheceraeus crozeri; assembly: GCA_907163375.1. Taxonomy (NCBI): domain Eukaryota; kingdom Metazoa; phylum Platyhelminthes; order Polycladida; family Euryleptidae; genus Prostheceraeus; species Prostheceraeus crozeri. The sequence continues at coordinate 128,698 of CAJQUW010000396.1, read as the reverse complement.
TAAGCACTTCATTGCGAATTAATGAGTAGCACTCATTTCGGCTTATTGAAAGGGATTCAGAAATCCGATTTGATGTTGCCACTGCTTCAGAGCCCCAAACACCGGAAGTGGTGACCGCCATGGACACACAAATCCATACCAGATTGGCACACTTTCCGTCATTTGTTTGATGTTTTCGTTTCTCTGCCGCTGTCAGACACATACCCGATGCTGCACTCGCTCAATGAATAAAATCAGAGGAGGGTGGATGCGCAACAGTGATGTCAACCGCAGTTGCCTTCCGTAGTGATCAGTCTGGAATGAGAATGTCCGCTGGCATGTCTAGATCGTCACTGGAGTCTTGCTCCAATTTTGAATCCATTCTTCCATGTTGGCAGTGACGGTGTATGGAATTGCGAATGATGCTATGTCGCTTCACAACGTCAGGTCCTCGCTTGCAAATTGTACCATGTACCCAAAAATCATCCACAACTTTGCCTGGACACATAGTACAAGTAGAATGGCAATTCAACGGCAATCCCAACGAAGCTTCACCAACATTTGTGCTTCATTGAGTTTCAAGCGTTGGACCAGATCCTTGTGCCTTGATCCATGAAGATGCCTGGTTAATAGAAATCGCCGAAAGACGAGCTTTATCAACCACTGATATCAAGGATTGATTCATCTTTAACAAGTTCTTCTCCATGGAGTCTTCTTTTTTTCTCTGATTAAAGCTTTTGAGATTGGCAGCTGGACCTAAATGAATGCTCATCGATTGCTTTCTTGATATAAGCATAAGGCGAATTAGTGGATGAGATCGATGAAAGACAGGTGCCCATGAATGCCTCTCAACATTGTCCGATGATAGGTCCTTTCGGTAATCATTTGAGACTCAATTCGGCCTGAAGACGAGCGGCATCTGTTAAGCCGAATAACTGAATAAGGGTTTAACTGTTGTTAGAGAAAGTTTTAAGAATTATTGTGATGTTATGCAGATAAATAGAGGTATTCCGGTATTTTTGGAGTATTAAGTCTTCTTTAGAATTTTTAGAAATTGTTAATTCAAGTAATAAGGTTTTTCGTTTCAAGTTTACGATTTTTCGACGCTATACACTAATATTGGACAAAATGATATTGCTTGTCACTTGTTCCAACTGTTTGATTCGGTTTCAGATTCTGTCTTGCCTCGCGAAAATATTTGTGTGTCAGATGGAATCGTAGTTTTTTTCTCTAGGAGAATGAATAATGGCTATCATTGTTTTGATCTTGCACAATTTATTTAAAGACGCTGTTCGTTTCATAATATCTGAAGTTTATATGGTTTTTGGCAGACATATTTTTAGGCATATTCGAGGAGTTCCAATGGTTGGTAATTGTAACCCTTTGTTGGCAGATATTTTCTTCACCATTGTGAGTTTGTGTTTCTGAAAAAGTTGGTATCAAGCAAGAAATTTAGCCTTCCGAAGTTATTGTCACTCAATACGAGATAGATGACTTATTCATCTTTAATTATCAACATTTTGACAGTTTATTAATGCAACTCTACCCGGATGATTTAATTGCGGAAAGAAACGGGAATAAAAACAAATGTGCAGCTTGTTCAGATATTAATATTAGTGCTTTTCAGGATGTAGTCCACTCATCAGTGTATCACAAGGTTGATGATTTCCCTTTTGAAGTTGTGTTGTTCACCTTTCCTAAAAGTCTTCCTAAAAATTTTTGCAGGTCGAGTTTTAAGATATTTACGTATTTGCTCACATTTATGCTACATTGTTGAGAAGATGCCAATTGTTTATAAAAGGAGGCTATCTTCTATGTGATTTAAGAAGATGCATGGAAAAACTTCTACGTAAGCATTTTCACAAAGTTTGGCTTGTTTTCAAGCAGACAATTGTCCGTCCAATGTGGTCTGTAATACTTAAAAATAAGAAAATGCATGGACTGTTACGGTAGGCCCATAGAGTGAATAGGTCATTTTGCTATTACACGTATCAATTTATTTAGTTTGTTTGTATGCAGTGTCGTCATGTCTAATCATAATTTGTTAATAATTTTCGAATATGAAATAGGTGAAAATCAGCTGTACTGTTTGTCTTGAATAACCATGCAAATAGTGATTTTTTCGTAAGATTCCTTCAGGATTGCTGGTAGAGTAAACGGTAAGTCACTCCCGATTTTGTGTGAGCTGTATTGAAAGACTAATTGTGTGCATATGTGTTTTGCAGTTTTCACGGTACTGAACAATGTAATATACAAAGTTCTAACCAGTCGAGGCGTTTTTATTCCACTTTTTAATAAATCGTGCGTAACCGCTATAGTGAAAACGTTCACTCTCTCGGAGTGAAAACGGGACACTCCCTCGGAGTGAAAACGGACACTCTCGGAGTGAAATCGTAGACTCTTGCTGGAGTAGAACCGTCGTCCTCTACGAGTGAAAAGATCCTTGTGTGAATCCGGCCTCTATTTGGAATGAGTAACACAATTGTCTGGAGCTTTGTGGTTTAGGCAATATCTACCGTTCAATGTAAATGGTCGTGCTTGTCAAGCTGTGCTTTGTGATAATCTATTTGTGATTGACAAGATATCGGTGTTTTATGTAGGCCTAATTGGCAGTCAATTGGACTGTTTTTTGTGTGAATAGTCATGTCGGTACGGTTATATATTTGCATGTCATTTTCGTAAATAGCTTGTCATGAATGCTATTTTATATTGATTTGTGTATTTACATGCCTATATAAACGTTTTACTACTCCATACTTATGTGAAGCCACTTGCATAATGTGAACGCTTATCTAACTTAGTAATATTTTGTTGTCACAAATAATAATTGTCAAACTTGTGCACAGTCCGTTAAACCTTCCTTGTATGTTACTATGTCAGTATTTATCTTTCTCTCTTCGTTCAGTCTACGGTGGCCATGTCTTTAAGAGATAGTAAAGACAGTACTGAACTTTTTGAGGTCTATGACAGATTTAAGGTGTTTGTCAAGAGCACCAGGTCTAGGTTGAAAAGACCTTTGACATTGCATGAGGAATACTGACCCCGTACCTTCTCAGGTGCAGCCTAAGGATAGTGCAGCAGAAAGTGCTAGTATTGTGAAACTTTTGCAAGAAAGCTTGACTGTGAATCGTCTTCCGGTCCCGGAACCTGCTGTCTTCACAGGTGATCCACTTCACTTTGTTGAATGGAAGAACAGCTTTGTTTCCCTCATTGAGAGAAAATGTTGTAGGTCGGTCGACAGACTGTTTTATCTTCGAAAGTATACAGGTGGCGAGGCTGCTAAGGTTATCCAAGGCACCTTCTTGCGTTCGGACGATGCGGCATATAAAGATGCATGGAGGAAATTAAGTTCGCGTTATGGTGATAATTTCCTCATTCAACGTGCATATAGGGAAAAGATCGCACACTGGCCGAAGGTGGGAGGGAGAGATGAAAGAGACTTGCGTGAGTTTGCAGATTTTCTTTCCAACTGTTGTGACGCAATGCCATTTGTTAAAGGTCTACCCGTTTTGAATGACTATGAAGAAAATAGGAAGATTGTCTCAACGCTAACGGAATACTTAAGAATCAGGTGGAATAGGATAGTCACGTCAGCAATTTGAGGAGAATGAATATCCGTCCTTCAGGCAGTTTACGAATTTCCTCATCGAAGAAGCTGAAATAGCGTGCAATCCCATTTTGAAGTTCGATAGTATTTCCATTGAAAAGGACAAGAAACCTTCAAGCAGTAGGACCTTCACAACTCAGTTAACTAAATCTAGCTTACCTCGCTCTAGCTCTCAAGTTGAAGTCTCGCTCTGTTACAACACCTTCTGATTCTCAAGTTGTTAAAGCTTCTCAAAGACAGTCAGTACCTGTTGCAACGGAAGTCATGCGTTGCAGAGTTGCTTTAAATTTGGTAAGATGACTTTTGATGATCGCAGGAAACATGTCGCTGATAACAATTTGTGCCTTGCTTGTTTGAGAAAGGGACATCGTTCGAAGTTTTGTCGACAACGAGATACATGTGAACTATGCAGTAAACCCCATCCAACGTTGTTGCATTTTGAAAGAAAGGAGGAAATTGCTGCTAGTGGGAGTAATAAGGAATCTCCAGTCGTTGTTTCTCATTGTGTTCAGCAGAAGGGGTCTTCAACTTCTATCATAGTTCCCGTTTGGATTTCTGCTAAGGCTGTTCCCTCTCGCGAAGTGTTGACATATGCCTTATTAGATACTCAGAGTGACGCATCGTATATTTCTGATGATTTGGTTGAAGATCTTTGCATTCAAGGTCGAAAGACAAAGTTGAAATTGTCGACATTAACGTCTGTAGCCACAGTTTCAGATTCATTAGTTTTTGAGAGTCTAGCAGTTCGAGGAATGAATATTGACCAAGCTATTTCCATAGATAAAGTTTATTCTAGGAGTCAAATTCCTTCAGATCGTTCTTCTATTCCTACCTCTGAAACAGCTATGAAGTGGCCCCACCTTGAGAGTGTAGCAGATGCAATTCCTTTGTTGCAGGATTGCGAAGTAGGCCTGCTTATTGGCTATAACTGTCCACAAGCGTTAGCACCTAGAGAAGTCCTGACAGGTTCCAATGATGAACCCTTTGCGTTAAGAACCGATCTCGGATGGTCTATCATTGGAGGACAGAGAACTCAGCCCGCTTTGTGTCACCGGATAACTTTGAGAAAAATTCCAGTTGCACCACTTGATGTCCTGACCGTGTTGGAAAAGGACTTTCATGAGGTTGAGGATAAAATGATGTCGCAAGTTGATTTGCAATTTATGAATGTGATGAGTTCTTCTGCTACTTAATTAGAGAATGATCATATACAATTACCTTTGCCGTTTAAGAAGCGACCAACTTTACCAAATAATAAGAAGCAAGCAGAAGTTCGTTTGAGTCACTTGCGTAGGAAAATTTTAAGAAGTGATCAGTTTAGAAAGGACTACACTACTTTTATGGAGGACATCATCAATAATAATGATGCAGAAATATCATGCGGTGCAATAGATGGTGAGACCTGGTATATTCCTCATCATGTTATTGATTATTCCTAAGAAGCCAGGCAAAATTCGAGTCGTGTTTGATTGCCCCAATCGTTATCTTGGGAGCTCGTTAAATGATCATCTTCTGACAGGTCCAGATCTTACCAACACCCTGACTGGTGTGCTTTGTAGGTTTCGTCGTATGCCTTGTTGCCGTGACATGCGATATCGAGCGTATGTTTCATCAGTTTGTTGTAAGACCTGAAGACAGGGGATTATTGAGATTTCTGTGGTGGCCTGAAGGTGATGTTTCTCGTCAAGCAGTTGAGTATAGAATAAAAATTCATCTCTTTGGGGCAGCTTCATCGCCCGGTTGCTCGAATTTTGCATTGAAGCACCTTGCACAACTTCATGAAAGTGAATTTCCACTCGCAGCAGAATTCATTGTGTCCAACTTTTATGTCGATGATGGCTTGTTGAGTGTTGAAACTACAGAAAAAGCTGTTCAAATAGCAAATGAAGCCAGACTGATCTGTGAACGTGGTGGCGTTCGTCTTCATAAGTTCGTGTCGAATTGCAAAGAGGTTTTAGATGAGTTTCCTGAGGAAGATTGTGACTCCTCTGCCCAAAAGGTTAGCATCAACTCCGATTCCCCACTTGTTTTTTCAACACTTGGCATTCAGTGGAATGTAGATGAAGATTATTTTATGTTCCATCTACAGGATAAATTGACTGATTTGACGAGAAGAGGAGTACTGTCTGCAGTTGCCTCAGTTTACGATCCACTTGGGTTTATTGCTCCGTTTGTAATTCGTGGCAAAGCGATCTTGCAGAATTTATGTCGTAGTGGTGCTGATTGGGACGAAAGCATGCCCTTGGAATTTCAAGATAAGTGGAAGCAATGGATATCTGAATTTGAAAATATATCCACGCTTCGAATTCCGCGATGTATTTCTCCACTTAATGTTAGTGTCAAGCGCACCGAATTGCATCATTTTTCTGATGCCAGTTTGATGGGATACGGCCGGTGTTCTTATATCAGATTCATTGATTATGACGACAAAGTGCATTGCGCATTGCTGATGGGAAAGTCTAGAGTTGCTCCCACAAAAATCACTACAATACCCCGTCTTGAGCTTACAGCAGCAGCAGCTGCGTCAGTGAAAGTAAGCAAGGTTTTGAGAGAAGAATTGAAGTTGCATATTGATGATGAAGTACATAGCGAATGATTCTCGCAGGTTTTATATGTTTGTAGCCAATCGAATTCAGGCTGTACGAGAAGTTTCCGATGTTTCTTAGTGGCATTATGTGGATACAAAATCGAATCCTGCTGACTATGCTTCTCGAGGCCTTTCTGCAATTGAGTTGAGAGATTCGGATTGGTTTGCAGGCCCTGCTTTTCTTTGGGAACATGACATTCCATATTCTAAGCAATCGAGTCAACGTTTCTCTGTACTTGTAGAGGATCCAGAAGTAAGAAGGAGTGTCGCACACACTACTACTAAGTCGTCAGATTCAGCGATCATTTCTGTCTCTAGCAAATTTTTTGATTGGTCTTCTCTGGTAATGGCCATTGCACGTCTCAAGAGAAGAACCAAAGGCAGGAGAAGTGATGTGCCTGCTAGTGTGGAAGAAAGGAATTCGCGGATAAGCTATTCGCTTCATCATTCGTTTCTCAACGGAATGACTTGACAGAAAATGATGTTCCTAAGTCTCTTGATCCATTCACTGATGAACATGGTATTTTACGTGTTGGTGGTCGGCTTCGTGCCTCATCTTTGTCTAGGGAAGTAAAGCATCCAGTTATTCTAGACAAGAACAGCCATGTGTCTCGCCTTATTTGTTTGCATTATCATTGCTGAGTCAGACATCAAGGTCGTGGAATCACACAGAATGAAATTAGATCAAATGGATATTGGATTCTCAACGCAAGTAGCTTAGTCTCGAGTGTTATTCATTTGTGTGACATGTAGAAAGTGTCGACGTCCTTTGCAAACATAGAAAATGGCTGATCTTCCTGCAGATAGAGTTGAAGCTTCACCACCCTTTTTATATTGTGGAATGGACTGCTTCGGTCACTTCTTCACTAAGAATGGAAGAATTACTAATAAAAGGTACGGTGTAGTTTTTACTTGTTTACGTTTCAGAGCCGTACACATCGAAATGTTGGATGATATTTCCGCTGATGCCTTCATCAATGCTCTTCGCAATTTCACATCTATTCGAGGCAAGGTTCGCCAAATAAGATCAGATCAGGGTAGCAATTTTGTTGGTGCAAAGAATGAGTTTCTAAAGGCTTTGAAAGAACTTGATGAACATAAGATACAGCGATACATGTTGGGACAAGACCGTGAATTTGTCATGAACGTTCCATATGCAAGTCATAGAGGTGGAGTTTGGGAAAGGCAGATACGAACGATCAGAAGCATATTAAGCAGTGTCATTGAATTACTATCTGGTAGACTGAATGATTCTTCTTTACAAACGTTGTTCTATGAAGCCATGGCTATTATCAACAGCCGTCCTCTATCTTCACAGTTCTTGAATAGTTCTGAGATAGAGCCTCCCAATCATATTCTAACTATGAAAAGGTCTGTGCAATTGCCCCCACCAGGAAATTTTGTTCAGAAGGATTTGTATCTCCGTAAACGTTGGCGTCGTGTTCAATATCTCACTGAACAATTCTGGAGTCGATGGAGGAAAGAATACCTCCTATCTTTGAACACAAGGAAATGTTGGCAAGAAAGGGCTAGAAATATAAAGGTGGGAGATATTTTCTTCGTTCTGGATTCTGATGCTGCTAGGAATGAATGGCCTCTTGGAAAGGTTGAGGAGGCAATTCAACATTCTGATGGACTTGTTCGTACAGTTAGAGTTCGCGTAGTACGTCAAGGAAAACCTTCGATTTTAGAGAGAGCAGTTCAAAGGCTAGGTTTCCTTTTAGAGTCCCAGTGATCTCTTAGTCTTTTCTTGACTTCTGTTGATTATCAGCACAGTGATCTGAAATAGCAGCATTTTAAACTTTTTCCATTCGGGAAGGAACCTTGTGTTCTTAAACAAAGCTGACCTCTTTTTGCATCTCAGCAACAAGTTTTGAAAGATCCTAAAATTTATTGTTTGTCCAAAAATTTCACATATTTTCGTTTATACATTGAGTAAAACAAAAGCTGCAGGAGATTTGATGATTTTGTTCTTTTTAGACAGGAGAGTCAAACATACTGAGAAATATACCTACCTATCTTTTTGCATAGTTTGATAATGGACAAAGCAGTCCGAAATGATGCACAAAGAAATGGATTTTTCTATGATGCATCAAACTCGATCACGATCTGACTTTTAATAGAACATATAAAAGAAAACATCATTTTCCGAAGTATGCACAATTAGATAACATGAAACAACAAGAATATCAGAAATGATAAAATCTATCAGAATAGCACTTTCCTCAATAACAAACTAAATTTATATGAGCAAGTTAGATCAGTAATACGAACATTTGTTCAACAATTGAATTATAATTTGAAGAACTTTTACGTCTTAATAATTGCACTATTTACTGTGACTGCCTGTATGCATTGGTCTTCGCGGGACAGTAACAGAGCCTCAGTGCGCCGGATGCTACCTGCGTAAAAACATGCAACTACTTGCAGCGTGTACTTGCAATCGATACGTTTCGACACGAAGTTGTATGCGAATAATCTAATAAAGACAGCCAGTAGTTTTCACATCATCAAGCGTCACAATACCCTTTTCGTCATTAGAGAGAAAACATGTCAGCATCAGATTTCATATATGCAAACCAACCTATGAAATGGCCTTTAAATCGTGACTTGTTTGCACATTATTTTCTTCTCGTCAACCGATTTCTACGAACAGCATCTCCAGAAGCTCAAAAAATCCTCGCTCTACTTGTGCCTGATTCTGAAGCATGCTCACCTTATAGATATAAAGTAGTACATGGGTGATGTAAGACATGTGAATTCTGTCATTTAAGATTTCAGCTTCGGTCCAGCGAATTGCAAAAACAAGCACTTATTAATTAAGCTTAACTAATGACTGAGACAACAAGCACTCGAATGATGATTGGCATATAATATGAGACATGAAATAATGCAAGACAAACCACTACGACACGAATGGATTTAATTTTGATACAGGTTAGGTGATCCGTTTCAATTTAGCGATTCAGTGCAACTAATATATTCAATTCGCAAAGAAGACAAATTTAGCGTTAATCATGTCAAAATTTTCAGCAGCCTTTTGATGCTGGCACAAAATGCATCAGACCATTATAACAGTGATAAGTAAAAATATATAGATTTAGAGATCATATGTCTGTCAGGAAAGCTATATTTAGACTTAAATACAGCTGCAGCTAAACAAACTATTTTTTTTTTAAACTTTCAGTTGATTCACAACAAACTATTGATTAGAATTATATGCTATCTTCATATCCAATATGAAGATACGGCTATCTAGCATCAAGAAAATATTCTAAGAATCTCTTGACGGCAGCACCAGCATTAAAACGAAATCAATACTCCACATTGACCTAAGAATGCTAAACCAGCATTTCGGATAGTGTTTTTGAGTCACAAGAATTGCATACGAAGGCTGTGTAGTACTTGATAGTGAGGCATGCTAATTAGACCTTTATGGCAAGCCTAGTGATGCCACGTCTTGGCATGTATTTACCTGCAGTAGTTCGTAGATTAAAAAGACAATTTAGTAAGGAAGAGCAAATGTCTGCATCTGACCAAATCGTGCGAGATGCTTTGATGTAATCGTAGTTTCGACAACACCCTCTAGAATAACGGTGACTGTCGTCAAATCGGTGATCCTTTCACATGGTCTATAATTAATTATTCCCAACGCCTTGACCAAGGTATTCCCAATACCTTGACGCATTTTGCTACGTTGAACAATTATTGCATGAACGAATAATGTACACTGCTCGTCATGGATGGCTAGATTGAGGCTGTTTTTTGTGGTAGAAAAATTGGGTACTGTTTAAAGATTAATTGTGTAAATGCAAATACCATTGATTTTCACCATTTTTGTGTTGATGAGATTTGTTTTTCTGCGGTACTTGCTTGGCTTTTTGAATATATTTTAAATGCAAATTCAATTCCTGGTTTACAAGCATGAAGCTTCTCTAGGCTGCAGATAAAATCCGAACAACGAAAATCTACTCGAAGCTGGTAAAATATTGCGCCGAACATTCCAGATTTCATTAGAAAGTGGTTAATTCTATCTGTCAGTCAACTTTAATCCGCAAGAAAGTCATAAAATTACATTCCGATCAAACCCGAACACCTCCGAACATCTATAATACCACCGAACAAAAGCGGAACAATGAATATGCGGTTTCAAGCACAGTACGTTCTTTGTTCTATGCAATTATGATTGAACTTCATTGCTTTCGTGCTATAATTCCCCTCTGAACAACTAAAAATTTCCCTTTTACCCTTTGGTTGTTCGGACTTCTTCGAATTTGTTCGGAATATAATTCTGTTCGGAATATATTATCGGAAATTGTTCGGAGTATATTATCTAGATTTTATCGATACAGTAGGGATCATCCCTCTACTATTTGCTAAAATCTGTGCTAATAGTAGCCTTAGAATCCGGGAAGCAATAATAGATGAGACTCCACTGTCCACAATAATTTTGAAGTTGCCTTGACACTAGCAAAAGCAACAATTGCACGCACACAGATTATTCGAACTCTCAGTAAGACAGCATTGAGGCTGTGAAGTGAATAGTCATGGTGAGCTTCTAGTTAGGGCCCACTGATCGCCAATGTTTGTTACAAGTGGTAGGCTGAGTATATCAGGTGATGAAATTGAAAGCATGTGATTAGTTGTGCACACATACGAGTAGGTAGGTAGAAGTTCTTTTGGTAAAGTCTACCTTTACGTGGATTAATGCATCATATCTTTCCAAGCTATCAAATAAAAGTTGAACATTTAGTTAGGGCTGTTTATGCCCGCAATGATTCCATTGATGGTGGAATTTACTTTCATTCGACTGCGATCCATGAGCATTATTTTGTTGACCCTAATAATCGTGACGTCCATACAATGTTGAAAATATGTGAATGAGAGCAAAGAGTAGAGAGCAAAGCTGAGTAGATAGTTTAGCACAAGTGAAGCCCTTTTTGATAGTTACCTCCATCATTGTTTTTTTGGAGGAATGCCGTTCCAGGAATTCATAAAAATCATCTAACTATTATATTACTGTTATTATAATCGTCAAATTTTGACGTTTTTTTTTACCAATTCTTCCTCTAATCAAACTTTCAACTTAAGATCGCCAAGTCCTGACGATATGGCAATTTTGTTATTAACCAACCCGCAAAAGAGTGCATTTAAATTTTTAAGCCTTGAGATTTTGTTACACTATTACACGATTATAAATGATATACAAACATACCAAAGTTTTTATATCACTATTATGTATCTTTTGATTGACGAGTTAGTATACACATTTCATATTTTCATATAAGGGCGTCTATGATTGAATAATGAAAAATTCTATCATATGTTCGTAGCTGATGTTGTAAATAATTCTAACTAAGTGTTAAAAGTTTAGTTTGATAAATTAAAAATAAGTTTGCTTGGAAAATTTGATGAATAAAATTTTTAAATGTAATCATTTAATTATAAAATATCTGTTTACTTATGAGCATTGAGGGATGACTTGAATTTCGAAATAAATTTGCGTTCATGCTTTACCCTCTCCGCTTTACATAAAATGTATGGTAATTGGTATAATGGGAGGACCATGAATTTAGGACAATCTGTCCTTGTTTACATGAAGAGGAGCAGTATTAGGATGATTGACATGTTTTCTATGAACAGTGGTGCGGTTCTTAAGTTGATCGCCACTGCCCAATGTAGATGTCCGAGCATACATTACACTTGAGCATGTATTGGAGGTTTTACAGTTCATATTAGCTCGTATTGAGAACTCTTCACCATTAGTTGTGAAATTAATTCCTGTTGAAAGATGGGAGTTACATCGCTTGTCGCCACACTTCTCCACATCTTTAAAGTTCTGTCTTTTATTCTGAAGAAATGACAACAACGATTTCGGTTGGTTGGATGATATCTTCTGCTGATTGGGTTGTTTGGATTATATTTCGTTACAAATGCAATAGCAATAGCAATAGCTTTCTATGTCTTTCTGTTTTTCTCGTGTCCTTGTGCGAATTAGCTTTTTCGATACCACCTTCAACAAGATCTTTAGGATATTTCAAACTCAATAAATTTTCACGCAATTCATTCAGTCTTTTAGTCTTAATAGAATATTCGATACGCCAAGTTAAAGTGAAGATTTCTTTTAGTATGTTGTGGATGGCATCAATTGAAAGGAAGAGCTGTCCGTTGTTTTCTCATAAATATGATGATTAATAGTTAATTGATATTAATTAAGTAGTATTAATTAGTATTAATTAATAATTAATACAATTTCTCGTGGAAGGTCGTCATTCGGACAGGGTTGCGCGCGTACAACATACATCCAAATTTCATAATCCATTTGGATGCAATAATCATGCAACGGGAATCTATGAGCAAATTCATAAAATCTACAGACTCTCCTGTTGTTCCTGGTCGTGTTAGGTCTTGCATAGCACGAAAAGTATTACTACACAAAATAGTAGTGGGAGTTTTCCTTGATTTTTTGCGACTTTGACGCTTTGAATGTGAACTTAAGGAAAAAGTATGTCGGTGTCGGAGTAACGAAGACAGTACTGAAGAAATTTGTATAGTGAAGTTAGCGCAGCGATGCCATCGCTTCATCTTCCAAAATGTACATGTTAATTCTGCCTTCATCGAGGGCAAGTTTGGGGTCGGAAATGTTCATCTTACTCATAATGCTTCTTATCGTCGTCAGATTCTTTTCTGTTGTGTTCTGGGCTTCAGTACCCATCGTGCATTGGTATCTCTCGTCAAAGTCGTCGATATAGCGGTTGGAATTTGGCCTATTGAATTGTTGATTACAGTTTCACCATAGTCACGACGCATCCTGAAAATAATGTATACAAAGGTGTACTTAGAGTAGATTCTCATGTCTATGTATTTAATGCTGACTTACATACTGTTTGTTTGATTCAGAATGCTTCATATTTTATATTTCTGAGATAAATTTTCAACTTACTCATCAATATATTCACGAACACTTGTATCGGCACCAAGTCTTCTGTAAATGCCATTTCCGGCTCTTAAATTTCTCGTGATGGTCATTTCGACGATTTCTCTATTGGTAACACTGAAATTACCCGCGCAAAATATCAAACTTTCAGCGTCCGTTTTTCGTGTATTGTGAGGAAATGCCTATAGAGATTCGTGGCATAGTTTGCACAAAGAGGACAAAGACGAGATAATCGAGGCATCCTGAAATGCGGAACGTTCATTCATTTTGGTGATGTTATCAATGACATCAAATCTTAATCTACATAGTGTTGATGAAAATTCATTTAATAAATCAGCTTCATATTCTTAAGATAAAGTTGAAGAAGATTTTCATTAAATTATCACATAATTTATTCATGTGATGTTTGAGAGAACGTCGTAATTATATCTTGAAGATGATTAATCTTCCCAATTAATTAATCATGATTAATTATCCTCCCAATTTTAGCATCGTCAATCGATCCGTCGTTCGGAGTTGTTTAACTACTCACATGAAACTGATAATTTATTCATGTAGTATATTAATAAAATTAGACAGCAATCAATACAGTTTCAGCTGGTCGAAGTTGTCGACATGGCGATCGGGGGCTCATCCTATTGAAGTTAATCAGCAAGACTTCACCATACTCCTGTCGCATGCTGAAAAGAAAGTATGCAAATCTATACATAAAGTAGATTCTCAAGCCTATGCATTTAATAATGACTAATATCCTTTTTCATAAAGTTATATATGCTAATTTTTGTATAATATCAATCATCAACTTACTCTTTCCTGATAATTCATGTAAGGCGTGGAGTGAATTTCATCCTTGACTGAGTATCTATTTCATTTCTTGACAAAATTTCCGTAGAAAGATTCAAAATTTTGATTTCTGACGTACTCACATTACTTTCACTTTTTCGACCTATCTATTGTTGTTCTCCTATCTGCTTGGCAATGCATCTGCCACGGAATTAGACAGGTTGTCTCTTCTTCTGTTTGACTAGAAAGGAAGCATTGGAACATGTAACGCTAATGAAATGGCACAATCTGCTGACATGATACCATAGAAATCGAACAATAAGCAGCCAGTTCAACATTAAACACGCCAAATTGTGCGAAGTTTCAGTGACTGTTATCAATCTGATCACAGCAAAAAGACACAGACAATGTCAAGTTCTACAGAGAAGTTTGTGAATGTTCTTTCGTGCGCTTGCTAACTTTTTAATAGTGATCGGAGGGCACAACATTATCGAGAAAACTTTTGCGCAATGATTTGAATTCTTCGATTTGAAGGAATCGTGGTGATTGTAGCATTTTGAAGGAATTCACAGCAATCTGCAAGCGGCGCACGACTATTTTTTCTATCTCTGCAAGGTATTGAAAATTTCTTTTTGCCCATTTATTAAGTTCCTGCATGTGCCATCTGTTTGAATCAGCTTGCACTTCTAGCAAAGTGATGCGCTTAAACAATCTAATTCTCTGGCATCTGCAATGCATTCGTCTGATTTTGTGGAATCAAGTCTCCGTTCATTGTTTTGCCTTCCCAGTTATTATCATTTCATTTAGGCTCATGATGATTTTGATTCCAGATTTCATTATTTTGATCGCTGATTTTTGAAAACCCACCTCTGGTTTGTGAATGGTACATCTTTTTCTGTGTCATTGAATTTTCATGTGGATTACCTCTATGAAAAGAATGAGGCTGATGATTTCCTCTCACAACAGATGCGCAAGATTGAGACGCTTTGGAATACAATTCACTTCTCAAGTTGAGTTCTTGTTGTTGGAATCAGTTTCTCAAATTTTCCAACAAATAACAATTAAAATTCCTATAAACGTCATGGGTTTCATAATGTTGTCGTTGTGAAACATTTGATTTTGAATTTCTCCAATTACTATTCACTCCTGAGTTGCTTCTGTAATCTTTATTTCTTCTTGCATTGATTTGCTTCTGATGTCGACTTTCATTTTTCATATCACTTCTTTTCCTTTGCTGAGCGTTGTTCTCTTTGAATAAAGTATCACCAAACTTGATGCCGTCTTTTCACACCTATTTTAGGACACCTTTTCCTGGTTCTCGCAGTCAGTGACCCACATGTTTTCCAAAACTTCAAATAACTTTTCAGAAGTATGTTTTGGTATTTCAGACTTCATAGCTGAATCAGATTCAGTAACCCTCTCTTTACCACTGTCTGTTCCCCATTTTAGAATTTGAATTTCTCCATTCATGCGATTCAGTGCCATTTCGACACGAATGTCTGCTTCGAGTTCAGGCTCATTCTGGATTCTAATCAAGCGGTATTTCTTATGCAAAGTAGGTGAATCCTTCGCCATCCAGTTTACATAAGACCAATGTGACATTTTTCTTTTGCTCAGTAAATCTTTCCAAGTAGTAAGGACAGATCAGTAAAAAACTTAAAAGACAAAACGCAGTGTTCAGTAGTGTATATAAAAAAACTAGAATCCAAATTGTCAAATCAAAAACAACTGATGCACGAGCGCTTTCATTAGAATCTTCAGGTGCATTCAAAGTATCACGTGAAAAGTGAAAGTTATAGACAATAACATGCATATTCTTTTATTTAAATGCATAAATTTTACATGCATTTTTTTGCAAAAATAGGCTGTAGATATAAAGCGTTTCATAGATTTCTTGTGGAAAAGGTACTGAGCTTAGGCTGGAATAGATCTATGAAATATATTTCTTTACATTTGCGTTCTATGTCACTGTCAATATCAATCTTGCAAAATGGGAAAATCTTAAAATGTCCCTTGCCGTATTTCTCAATATGTTCACTTAGTGCTATTTGTCTGTAGATGGGATTATTCAGTTGCTGTTTGTGGATTCTAATTCTTGCTCTTAAGGATGTACCTGTTTCACCTGTGTAACTTTCATTACAACCATCACAAGTTGTAACATCCATCACATTAGAAGATGCACAAGTCATCTAATCCTTTGTAACAAATGCTTTGGCGCTGAAGTTATAGGAGTTACCTTCCATTAAAAATTTTCATGTAACACAACGTTGTTCATTACATCTAATGACAGGGAAAAAATAACCTCATTTTCTACAAATTTCGATTTACAGACGATGTGCCTCACATTTTTAGATTGTCGTTTGCTGTTTAGAAATAATTTGTCTTTGAAAATATCTTTAGTCTCTGGATCGCTTTTCAAAATCGGTTGTATGTGCATGCAAAGGAAATCAGGGAATTGTTGTTATCTCTTTTTACTACATTATCATTTAGTAAGGTTGAAAGATCAAGCTTTAATGCCTTGGATATACCATCATTGATTAACGAATCCGGATTCTTTAAAATTATTTCAAAAAATGATCATCAGTCATCTAGTCGTTTGTTGCGGATTGATGTATCGCTAACAATGAGGCATATTCTTCTAGCAAGACTGTATGGAATTGAACGTGTAATGATAGATGGATTTCAAGAACTAAAATTCAGATATTGGTGCGTATCTGTTGGTTTATAAAAAACTTCTGTGAGAATCTTAGCTTCATTTATAATTACAAGGATATCCGGCAAGGGAATCTTTTTTTCTCTGAATTCCATGGTAAAATTTATATCAGCATTTAATTCAAAATATGATGGAAAGCATGTAATTTATCTACATCAAATTGCCATGTTAGGAAGCAAACCTTCAAAAAACGCCTCCAATTGTTTGAAATTGATTTTGCGAAGTCTTCTCCCCATGTTTCGATTAGCCTTTCTTTTAATTTTATCTCCAAGTACCCAAGGATACTTATATATATTATTATCAATTATATAAATTACGTACATATGTAAAAGATCTTCAAATCGTAGCTATAAGTACTTGAGTTTCACGGATATTCGACCGATTCTCAAACCGGCGATTTTGTAAGGCAATCTGAGGCCCTTAGGTATAATGTTCAGATATTCGCAACATTTCAAAAAACTAACATGTGAGATGATTGATGTAAACGACTTCATTGTCAAAAAGAACGTTCCTCATAGTGATGGACTAAGATCAATGCGTGAAGCATTAAGTACGGGAGGGAATTCACATCCCAGCTCTGATACTTTAGTGAAGCTGGCAGAATTGGTTCTTACAATGAATACTTTTCAATTTTATAAGAGTTGTTATACCCAGGTACAAGGAGCTGCTATGGGTACCAAAATGGCGCCTAATTATGCTATTCTTTTTATAGATTGGAATGAACGCAAATTGTTGTCAAATACACACTTAAAACCTTTGGTATGGTGGCGCTATATAGATGACATTTTCATGATATGGACGCATGGATTGGAACTTTACAAGACTTTAAAAATTATGCGAACAATTATTTTCCAACCATAAAATTCACATTTGAGAAAAGCGATAATTGCGTTCACTTCTTAGATACCAAGGTAATCAAAAATGGCTCAAGTTTACAAACGGACTTGTACATCAAACCAACAGATGCCAGACAGTTTCTTCATTTTAACTCTTGTCATCCAATAACTCATAAAATCCCCATCGCTTGCTCTCAGGCTTTACGGATTCGACGTAGTTGTTCTGATGAAGTTCAAGTGCGATCACATCTTCAGGAATTATGCCAGGCTCTAGTTATAAGAGGTTATCCCCGTGGGCGAGTTCTACAGCAGATCAACAAAGCCTTGGCCTTGGATCGGCAGACATTATTTCGAAATAAACAGAAAGCCGATAGTGTTAAAATTGTTCCTTTCATTGTCCCATATCGTCCATGAACTTACAGTGAAGTGAGATCAGTTTTTGATAAACATGAGCACTTTCTAGATGACAGCAACCTTAACATATTTTGGTAATGTAGTTTCCTTCTTGTAACTTATGTTTATAAATGACTTTTTGATTGTTGTATCTTGTTTTGAATTCTTGTTCCGCTTGTCCAATGTACATTTTCTTTTCTTTCTCAGTTGTGACGGTTGCTTGATAGACGACACATTGCTGTGGGCAATAACCGCTTAAAGGACACGATTTCTCTTGTTTTTACAATTGCATGTTCTTGCTTCTCGAGTTCTCTCTTCTTTTAACTCAAGTATTTTAATAATCAACGGATAATATTTTTATAAATTCATTGTCCGATTAGTTTGAAATATTGAAATTAGACAAGGCAAATAAATGTATTATCGGCCTTGTCTAATTTAAATGTTTCAAATATATATCTATATATTTGCATGAATTGAAATACACGTCAAGGAAGTCTGTTGATTTGAGATTGAATATTCTAATTAGTCGGTCATTTTGTGGTCCCCACAAGTGTCTTAGTATGCAAGGTTCATCGTCTCTGAACAAGAACTACTATTCCCGCGAGTTGTTGAAGCATAAAAAGACCCACCAACTCATAAACCTCAGATCCGTCAGAGTTGTTACTGATCTAGCATATTCGACTACTTCAAGAAGCATTTTTCGGTTATTGAGGGATAAAAGTTCTCGATTTCAACTTTCATAACTGTGCACTCTTCGATTCGATGCTTGCAAATCATTCAAGCACTGAAGATGAATGCTTTCATAGTAGAAGTCTTGACAATTCACGTATTTTACTGTTACAGTCATCCTTACAGTCTTGCTTATCTTTCCGACTTCCGTCTTGACAGGATTGAGAAGTCGACATTTCAAATTGTTTGGGAAATATTCTTTGTGATCCATGAAGATGTTTTGATGCATAGCACTCAATGCGATTGCTCAGATTATGATTTCTGAGATATCTTTCGCTTCTTCATTGAGTTCATGGTAAATAGCTCTTTTTTGTATGACTTTGATATGTTTTCTTTTGGAACTTCATGCAGATTTGCTGTTTTATCAGCGAATATCAGAAGACTTTTGGAATTCGAATTTCGTTCTTATCTTCATTCAGTTTTTAAATGAAAGCATTATTCATAATGCAAAATTCGAAGTTTCTTATTAAATGATATAAA
Organism: Prostheceraeus crozeri; assembly: GCA_907163375.1. Lineage (NCBI taxonomy): Eukaryota > Metazoa > Platyhelminthes > Polycladida > Euryleptidae > Prostheceraeus > Prostheceraeus crozeri. The sequence goes on along the minus strand of CAJQUW010000396.1, from coordinate 109,654 downwards.
TCGTCCACAAACGATGATTCATCCAGAGAAGGACACACTACTGTTGAAAAGCCAAATGTTTCTTCCTCATTCTTTTCATTGTTGCCATTTCTAAAAAATATCTCATACGTGTGATCAGGTATTCCTCTTTCTCCAATAAGCTGCTTTTGAATGCACTGGAATATTCTTCTTTGAGTATCCAAGATTTAAGACAGCAAATTCCATGATCGATCCGTTGTATAACTACCGAATGTCCAGAAACTAACCGAAACCTTGATTAGGGACTTGCTATATTTTTAGATTGGTTTTTAGGACACATGCAGCACTGTTAATACAAAAATTAACAAGCGTGAAAGTTTAAATTTCTGAAATACTTGCAGCGGTTTCCAGTGACTTTTTTACACCTTTCTTGTGCCGTTCCAGAACACTGCGACACGTCCTTCGTGCAATCTTCAGGCGAGAATTGTAGCATTCACTACAATAGATATTTAACATAACATTTTACCATCACTTTTAACTAAATGTCGTGGATGAGTTACACTTCTATGCCAAAGACATTCATTTCATGGATATCTTTGTTACATATCTCTGAAAATCTATGGCCTGATTCACTGATATGATCTTCTTTGAATGTAATTAGTATGGTTGATCGCGATGTCTATATTCAACAATACCAATGTTGATACGATGTCTATACTAATTGAAAATGTAGAACTCGCTTCTCCCGTTTACATTTTCAATGTCGTATAGACATCGTATTAGCATTGCTATAATGTAAATCAATGAAATTCTTTTCGTGCTATGTTACAATGCTCTCAAGTCAGATAGAGCACAAGTTTGGATGTGCTCCGACTTCGTCTTCATGCTTTCTTTTCAGACATCATCCAAATTATATATCCTATACATACATGTATATAAAGTAATGATCTTAGAACATACATGATGGCAATATCTCTATCTGGAATGTCGATAAATTGTTTAGCAAGCATAATACTGTTGTTCAAAAGCTTACCATTGATCAGTGAATCAACTACGTCGAATTTTAGGAAAGTGCAATGTCTTGTGTTCTCGATTTTGTTGAACCCTTCGATAACTGAATTTGACTATTTCACGTGATTCAAATTTGATGTGGCTCGTATAGCATTGATATATTTGTCGATAACTTTCCTGCTGATTGCGCCAATTTCTGTTTTTTCTGGATTGATAAGTCTCTATTACGGATGAGTTTTCTTATCTAGATGTTATCTTAGATAACTAGATAAGTTTTCTATTACGGTTTATTTGAAGTGCATCTCCTGCAGAATCATGTATTGATAGTGAGAATATTTCGCTTACCCAGGCACTGCAAAAATATTTCAATTGAGTGGCCATCCTCCTGTGTTCCAATGTATGAAACGATGTATTTATGCTTCAGGAAAGTCGATAGATAAATTTTGTCCTTAAATGATTTGATTCTTTTCTCTTTTATTTTATCATTTGCATTAAGAAGTTCCTTCATCGCATATTGTAGTTCACTCTTTTTATCTTTACACAAGCTGACTTCACCAAATCCACCTCTTCCTCATACTTCCATTTTTATCCATTCTGGAGGTTCAATGTCTTCTGAAAGTCAAAAATGATGAATATGTGAATGAATTTTTCCAACAAATACTGCAGTAAAGCATCACTGGTTGATGATGACACTTACCTACGTGTTGCTTACAAAATATTGATTTAAAATACAAGAAGTCAATGATGAAAAGTATCTGCAGCTATGTGTGAGATCGACATGGTCCCTGTCTGTCCAATGGAATATTCACCGAACTGACAATCAAGCGATGTACAGCTCAAGTTTGTTCTGATTTCATAGGATATTCCAACTCGAGCAAACACAGTTGATTCATCTGTTGCTTTCACATAGGATGTTTTTCATCTCTTATAACCACACGCAAGAAGGAAATCAAACCTTTCGGCTGTTTATATGATGCCTTCATGCTGCAATTCTTAAAGAGTCATCGATAAAAAGATAATCAGAGATGGATGGAATGAGGTTTTGAAAATGTCAGGGTTATTCTTATGAAAGGGGTGAACAAATGGTATAAGTTTCATATTTCTTAATTCATTAACGTTTAAAGTAATTCGTCTCAGCTCTACATATTGCATTCTCAATCAATGAAACTGGATAACGAAATTAAGTTAAATGAAGTTTGAGCTCATGATATCTTCATTTTCTTTTTTGATCATTTGAAATAATCCTTTAAGTCTGAAAGCTAAGTTATAAGGAATGTTTTTGAGGACATGCTTCGGATGAGCTGAATTAAAAGGACATATGACATAGTGTCAGTGGGTTTTCTCTACATGTCGGTATTTAATTTATTATCTCCATCTTTGTAAATCAACACATTTAGCAAATTAAGCGAATCATGGCCTGCATCACATGAAAATTTGATGGAAGGATGTTAACTTTGTAATATCTCTTGAAGCTGAATTACGTGTAAGTCACCGGAATGTTCTTCCCGTATTACCCAGCAATCGTCTAAGTATCTTGTCCATTATGAAATTGTTCATTCACAAAAGTTAGGAAATGTGTCTCCATCATTTCGTCTCCATCTTTCTAGGTAGCCCATTACCAGGGTTTCATAATATGGGGCCATCTTGGTGCCCAATAGTCGTGCCAGATGTTTGTAAGTAGGCCTAGTGGGTATCCTCGAATGAAAAGAAACTAATGTTAAGAGCAAGTTCAACACCTCTCATGATGAATTGCTTGTTCAATCCTCGGGATCAGATTCGCTGATTTGTCAAGCCAAAATTCAATTGCATTGAGACCCAGTTCATGAGGCATGTTCTTATATCCACGCGACATTTCCACTGCCAACCTCAGAGGGTAACTTTTGAATAAATTGAAATGTGTCCTTACAGAAACTTGTCAGTTAAAATACAGAAGGTTTCAGCAACTCATCCAAGATGTGGGTGCATAGAGATTGTGGAGCGGAATTTGAGAAACTCAGGAGGGTTAGTTTGGATACAATTGCATTCATCAATTTCAATGTTCACGAAATGATGGTTATGTTTGTGTAACTTAGGAAGACCGAACATATGTGAATATGGAGTTCGAATTCTTTTCTTGTTCAACACAATCTAAACTCAAGAACGAAGGAGACTATTTTGTTAAATGTAGAGTTCCATGAATAATTATCAATTTTCATGTATGTATTGACATCATTGAAATGTTCATTCGATTAAAAGATGAAAAGATTCATTCGATAAAAAGATTGCCCCACCCTTGAAGTTTTTTATCGAAGTATTAGTAATGATGTTCACATAGCATTTACATTTGGTTTCTGAAAAGAAGTAAATTTGCAGCCCTTACTTTTACCGATTTGCTGAACCTTTTATTGAGAAGTTAGCAATCTGCATATCTTTTAGCATAAAAATCGTTGAAACGAGTCCAATTATTTAATCATCCGCTATAGTTATTAAACGGCTTGTTCAAATTGTAAGTTTGATTAGAACAGTTAAATCTATCTCGAAATTCTGATCCTGTTCATGTTTTCTTGTATTCTAGGCTGAGTGTTCAAAGATACAAGGAAGTTGTCAGACTTAGAACCTTTCCCATCCTTTCTTACTTATCTGTTCTTCGTTTTCTTCACCCTTTCTCCATGCATTTATTATCTCCGCAGCACTATCTTCATCAAGTATACTTTGTGAGCACTGTTCCACCTCAGAGTTGATCTTTAAGAAGTATTCAGTTTAATGCCCGCAATTGATTGTAGTCGATTAGTTTCATGTTTGACTTCTGTTATGGATATAGATTTTCTTAGCTCCTGCTCTTCAGTTGATAAAACTGAAGCGGTTTCTTCCAAAATTTTCGAGGAATTTTTACGGAGCTCTCATTCTATGCTTCTGTATGTATATTACGCAATTTCTGATATAAAAGATGTTTCCTTTCAACAGTTTTTGTTCAACAAATCTCAAAGATTCTCACATTTCAATTTTTAGATGATTTAGTGACTTCTGATATAATTTCGTTATGCATTGGATTCACCATCTGCATTATTTCCATCTGATTTTGACCATTTGATTTTCCATCATACACCGCATATCTTCTGATAGAACCCGGGGGCTCTATTAATTCATGTTGCTCTTACCCGGGTTTTATTAGAGGTCCGGGCTCTATTTAATTACATTAAAAATTTATCGGTAAAAACACGATATCCACCATAACATTCGGGAAACTACATAAAAATACCAGCCTAATATATGACGGCTCTTGATACTGCTAGTATACTGTAGTTTACATCTTTCTTACATACGCCTGATATCTTGAGTAACCTAGCTATTCTTGTAGCATACTTGCTCTAACATCATTATTCAAACACTAAAGTTCGCATTTATCTTTTGTCTAATTTCTGTTTCTGGTGTCCGTATTATACATAAGTCATAGAAACCCACTCGCTACAAAGAATTGCGAAAAAAGGAAGCCCACGTGTGATGCCTGGCTGCGTGCGAGTATACCGGTACGCACCAGTACATTATTAAAGATGGGAACTACATGTAGAGTTCACTGTGTCACCATTAGCCAAGAAATCGTAATGTCTTGTATAAGAAAACCTACCAGGTATACGGTAGGTACATGAACAAATGCACAGCAGTATCGAGAAGTTTATGTAGGGACTATAGGGTCTATGAGATGCTTCTGAGTTTGACCCGGGTTCTATCAGTTCGAATGATTCCGTCGCCACTGGTCTCCAGGCGTTAAACATTGATTAATCAATGAGTTGGAGCGGAAAGGCGATGTGCAAATTCGAATTTGAGAGCTGATATGGACTTCCAGAATATCCTACAATACATACAGGGTGTAAAAAAAGTCTTTGGAATATTGTAGTACTGTATATTTACTGCATAAAATACTGCAAAAACAAGTATAGCAAGTACAAAATAGAACGGGTAGCAAGTGTAATTCTAATTCACAGTTCGTAACAAATTCATAATGTCCTCTGCGACCAATCCAACGACCGGGTAGTTCCTTGTCCAGGATTTCTCGTGCTGGTCGGTAGTAGTGGGGCGGAGCACCGTCTTGTTGGAAAAGCATAGAACGATTTCGGGTGAAAAATGGGACTACTTTACGCTGGAGTAATTCACAATAGCGTTCGCCATTCATTGGTCGTGAAAGAATTTCGAAAGCGATGAGACCTTGCGCACTAACTGAAGCCCACACAGTAACAGACCGAGTCACACCAGATTTCACTGCATGGCGGATATGAGGATTGGTCGTATCCCAATAGTGTAAGTTATGTTTATTAACACTTCCATTTAAATGGAAATTGCATTCATCACTGAACGTAATTTTCCTATTGAAAGTTGGATCTGCATTGAGGCGATCAATCATGCTCTCACAAAATTGAAGTCTTCGGTCCTCGTCACCGTCCACCAGTTCTTGTGAATACGTGGGTTTATAAGGATGGGCTCCAATTTTCATAAGGACATTATGAACTGACGTATGTGAAATGCCCACCACTGATGCCATTTCGCGAGTTGATGTTGTTGGATTGCTGTCGATTAAGCCCCTTATTTCAGCAGTTTGCTCATCACCAGTGGCTGTTACGGGCCGTCCAGATCTAGGCCGATCATCAATAATGGAACCCGTCTCAAGGAATTTCTTCTTCCAATAGTACATTGAGCTGTGCGATGGGGCGGGCATATTAAATTTTTCTTCAAACATTTCACATACTGTAGCCACGCTCTTATAAGATATTAGCCACAAAACGATGTGAGCTTTTTCAACAATGCTTAAATCAGCCATTTGGTAGGACACTTTCAGTACACTTCAATGAAACACAGTCAACGAGTCAAATGTCTCGAGTTAGCTACGCGTGCGTATTCAAGGTCATGCTGTCTGTTATCGATTCGAATCTGATGACATCACATTTTCATCAATACGCGACAGACTTGCCAACAATTCTTTAATTAACATTAATTTGATTAACATTTAATTTATCAGTCCTCCTTTACTTATCATAAGATGATGATGCTCTGAGATGATGGCAACCATTAGGCTACCAAGTATCCGAAAATAGCGTAACTTAAAAAGAAATAGTTTTCATTCTAATTAAATGCCTTTTTATTTTGAAAAAATCTGTAATAATTCTAAATACAGTTTATGCAATATTCCAAAGACTTTTTTTACACCCGGTATGAGGCGTGTTCAAATTAAACCCGTTCGCTATAATGTATTTGTAGAATAGTAGGCAGACAAAGTAAAAGCACAATCAATTAGTAACAACTGTGTATTATTAACATAAAGACAGAAGCAACAATCAAAAAAAGTCTCCGTTGACTTCCCGGCACTTGTCCCATTGCTTGGGTAGGCGTTGAATTCCGTCGGCAATGAAGGACTTCGGCTGTCCTTTGAACCAATCCCAAACAGCTGTCTTCACTTCTTCGTCTGATCGGAATCGTTGTCCCTGGCCTTGAGAAACTTCTTCAGGGGACAAAAAATGTGAAAATCGCAAGGTGACAGGTCAGGACTGTATGCAGGGTGTTCCAAAACTTCCCAACACTTCCTTGTCAATGCGTCAGATGTCGCCCTTGAAACGTGTGGTCTTGCGCTGTCGTGAAGAAGAATGACACCTGAAGACAACATACCGGGTCGCTTGCTCTTTATCGCTTGGTGAAGCTTGTCCAAAGTCTGGATATACCGCTGCGAATTGATTGTTTCGTTGGGTTCAAGAAACTTGAGGAGCAGCGGGCCCTGAATATCGAAGAACACCGTGAGCATCACCTTCCCTGCAGATTGCTGCACTCGGAACTTCTTCGGCGTGGTTGAACTTGGATGCTTCCACTGCATGCTGCTCTGCTTCCCTTCCGGCTCGAAATGATGGCACCACGTCTCGTCACCAGCCACAATGCGACGCAAGAACTGTTCATTCTCGGTATTGAAGCGAGTCAGGTGTTCCAAACTGAGTGTTCTCCGTATTTCCTTGTGGTCTTCAGTAAGCATTCGAGGCACCCATTGAGAGCAAACTTTGTGATGCTGCAACTTTTCCTTCACGATGGTATGCATTGAGCCAATTGAGACATTGAAGTCATCTGCCAGATCTCGAATGCTTCGTCGACGATCGGCTCTGACTGCGGTATCGATGGTCTCAGTCAGACTTTCAGTCACCACTTTGTGCGCCTGTCCAGGACGTGGCAAATCAGATGCTTCAGTTCGCCCCTCTCGAAACTTCCTTGACCACTCTGTCACTGTGGTCTTTGAAACAGCTCGATCTCTGTATACTGATGCCATTCTGCGATGGATCTCTGCTGGCATGCATCCTTCTGCGGTCAGGAATTGAATAACCGCTCTCTGGTCTTCTTTGGACGGACTTTCTACCATGAACGACATTTCACTCGTCATCAACCGTGAACAACAGATACACTTGATGAACAAACACAGTCACGCTGTTATAAAGCACTGAATAGTACTCCACAGGTCTGCTTTGATTAATTGGTCATGCATGAACCCGCAGATAAGTCGAACGGGTTTCATTTGAACACGCCTCGTAGAAAATGTGTTATTTCAATGATGAACTTTGCTATTTGCGGCTGCACCACAGATATTTATGTAAATTAAAAACGTGATGTCTTCCAGTCTCCACGAGTTTAACAGTGATAATCTACGAGTTAGAGTGAAAAGAACATTTTATCAAATACATTCAATGTTTCATTACTGAATTGAGCTGAAATTCTATTCATGCAAAATCCATATCTTAAATTAATGCGGGTTGAGTAATTGTACATTGAAAAATGGTTTAATTTGAAATTCAAGTAAAAATGTAGAATTTTCCAAGTTTTCCAAGCATTTTCCAACATAATGACCGGCACTGCATGCCTCTTCTTAATACTCTCTACCGAAATCACATCGTGAAAGTCTAGTAATATTTTGTACAATTATTCTTGAAGATGGCCCATTACAAAAGTCGCATATGATGTCACAACATTTGCGACCATCGCTTTGCCAAGTATTTGTAAATATGCCCCAGTTTCAAAGGTGAAACAAACATTTTGCAACACTTTACTCAGGGAATGGAATGAAATCTCTATCAAATCCGTTAGGAGCTAGATCATCATGTTCTAATAGCCAGCATCTATTCGAGTTCATTCCTAAAGATTGAGGAATTCTCATACATAATGAAACCCCGTCTAAAGTGACCAGGACAAGATTATCTGTATTCAAACAATTTTTACAAAAATGAGAGGTGGCCCTGATCCCTACAGTACCTGGGAATGGTAGGAAGTCCGAACCGATGGTTCCAGCAAATCATCCTTTCTAGCAGCAGCCTTATGGGGATAATCTTCGAAAGCTACAATGATCTCTGCGCTCTTGACATCCGGAGGTCTCCGCACTTTGTCATTGTCCACACATTTTCTCCGAGCTATGGAAGGTGCCTCTACAATCAACTTTTTCAAAAGAACCGATATTCCAGCTAATTTAGCTTTCTGCTGATGTCGACCGTCTGACGATCATGCTGTCACAAAAATGTCAACTGAATCAATCTCAGTCACCTATTTGAAAAGACCAGATAGTGAAACTTATAGAAAAAATTAAGAAAACACGTTCAACGTTCAGCAAAGCAACCAATGTGCTCCATTGCATGACTATGGAATACAACTCAGACATATTCGAAGACAGCACATCTTGTTTATCTGGTGGACTTGCATATACCTCAGTTATCGAACGCAGTACTATGCTCTGTAATATCAGTGACAAAAATTCGCAAGAAGATCGGTAACACCCCGTATATAAAGTAATGACCTTCGAGCATGCTTCATGATGGCAATATCTGGAATGTGTATGAATTGGTTAGCAAACATGATACTGTTGTTCAAAACTTCTCAGTAATTGAGGGGTAGAATAGAATTTCATGAAAGTTCTTTTATTCTCGATGAACCATTCGACTTCTGACTGTTTCAGATTTGTTGTTGCTCGTGTAGCATCGTGATATTTGTCGGATTCATAAGTCGATTATGAAAATTTTCATTCTGGTCTTTAAAAGTTGCAAAAGCTGGTTTTTGAAGAGAAAGTTTGAATTCGGTTAGAAAATTTCCGTGACTCAGCGATTTGCTTCGCTTTTAAGTTGATGTTAAATCCGTTTGCTTGTAAGTTTATTTATACATGTATATACAAAGTGTGTACATGTATAATTCGTAAAGTTAGGCCCCAAATCATTTTTTAAGCAAGAATTGCAAAAAAAGCAGATTGCAATCTATTTTTGATAATTTTAAATACTGTCTTTCAGGTGATTGATAAATTGACTTAATGTCCAAATTAGAAAATTTAAATGCGACTTTAGAAAGCCATTTCATGGTAAAAATGCTTCGGATAGATACATTGTCCATCATCAGTGAGCGAGATGGTTAGGACATGCATTGCATTTCAAACAAGGTTAGTTAGTTGAGAATGTCGTCACCTTCCACCAGTAGTATAGACGAAAGTTCCATGTAAGCTTGTGAGTTTAGCGTTTGGTCTGAGGACAAGGACCGGCACTAATTTTTTCGTCGCCTGTAGAAAAGCAAGGAGCAGCAATGTCTTCTTGTTCGTCAACTTTGGACGACCAACAGTTGGTTTCTATTCATGAGAATGACATCAAGCTTCACTTTGTTGCTTTGTCAGAGCTGTTCCGTAAAAGTTTTTCAACTTTCGTCCTCTGTGAACAAGTGCTGAATTTAAATAAATTTTCATTGAATAAAGTGTTCACTGCACGCTGCCTTTTGTTGTCGTGTCGTCCTCAAAATGGTGGGGTTCCAAGTGAAACAAAGCTTTCGAAGTTCATCTGCAGGAATCAGTCGAGCTATATCTTTCGAGACACCTTCTGCCTCACCACCACCACCACATTGTACCACTAGAAAACCTTCTGCGTGAAGAAATTGCAAGCTTTGTTTGTCGAAGTTGGTTAAAAGTTTCAGTAGATTTGCAATCTTGTTGCAATGCGAGAAAAATGTGTGGTCTAAAGTGAGTCTTCTTCAGTTCCACAATGATCAAATGTGACCGCGTGCACGATTGAATTTGCCAAAGTAATGGCTAGATTAAATCTTGAGAAAATTTATCCAGCACAAGTTATTATCTAGGACAAAGTTATCCAGCACAATGATTCCTTCTTCTAGCTTGACATTTACGGCAAATCCAACAGGAAAATTCACTCGGTGACCTTTTGAAGTCTCTGATATCTCTGCTTCACTTAGCAATGAAAGACTATCATCAACTAATTGGATGATTCCGTTGACAAAAATCAAAAAGTCGAAAAGATCACTTTGACATCATAGAGTTTTGAATTATTTTTGAGTATTGAAATTCTGAAATAATATATGATATCCGCAAACGTTCGTAAAATGAAATAAGAATCAAAAAAGCCTCTTGTATACATAGAATTGTTCATTTTCGCGCAGCATTTTTCAGCTTACTATACAAAGCTCGTGTAAATAAAGTTACAAAGACATCAGCTAGAACGCTGGTTTTAGGGTCTAAAAATTCATAATGATCAGGATTTCTAGGAATAATGCCAATTAGATTGAGTGGTTATGTAGCTTGTGCAAAATATGCCTAGTGCGGGAACTTATTAGACACGCCAAGTATATTTAAATATGTGCAATAAAAAATAAATTAGAGACTTCAAACTTTCAATTTGCACGAGCGGTTTCGGGAATATAGTTCCTTCTTCAGGTGCATAACAGACAGTGACATGTAAGAAGAATTGGAATATCATGCATGCAAAAAAAATACTGACAACAAAGAAATATGCATTCAGTGGTAGATCATTGAAATTCTATAAGGTATCGTGGAATAGGGATCAATAGATATGAGAAAGTAAAACGTAGATACAAAATTTAAATTATGTTGAGAATAGGATGCATTTTGGACTAGGATGACATTTATACAGTATTTTTCGTTGTCTTACGTGTATATATACATATATATATAAGACGATGAAACCAAAAAACAAAGACAGAGCTCATAGAGTAGAAAGGGAGGTAAAAGAGAGATTTTTCATATTGAAATTCAAACCTCCCTTAAACTGCCTATGAGCTCATTTGATTTCATTCATTTGCGTTTTTATATATTCCCCTCTTATAACATTTTTGATTATAATATATATATTATAACAAGAAGGGAATATATAAAAACGGGATTTACCACAAGATTCTATATGTTCAAATAGACAAGATCTATTTGTCTGTATATTGGGTGATCTATTTGTTGTTTGTGCATGAGCTCTCACTCTTGCACGAATCGTGTTTTCCGTTTCGCCGATGTAATATTCACCATAACCACAACAACTAATTAGATTTCTTGTTTCACATGACACATTACTTTTCACTTACAAAATCTTTCCTTTGAAATCAAATGAATTACGACTCATAAGATAATCGCAGGTTCCACAATTCAAATTGTTGCACTTTTGTACACAGAATTGTTCATTGGTGTTTTCATGTATTTTTCATTCCAGATACTGTGTTGTCCTTTCATCATTTGTTATGTATATGTATATATATATAATACTACGATGAATAACACCCGGGAGAATGCAAGGAAAAACTAAGCTGGTATGCCCGACCGGTTTCTGCCTGTTATAGGCTTCTCAAGGGCTTAAACTGATTTATTAGCAAACATTTTTAAAAATATCATCTAAAATCATAGAACTCAAATTTGTACATGCATTCCATGTAGAATAGAATTATCAACTTAGCATGAAGTCCTCAAATGAAAAGATATCTGACAGAACTCAATGAACCAAAAAAGAAATTAGTGCAATTAAGGTCAAAGTTCACGCTCTGTTCAATGATGGATTAATAACATCGATACACATTTTTTCTTTTTCTTCACGATACAGTCCTGTGCAGTTGGAAAGCAACTTTAAAATTGGCATGACATAAAACATGATTACAGTTATGTGCACAATTGGAAATGTGTTAACTTACTTTGAGTGAGCGATAGTCTTCATCACGTATTTGTTGTCGATGAACACGCACTCTTGATCGTATTGAGTCTCCGGTTTGTCCGATGTACGTAGCCCGACATCCAACGCACTGTATTGCACATATTAGGTCCTTCGAATCGCAACTCATGTTTGACTTGATCTTGAAATCTATTTCATCACCATTTCTTTGATATTTAAAGGTATTTCCCGTTAAAATGGAATTACAGCATTCATGTCTGATGCTCTCACATTTTTCAACTCCCTCTACTAAAGTTCTTTTCCTCCTAGCCAACAAATTTAATAAAGATTTTGGTTGTTTAAAACATGGTCGTATTCGAAAGTTCTCAAACTTAAAGCTGTTAATTTTAAGCTTGAAGAAGGAGGGCATAACAATTTTCTTAAATACATCGGGATTATTCGGATTAAATGTTTCCACACAAGAGATAGTGCGATTATTTTCATGGCTCCTGTTATTGTTTAGGAGAATAGATCTTGATTTTGAGATGGCATCCATTATTAGTTTAGTAGGATAACCCAGTTCTTTTAATATCCCTTCCATTTCGAAGAATCGTTTTTGCTTGACCTCTTTGTTCGACACTATCCGGGCTATACGGTTCGCCATTATATACGGGATGTTTCTCAGTACATGTCGGGGGTGTCCAGAGTTAAATGATATATACTTGTGACTATCAGTTGGCTTCGAATAGACGTATATCTCTTTCTATTTTATTGCCATCTCTATACACAAGAATATCCAAGAAATTCAACCTGTCTGAATGTACATCTGAAGTAAACTTAATTTTCAAATCTAAAGTGTTAAGGAAGGAAAGAAAAGTATCAACATCCCCAAATGAATCACACCAAATGATGGAGCAATCATCCGAATATCTTAACCATGAAGAGACAAATAATTCATAATCATGTGAGGGCCAGATTTCTTGAACTAAGGAATACATTTTTTCTTCCAGAAAACCTAAAAACGATGAAGCATATGTCGGAGCAACTTTGGTGCCCATGCCCGTACCCGACGTCTGTAAATAAACTTGGGATTCAAACGTAAAAAAATATTCGTAAGAATAATTTTCAAACCCTCTAATATAAACTCAATATTAAAGCGATCAACAATTAAATTCCGGTTTTTCGAAAGCCAAAATTCTATTGCAGATAAACCTAACGTATGGTCAATATTAGTGTACAAAGAAACTACATCGAAGGAAACAAAACTTGCATCATTCAATATGTGTTGAGGCAATTTGGAAATAAAATGATATGTATCTTTACAGTAGCTCTTCAGAGTGACAACCAATGGTTTTAAAAATTCATCTATGCGATTACTGAGATGACTAGTAGGACTATTTACGCTGTATATGATTGGACGAAACCTTAATTCGCTCGGCAATTCAAGTTGTGCATATTTATATATAATTTGTTTTGTTATTCTTGATTTCGAGGTCTACAAGATCTGACTGATACCTTTCGTTTAACTTCTGTTGTTCTTTTCCTTCTTGATGTTGATCTTTTCTACTGATCTTCGTATAATTTGGTAGCAATTGATTTTCTTTGCATATTAAATTAAATTGAATGTCTTTATCTAATTTCACGCATTTGTGTAGAGTCTTTTCTGTTTTTCTAAATTCATGCTTTTCCGATGTTGTCAGTGTTTTTAGAATTATGAACGAATACCATTTTATTGCAAAGTATTTATTTAGCGACGTTTCGGTCTCTTTTACACGGACCATTTTCAAGCTTACTTTATGAAAAGTGAGCTACAGTAATATTGAAATTTCAAAATTATCTCAACTATTAAACACCTGCATAAAAAGCTCAAAGATATGTACACAGATAGTTTAAAAAGGGAAATAGAATATAATGAAAAATATAAATATAAATATGTATAAATATAATATAAAAAATATAAAAAAAATATGACGTATATATATATATATATGCATAATATATACATATACGTATATATATGCATAACAACATTTTTTGATTTTATCAAAGCTCTGACACCCATTGAGCACTCTACGCAACTGTATATTGCATATATAAAAAAACCGTATATATATATATATATATATATATATATATATATATATAAATATATATATAGATATTATTCACCATTGACCAGCAAGAATTTCTTACCAATGTTAGAAGACAAGGTCAATAAAAATTTGTATTAAAAAGCTTTCGACAAAATGTCTTTATCAATTTATACAACAACTAACTAACACAGGACAAAGAAAAAGGACAGTACATAATCAATATATCACATAAATTTTTTTGAATTGAATGAGGGAGTAGGAAGAAGAGTAGCTATGATGACAATACTATTGACATTTGCAAATTATTGACAGATCAGATATCTAAATTTCAGTCATACAGTGCATTGATTACAGGCTTTTTGTGTAGAATAAAATTTCGTTCAATTTGCACATCGTCCTTAGTTGGCTTTAATCTATGTTTCATTTGAAAATGTTGGAAAACAAGGCTGTCTTTCTTATTTAGATGTTCAAATATACGCCTTCTAATAGCGCATTGTGTTTCACCAATGTAAGTCTGGTTGCACTTTTTACAAATATTTTTGTAGACAATGTTTTTAAAATAGCAAAGACTTTTACCATTACACAAACAATATTTGGTACAAGAATTGGCTTCTTTCTTTTTGACTTGCCTAACAAGAGATGGAGGAGTAACAAAAACAGGCTTTACATTTAGAATAGGGATTTTTCTCAACTCACATCTTATTTGTTTCGATTGTTATTCGTTTATAAATGGTATACGAATATAGGCTTGTATATTATGTATGAATTTTGTTACGAAATGCTGGTGGTGTGACAGTGATATGCTTGTCGTCAATAGATCTAGGGCATCCATTCAAAATGAATATCTTTTTGATAAAATTAACAGCTTTTTCAATTAGCATGGGATTTGAACAGTTTCGATGTACTCGCAAACATTCATTGCGCATTAAAGTAACTTTTCTTACAAAAGGAACATGACTATCATAAAGTAAAATATGACCACTATGGGTTAGGCTTCGTATAAAATGAAGTGAAACATGAATTTTCTTTTGTAGAAAGTGTCAAAGAAGTTTTATCAAAGTGTCAAGAAATGGGAAACTTAAATCATCAGGATGTTCTACTGTAAACTGAATACAATCATTAATACCATTCAATTCTGGCAATGATTCATCTAAAGGAGGAAATGAAATAACAAAAATGTCATCGACATATCTTTTCCAGAGAATGAATCTATCTGATTTAGTAGATGAAATGTTTTTTAATGTGAAACATGTAAATTATAGCGAGAATATGTGACAAATTATTTCCCATTGCTAGTCCAGAAATTTGTTTATAAAAATGACCGTTGTAAAGAATGGATATCAGAAGTCACTGCCAGTTTCAAAATATTAGAAAAATCGTGTTCATTGATTGGTGATAAAAAATTAGATTATTTGTGTTAAAATTCGATCACTGAAAAACTTCGTAACTATAAAAAACACATTGTTGGTACCAGTTAAGGGAATCGAGCCGTACAAATTCTTCACACCAAAAGATCCAAAGTATGGCTCACCAAACTCAATCTTGAATTTTTGTAGTGACTCTTATGAATAATCAATGATCTGTCATTCAAATCAAATGTTACAATTATTAAAAGCTGATTTAACCCTCATTGAGTATTATACTGCATTGGGCATGTCATTGATCCTCCGACCTACATACCGAATTGAGCTACAAAAATTTCATCATTTTATTGACTTCCAAATGAAATGAAGATAATAAAACTGTGGATAGATTGAACATGTCCCACTTACCAGACTGTGACCGTAAGCTTGGTACCCAAAAAAACAAAGCACAGTGATGACTTTCAACATTTGCCTTATCGCCAACGTCAGTGACTTGTTTCATTCTAACTGCAGCCGAATAATTAACGGAAAGTGTTCATGACCCATTTGATGCCAAATTTATCGTTGAGAAAATAAACGTGTTCTATTGAAATAAAAGCATTGGAGCTTCGATCTTGTCGACAAGTACATCACTGTCACACCACCAGCATTCCATAGCAAAATTCATAATAAACAGGCCTATTTCCCCGAGTTCCCGTGGGTACGGGGATTCTGTGGGGATCCGCATGGGCATGGGTACCCATGGGTATGGGGTGGGTATGGGGATTCAGGCCATCCCCACAGCTCCCATGCGGCTTCTATGGGGATTCTGAAGATTTTTGACATTCACTAGAAGCAATCAGAACTGACATCACATCACACAATCAACTTCGATGTTGAATTACAAAGTATCACCCAGCCTACTCATCTCATCACTTAAAATGCATGAAATATCAATGCTGATCATTTTCACATTAGTAACACACGTTCAATAATTTTGAATGACTTATAATGATAGTTCCAAGGGTGGCAAGGACGTCTGAAGTGGAAGAATTCTGCAAGTCTCCTTTGCTGTAGAGCCGAATGGAGACTTACAATATTTGCTCTAATAGTATAAATAGCTGATACAATTATTTGTGGTATAATTAAGCTTGCGTGATAAATGCGATTAATCATTATTAACCTAGATTTTAAACTAATTACGATATGGAAGACCTGATAGGTCCAACCCACAAAGCAAGACACATGAAAATGTTAAATAATTTTCGTCTGATACATGAACAGTGTGATAAAGATTTCTCACCCCAAATCATTCAACTGCAAGCCATCTACTCGCATTGCAGTCATAGTTATAATGAAAGCTCAGATTTTCACTTGTCCTCGACTTGTCAGAACTTTCACTTTCATCTGATAGGCATCCTTAACTGCACACTTAAGTGTACCTCAATAAATGGTTCATTGTGCTGCATTTCATCATCATACACAAATGGGTCAACATCCTCCCAATTCTTGTGCAATAATTCGATGACATGAGTGGTCGAGAATATCAGGATGATTTTCGTCGAAGTCTATGTTCATAATAGTAGATTAGATTGATTCAAAGCTTTTTCCTTCACTACGTGGAGGCCTATATAGTCGATTTCTACTGCGAAACAATTCTAGACTTGAGATGCATAAAGGCCAAACTCGCTTTGACATTTTACTTCTTTATCGGCATTAATGGAGATAGAATTATCAATGATTGTTAAATTATATCAATTAACGAATATTAAACGGGAATATTTACACACATGAACATGGCATGATCCACTGAGCAATAAACGATGGCTATAACACACATTGGTACACCGCAAACATCTAGTGAAGGTCTACACATAAGAATTTTTGACAGGTAACTTTTTTTGTGATAGAGTGACCATTTTGAAGTACTGGCAGTGTAGCAACATAAGAATATTTTTAATTTATGTTCAACCCTGTCTTTGTATGTTGATGAGCTTCCTATTATTTGAAAATAGCACCACTATAAGCAACCAAACGAATGAAAAATCCGCACATTAGGAACCCCAAATACCAACTTATAGGACAGTCCAGGATTATATTCTCACAGATGGAACATGTGAAACTCGTATGTAATCTATCAAAACAGCCAAATATATGCACTTACGATTATTTGCAGTAAAAATCGAGTCTTCACGAAAAGCAGCTGACTAAAAATATTGTGCGGACATTAAGGTCCTTAAGGACTTAAACTAACAGTTAAAATGTCAATAGATACTCGCATATTGATAAATATTCATGCTTGCTTTTGTGAAACATGCTGTACTTAATCACGATTGTCTACAGCGAGGAATTTAAGTATAGTTCTTTTGAAATGAGTGTGTGTATATTTCATGAGAATGCTTCGCATAACATGTAAACATGATGTAATGTAAGCTTAGGTTTGATTTTACTTGATGTAGACTGATTGCTTTGTGTTATAACAGCGACCGGTAAAAGGCGAATATAAGAAACATCGAAATTTCAAAATAGCGTACTATGTAATGTTCGAGTGTTGTGCAGAACTAAGTACATACTCGTATTAATATTTCATCCCAACATTTTAATGAGGCCATGTTTCCTTTAGTCTACATGTGTAGTTGTTGAATTTTTATACAAATGTGTCTACTTTAAGGGAGCAGTAATGCAAAAATTGTACCCTTAAAATAAACCTGTAGCAAAATGAAGTAGGATCGACATGGTCAATAATCAAAAGTGAGTAAAAGATGAAGTTTGAAAAGCACAAGCTGATCAACAACCGATTTGTTATAAAAGCAAAGAAATAATGACAATGTCGTCATACTATTAAAAAGAAACATTTCGAGATAGAATTGCGTTTACGGTAAACTACGTGATGACAGTTTTATGGAAAAAGAGTTGTCATGTCTCATGAATCATTAAAGAATTAAGAGCGGAATGAGAAGAACCCATGTAAACCGTAGATGTAAGCTGGCAGCAGACGACAAAAACTTACGAATCAGTAGAGATAGATAAAGAACACTTATCTGCTAATGCAACCAAATGATTCAAGCAAATGTAAATTTGTGAGTCAAATACGTGTGCATTGAACGAGGATCTAGTTAAATTTTCGGTACAATAATTTGTAGGTGGCAAGTCAGAATCAAGGCTCAACAATGATAGGAAATGGGCTACTGCAATTTTAAAGAGCAATAGGCCTATACCGAAGATAGAAAAGAAAAGTCATAAAAGTTACAACACGCAGTCGATAACTTTATTCAAGGACTCCCATTCCGCATCTCTGGAGTCAAATACGGCCTTCGGATCGTTGAATGATGTGCAGAAGTTCCACTGAGATGGAAATATCGGACATCAAGCCTTCTATACGAACAGGAGCAACATATTAATCAGGAGCCTATCCTGTAGGGGTGTGGGGATTCTGTGGGGATAACCACAGGTTTTTCTGGTGGGGTGGGGTGGGTATTCAAATATCAATCCCCACGGCAACCCTGATATTTTCGCATACCATTTACAAACGAATAACAATCGAAACAAATAAGATGTGAGTTGAGAAAAATCCCTATTCTAAATGTAAAGCATGTTTTTGTTACTCCTCCATCTCTTGTTAGGCAAGTCAAAAAGAAAGAAGCCAATTCTTGTACCAAATATTGTTTGTACAACGGTAAAAGTCTTTGCTATTTTGAAAACATTGTGTACAAAATTATTTGTAAAAAGTGCAACCAGACTTACATTGGTGAAACACAATGCTCTATTAGAAGGCGTATATTTGAACATCTAAATAAGAACCAACATTCCAATTTCTAACATTTTCAAATGAAACATAGATTAAAGCATGTAAAAATGTGGTCCTACCACAGTTATTCGGTAGTTTTTATAACGGTATATATTAGTATTGTACAACATTTAGTATGTTATTCTAGAAATCATTTGAAAAATTCATGTAAACTTTCATTTATACTAATACAAAATTCATTTGCCCTTGAGAAGACTATATTTATCCAGGCGAAACCGGTCGGCCGTAATAGTGTTTAGTTTTGTCGTTATGCTACCGAGTGTTGTTTTATTCTATATATCAAAATAATTGAAATAGACAAGGCCAATAAAGAAGATGTTATTTCTGATGATATTTCGATTGACTCTTTATCAAATCAGATGGTGGATATATATATATATATATATATATATATATATATATATATATAGTGAAAAAATGTATTAAAAGCAAATGTTGAATATATAAATAACTTGATAACATCTATGTAAACTTACGCCAAGCTATGTCATCACGAAATTTTTAAAATTTTATACTCATGTCTCCCGATGTAATTTCCTTTTTCCACCTGACGACGAGCTGAAGCAACAGCCTGAAAATTTGTGGTAAATAATATCTTATTCCTGAAGACATCTTTTTGTTAAATATATATATATATATATATATATATATATATATATATATATATATATATATATATATATATATATATATATAAATAAATAAAATCACAAAACTAGAAACACAAATTAAAAATGAACCACCTTATGAGTGCTGATGCATTGCGTTGACTTTAGTCAACTTGTCAAAGCACTAAAATGAATGTTTATTGAAATCATGGAGTATACAAATTCAAAGCACACAAAATACCAAGACATAGGACAAATCATTAACTCAAGAGGAATTCAAAGAAGGATGAAATATCGTAATAAAATGAGATTCTTTAGCCTCTCTCTGTACTCGAGACATCTCAGGTGCTAAAAGAAAAAATGGCATAGCACGAAAACCTTTGTCACAGTTATTGATGTGGCGGCTTACTTTTAAGATGGAATATCTCTCATTACGAACTTGTTGTCTATGAACTGTCATTCGGGTTTTGAAGAGATCACCTGTTTGTCCCACATAAAACTGATTGCATTTATTGCAGGTGAGTTTGTAAATTATGTTGGAAGAATAACAATTCATGTTTTGTTTTATTTCAAATGTTTTTCCGTTAAAATTCACTGTTTTTCCACATTCTATAATTTCACAGTATTTACATCGTTTCTCCCCACATTTTTGAACGCCAGTTATCGTTGTTCGATTTGCTGATCTTAGATGAGATAAAATAGATTTCGGCTGTCTATATGCAGTCATAAATTTGCAGTTTTTGAACTTTTCCAGAACGTTGATACTAGACGATAATGGTTGGATGATTTTTCCAAAAATGTCAGGATTTTGTTTGTTGTAATCTTGTATGAAGGGAATGATTTTTTTGTTCTCATATTTATTCATGTTAGTTACAAATATATTCGCTCGATAAATCGCGTCGTCAACTAGACAAGAGGGATATTTTAAGTCAAGTAACCGTCTTTTCAATTCTTCATATCTGTATTGTCTTTTTTCTTCATTCGATACAATAATTCTTATTCGTCGTGCTAAATCATAAGGGATATTTCGTATAATATGCTTGGGGTGCGAAGAGTGAAAAGGTACATAGCTCGATGTGTCCGTGGGCTTTTTGTAAATATCCGTTTCAATGGTATTGTCTTCATTGATCGTTACTTGTACATCCAAAAAATGCAATGATTTATTACTCATTTCTCTCGTAAATTTTATTGAGGAATGTAATTCATTAATCATGTCGAAAAACACATTAGGGTCTCCATAGTCCGCATTCCAAATAATAAAACAATCATCTAAGAATCTTTTCCATGATTTTGTGATGTCATCGATGTTAGTTGGAAACAATTCTTGAATTTGACTCTGCATTCGCTCTTCTAGGAATCCCATTACTAAAGTGGCATATGTTGGGGCCACTTTGGTCCCCATTGCTGTTCCGGAAACTTGAACAAAAAAATCGTCTTCAAACGAAAAATAGTTGTTCTCTAATATAAGTCTCATGCCCTCCATTACAAAAGTCTTTTCAAAGCGGTTCATAATTTTGCCATCAACTTTGCTCAACCAAAAGTCCAGAGCCCTAAGTTGTGGGGGATGTTGGTATAAAGAGAGATGACTTCAAAACTAATCAAAAGAGAATTTTGTTCAACTGAAACAGGCAAGCTTTCAAGGAAGTGAAACGTATCCTTGCAATAGCTTTTCAGAGATGGCACCATTTGCTTTAAAGTTTCGTCTAGAAATGCGCTAAGCCGACTGGTAGGTGCATATCTACTGGACACAATAGGTCCGCTAACTATTGCAAGGATACGTTTCACTTCCTTGAAAGCTTGCCTGTTTCAGTTGAACAAAATTCTCTTTTGATTAGTTTTGAAGTCATCTCTCTGTATACCAACATCCCCCACAACTTAGGGCTCTGGACTTTTGGTTGAGCAAAGTTGATGGCAAAATTATGAACCGCTTTGAAAAGACTTTTGTAATGGAGGGCATGAGACTTATATTAGAGAACAACTATTTTTCGTTTGAAGACGATTTTTTTGTTCAAGTTTCCGGAACAGCAATGGGGACCAAAGTGGCCCCAACATATGCCACTTTAGTAATGGGATTCCTAGAAGAGCGAATGCAGAGTCAAATTCAAGAATTGTTTCCAACTAACATCGATGACATCACAAAATCATGGAAAAGATTCTTAGATGATTGTTTTATTATTTGGAATGCGGACTATGGAGACCCTAATGTGTTTTTCGACATGATTAATGAATTACATTCCTCAATAAAATTTACGAGAGAAATGAGTAATAAATCATTGCATTTTTTGGATGTACAAGTAACGATCAATGAAGACAATACCATTGAAACGGATATTTACAAAAAGCCCACGGACACATCGAGCTATGTACCTTTTCACTCTTCGCACCCCAAGCATATTATACGAAATATCCCTTATGATTTAGCACGACGAATAAGAATTATTGTGTCGAATGAAGAAAAAAGACAATACAGATATGAAGAATTGAAAAGACGGTTACTTGACTTAAAATATCCCTCTTGTCTAGTTGACGACGCGATTTATCGAGCGAATATATTTGTAACTAACATGAATAAATATGAGAACAAAAAAATCATTCCCTTCATACAAGATTACAACAAACAAAATCCTGACATTTTTGGAAAAATCATCCAACCATTATCGTCTAGTATCAACGTTCTGGAAAAGTTCAAAAACTGCAAATTTATGACTGCATATAGACAGCCGAAATCTATTTTATCTCATCTAAGATCAGCAAATCGAACAACGATAACTGGCGTTCAAAAATGTGGGGAGAAACGATGTAAATACTGTGAAATTATAGAATGTGGAAAAACAGTGAATTTTAACGGAAAAACATTTGAAATAAAACAAAACATGAATTGTTATTCTTCCAACATAATTTACAAACTCACCTGCAATAAATGCAATCAGTTTTATGTGGGACAAACAGGTGATCTCTTCAAAACCCGAATGACAGTTCATAGACAACAAGTTCGTAATGAGAGATATTCCATCTTAAAAGTAAGCCGCCACATCAATAACTGTGACAAAGGTTTTCGTGCTATGCCATTTTTTCTTTTAGCACCTGAGATGTCTCGAGTACAGAGAGAGGCTAAAGAATCTCATTTTATTACGATATTTCATCCTTCTTTGAATTCCTCTTGAGTTAATGATTTGTCCTATGTCTTGGTATTTTGTGTGCTTTGAATTTGTATACTCCATGATTTCAATAAACATTCATTTTAGTGCTTTGACAAGTTGACTAAAGTCAACGCAATGCATCAGCACTCATAAGGTGGTTCATTTTTAATTTGGGATTCTAGTGTTGGGATTTTATTTATTTATATATATACAAGGTGTTTCAAAAGTAGGCTAACAGTAGAAATTGGCCTTGAAAAGCTATGTCTTAATGCTATAGATTAATAAGCTATGTCATAATAATCTTTTTCACGATGCCACAGATAGCCAATATGCCTTGTATTCGTAAGGGGCAAAAATTCAATACTCTTTGACATCGCGTAAATCATATTAAAATATCTCATGATCTCCAGTGTTTTCATGCCTACATATTTCACTACAACCCAATTTGAATCTATACCGATCATGAGAAGTCGAATAACTATCCAACATCTATCAAAAAAAAATTATTAAGAAACCATGTAAACAAGATAGTAGTTGTTTCAGTGTTACTGCGGAGAAGGAAGAACAGCTGACATTCGAATGTCCTCCGCGCCCCTCAGCCTGGTGCACGAAGACGCTGTCGTCAACACAAGACAGGGAGGCGAAGAAGGAAGAACAGCTGACATCCAAATGTCCTTCACCTTTGTTAATTCCAGCCTCCTCTTAGACCATCGTCAGAAGCTTCTGACGATGGCCTAGAGGAGGCTGAAATTAATAAAGGTATTAACATTAAAACAACTACAATTTTGTTTGCTTGGTTTCCTAACAAAAAATGAACAAATGAATAACCAAGGCCTATTCAACATATCAAAAAATTAATCAACTTAAAGTTGCAAAAATTCACGAACGCAAATGCTCAAAATGTCCACCATGGACATCGGCACATTCTTGTAGTCTTTCGGCCACACTGTGGCACACATTTCTGCATAAGTTCCTGTCATCACTGATCTCTTGACAGGCATCTGTGATGTAGGAGCGGAGTTGAGAAAGTGTGTGAGGTTTTCGTCCGTACACTTTCTCCTTTACAACGCCCCAAAAGAAAAAGTCCATCGGAGTTAGATCGGGAGAGCGAGGAGGCCAAAGGATGCTACCACATCTCCCGATCCACTTTCCTGGAAAAGTGTCATTCAGATAGCTTCTGACACTCACTGCAAAATGCGCTGGTGCACCATCCTGCTGAAAGTACAGCTCATTGAAGTTGTTCAATGACTGCATCTCAGGAATCGCAAAGGATTGGAGCATTTGAAGGTACACCTCAGCCGTCACAGTTCTTTCAAAAAAAACTGGCCCAATCACACCGTTGCTTGACATACCGGCCCAGACGGTTAAGCCAGGCTGGTTCAGCTCATTTGTTGATACCATGTGCGGATTTTCAGGGAACCAGTAGACACAGTTATGTCTATTTACGTGACCTGATAGTTTGAAACTGGCTTCGTCAGACCAAACTATCTTGTCAAGCAAATCTGGGTTCTCCCGAATTTCCGACAACATGAGCACAGCAAACTGCAAGCGTCGTTCAGCATCATCCGGTAGAAGGTGCTGCAACAGTCTGGGTCGGTATGGTTTCAACTCAACTTTCCTCATCAGTCTCCAAGTAGAGCTTAGAGAAATGTCCAACTCCAATGAGGCTCTTCTTGTTGACTTCTTCGGACTTTGAACAAATGTTTGGGCCACTAGCTCCTCGTTTGATGTTATTGAAACTGATCGAGGGCGTCCTGACTTCGGTGCATTCTCTACCGAACCGGTCTTTTCAAATTTATCTCGAATGCGATAAATAGCAAATCTTGATGGAGGATTGCTGTGAAAGGCATCTCTCCATTCCATTCGCACCTTTTCAGCATTCTTGTTTTTCCAAAAGGATTTCAAAATCCATTTTCTCTGATCATCTTTTAGATGACCTGACATGACAGAAGCAGCAAATTCAAAAAAGCTTCAAGCTTGTTTAATTCACTTCAAGTCAAACTAACAGTGTTTGATTCAAATCAAATTAATTGAACATATCCATGTACGTAATGTCAGATTGGTGCTATATCTTGTCCATGATAGATTTCAAAATTCCTTTGCCAATGGAATGCTACTGCATAGACTTCTAAATGATAGTAGCAATTACTTCGAAGTCTATGGCTCATGTTGGACTGATCATGGATATCCATCGACTGATTCAGGTGTAAATCGCCAATAGAACGGTCAACATAGATTTCCTAGGGCAAAATCAACTGTTAGCCTACTTTTGAAACACCTTGTATATATATATTTAACAAAAAGATGTCTTCAGGAATAAGATATTATTTACCACAAATTTTCAGGCTGTTGCTTCAGCTCGTCGTCAGGTGGAAAAAGGAAATTACATCGGGAGACATGAGTATAAAATTTTAAAAATTTCGTGATGACATAGCTTGGCGTAAGTTTACATAGATGTTATCAAGTTCTATATGTCTATTGATGGAGTGGTCTGAGGAGTACCAAGCTTCCATGAATTCACGACCATATCTATGTTCACATGAGTTGATGGATTTTGCACTGCTCCAATCAAATGCATGGTCTTCTTCAACGCAATGAGTTGATATTTGTGAACGCTGATCAATCCTCCTTACTGCTAGTCGATGTTCATGAACTCTCATGAAAGCTGTTTTCCAGTTTGTCCAATGATTGCTCCAATTGTCAACAAAAATACTGAAAATTTGTGGTAAATAATATCTTATTCCTGAAGACATCTTTTTGTTAAATCAATCACACTCAGGATGCGAAGTTTCAAATTAATATATATATATATATTAACAATTTTTATATATATATATATATATATGTATTGAAGGAAATACTAAGTTTTCTCTCAACCGAACATAATTCGGAATTTGAAATCATTCCATCTTCAGCGGCAAAATGATGAATTACTTCCCATGTCAAAAAGTGCATTTTTGACCAACCTCTTCCCGTTCTTATCTGAAACATCCACCGGTATCACTGGCAAAGACACAGAATTCTGTTTATGATTATCATAAGTGAAGTTTCAAGTTTTGTTTTCAAGTATGCCAGTAAGCTTTGATTTCAAATTGTCGTTGACATTCGGCTTGCGATCTTCATGAAAGTATAATAATGCCTGTTTTTTAGAGCAAACTTTCCATTTACTTTTGGCATTATCACAATTGATTGATAACGGCTGATCTCATCAGGTTTTGAACACAAATTGCACAATTTCTTTGAAAAAAAACAATATTGCTTTTCTTTAAGAGTTTACTCTTTAAACTTGTTACAGTTATCAATATAATTGCATATAAAATATATTTGTGCCAAAAAGAAAACGGTTTGAATGCGTTATCTTTTTCATTAGGTCTTTCACTGAAAGTGGTATGATTGCATGTCACAATGTTGGTTCTTCTCTCTCTGGAATATGCATTACCTTTGAAATCAGATACTTTATCTAAGAAATATGGGGTGTTCGCGATCTTCTTGTGGATTTTCATCGCTTGTTAGTTATGCCATCTTACTTAGGTTTTTGCAAGGTTTAAGGAGCCAAAAGTCGAAGTTCACTGAATACTTTTCCTTCTAAAACAATAAAACCTGTTCCATCACGTGGTATGTAAAGGTCACGGCGTAATCAATAATCTATGTTTATGCTGTCCAATAAAAAATGTCAGTCCTCGTCTCAATTCATGCAAATGTTTTGGATATGGTGCTTTTTGAATATCATTTCACATCGCGCTCCGTGACCAAAAGTGTAGGAGTAGCATGTCTAGGATTTTGAAGAGCAGAGAGTAGGCTTGTCTCGACTAATCCAACAATCATTCGATTTTCATGTCTCTTCTTTCAAGAGCCGTAAGTGGCTGTGTCTGTCCCATCCTGTTGATACATCCGTACTTGCAGCTGTGTCATGACTGGAGGTACTTTGCTCAACAAGATGCCCTTGTGCTGTTGTACATTGGTTGTTCCTTCCATCATTTATCCAATCGTGAGGTGAGATGAGGACATCAAATTATCAAAAGGTGATCGCATCGGCTTCTCGTCAACTAAGTGAGGGTTTGTGTGGCTGACATTCCCGTTGAGATTGAGATCGTTGAAAGATAAATCAACTAGGAATAACCTCAGTCATCAATTTGCTTGATGTAAAGCTGTGGCTTCAAATGTTTGATACCGCTTCCTTGAATACATTGCTTTCGGGAAACAGAGCAAATCCGACATCTAGTTCAACCACTCTGGAAACTGATGGAATTATCTCTGCCCTCTTGACATCCGAAGGTCACCCGCTCTTTGTGATCATTCGCACATTTTCTCGGAATAATGAACAGTGCTTCCACAATCAACTTTTCCAAAGAATTGATGCCGATTACTTGCAGCTTCCAAGGTTAACGCAAATTCACAAATATTTTATATTTTCTTCAATTACTTTTTGTATAACTTGCTTCACTAGTCTCCGTTCCCCTCCGTGTTGCGTTGTATGTCTTTCTGTTAGAGGGCAGTTCTTCACTTCAAATAATTTTGCAAATTTACTGCAGCGTCGAATACTGATCGCCATCTGAAATAACATTGGGAAATTGAGCCTTTCTATGTTTAGCATCATTTCCTTCATTTTAGCAACATTGCAACTTTCGAACAATGATGATGTATCTCGTCTTGTGTTCAACACATTCCTGAACATGTCTTGCACAATGATGATGTATCTCGTCTTGTCTTCAACACATTCCTGAACATGTCTTGCTTCCTACACCCAATCGTCTGCTGCAATATATGCTCTGACTTTGTTAATGTTTCTTGCGCATTAATGATCATTCACTAACCTCCAGACTTTTGACATTTCTTCATCCGTCATCATTCCTGCTCGCTTACCCCAATACTTATCCTTTTACATCTGCAAATTGTTGCGAAATGATTTCTTCTTTAACAAGAAAGGCATCATTTTATTGCAATCCAGGAATTTTATACTCTCCATAATCGATGATGCTTCTTCTAAATTAGTAGTAGTGTATATATTTGGCAGAATGAAAATCATGCAGAAAATCAGACACGAAAAGATTCAAGAAATACTTGTACACAAATCACATACTGGAATCCTTAGCAAGGCGAATCATGCAAGGAAAAAGAGAAATGTTTACAGCGCCGTAAAATGTACAAAAATTCATTTCGCTTTTCTCTATTCGTTCGTTGTCGATAATTACAGAAGTACATGTGCTGCTACATGGGAATTGTGAATCGCTGTTTCAAGTATATCTCTCGGCATTGGGTGAATAGAGCCTTCAGAAAAATCATCTCATGTATCTCTATTTCTTCGGCTAAAAGTGATATATATATTCAATTGTATTGTTCAAGCTTGATGAGGCGTCCGAATAGATCTTTACCTTGCATGTGAAGATAGATTTCATTATGCTGTTATAACATGCTCATTAATAGATTACGTTTGATGAATAGCTGTTCATACTTTGCTTCATGCTAAAATTAGCTTCGTTAAAATTGTGAAAATATGTATATGCTCGACATCTAATGAAATGAATAAAATTTTGGGAAAACCAAGTTTCTGGGGAAGGTCTTTGTTAATAACTTCTTTTCCTTATTTCACACGATGTATTTCAACCCTATGATCAAAGTCATCTTCAGGTCGCAATGGCACATTTTAGTAGTCACGTAATTTTCTCGAATTTGAAGTCTGCTTCTTCTTCATAGTCACACGTCAAGTTACCTGAAACCGTAGATAAACAATTCACGGTAATATTGGAATGTCCTCTTTAGTAGGAGGATCTTCCACATCTTTTATCTATTCCTAGTTGTATTCCTCGCACAAATCAATCTTATCAACTTTTTATGTACTCCAAAGCAATTTCCTAGCACATTCCCCCAGCCTGGCAAAGGAAATTGATAGCCGAAATTCGTTCAAATTTCAAAATTTTCAAAAGTCAATCAAAATTGCTGATTAAAATTTTGAACTGTTGTTTACATGACGAAGATGAGTGAGTTTCAGCAAGTGGATACCATCATTAGAAAGTTCACACTCTAAATATGTTGTACCGTGAATGTCATGTCTTTCGAAGGATTAAGTCCTCCGGGGACATGGATTCGCTTCAGAGGCTCGAATGAATAAGGCTGGCTGACGGTTGACTGCAGGCGGAGGCGTCTACAGGTATATATTTAAGCAGTTCAAAATACTCGTGTTTAAAACGCCTTATGGAATCATATTGCATAATTCTCTGTTCTACGCCCGGAATGCATGTAATGAAATTATTCAACATCTCTGAGAAAGTTGTTCCACAGGCCTGCTAAATTTGAAACTGAAATTTTCGAGAGGAATCTCAGAAAGGAGTCACAAGTCCTGCTTGAACTTACACGTGACTAATGGAAGAATGAAACATCATTGAGTTGTGCTAATTCTGAACCATTTATTCAATCATTGATTTGCTATATTTACTCTGATTTTCATCAATTTCGGATTTGGAATCGTAGGCGTGAAAGACAAATGTTGCAAAAGAAATCTGATTGGCTGCCGAATAAAGTTTCTCAATGAAGTCATCCGTGAGATATAAATTGCAATCTCTGATTCAGCGCTTCGCTTTTCCTCACTGAACCAGACGCAATGGAGCGAATTTATCTTCTTTGTTGTTTCACCGTTGTCGCAATTGCTGTCAGTAAGTTAAATCGTTTCTCGATGAATCTTCATCGTCCAATGAATTCATTTCAATTGCAGTGTTCACCAGTGGAGTATCTGGGTTAGAATGTTACTCCTGTTCAGAGACCAGTGATGGTGGGATGAGAATGAGACGAAACAGTGGAAGCAAATGTAGAATCGTTTCATGCCCAGATCATTTCAGCTGTATGGTAAGTCTTCCAACATCTCAATAATCTTTCAAATTATTTGATAACCAGTGATTACTCTGTGTATTGTTTCCAATAGAACCCACCTTCGAATAGAACCTGTCTTCGAATAAACTCTCACTCGAATAGAACTCTGCTGCGAATAAAACTCTCACTCGAATAGAACTCTCACTCGAATAGAACCTGTCTTTGAATAAAACTCTCACTCGAATAGAACTTACCTTCGAATAGAACCTGTCTTTGAATAAAACTCTCACTCGAATAGAACTCACCTTCGAGTAGAACCTGTCTTCGAATAAAAATTTCACTCGAATAGAACTCACCTTCGAATAGAACCTGTCTCTGAATTAAACTCTCAATCGAATAGAACTCTGCTGCGAATAAAACTCTCACTCGAATAGAACTCTGCTGCGAATAAAACTCTCACTCGAATAGAACTCTACTGCGAATAGAACTCACCTTCGAATAGAACCTGTCTTCGAATAAAACTCTCACTCGAATAGAACTCCGCTGCGAATAAAACTCTCACTCGAATAGAACTCTCACTCGAATAGAACCTGTCTTTGAATAAAACTCTCACTCGAATAGAACTTACCTTCGAATAGAACCCACCTTCGAATAAAACTCTCACTCGAATAGAACTCACCTTCGAATAGAACCTGTCTCTGAATAAAACTCTCAATCGAATAGAACTCTGCTGCGAATAAAACTCTCACTCGAATAGAACTCTGCTGCGAATAAAACTCTCACTCGAATAGAATTTTACTGCGAATAGAGCCTATCTTCGAATAAAACTTTCAGTCGAATAGAACTCTGCTGCGAATAAACTCTCACTCAAATAGAACTCTGCTGCGAATAAAACTCTCACTCGAATAGAACCCACCTGCGAATAGAACCTGTCTCTGAATAAAACTCTCAATCGAATAGAACTCTGCTGCGAATAGAACTCTGCTGCGAATAAAACTCTCACTGGAATAGAACTCTACTGCGAATAGAACTCACCTTCGAATAGAACCTGTCTTTGAATAAAACTCTCACTCGAATAGAACTCTGCTGCGAATAAACTCTCACTCGAATAGAACCCACCTTCGAATAGAACCTGTCTTTGAATAAAACTCTCACTCGAATAGAACTCAGCTGCGAATAGAACTCACCTTCGAATAGAACTCCCTGCGAATAGAACCTGTCTTTGAATAGAACCCGCCTCTTGAAGCAGTGATCAAACATGATGTTGACTTCCTTGACCCTAAGAACCTTCTAGAGAACAGAATGTCCTCAGGATCTCTGGATCGACTGCAGATCATCTTTCATATTTCACTGAAAATGCGATTCCCGCTCTTGATAGGCAAGTGAAATGAAATCAGTTACATTGGACATCTCCAAGACTTTCGACAAAGTCTGGGATCACTGACTTCTTAGGAAGCCTAGATCCTATGGAGCTGGTGATCAAATGTATAAACTTCTTAATTCATTCTTGAATGGCCGGCAGATATGTGTTGTCTTAGATCATCAAATCTTCAAACAAGCTTGTTGATACAGGATTTCCTCAAGGTTCCCACTATTTTTCTGCTTTACATCAATCAGTGAGTACGGATGCATCGAATTTGGAAATTATCCATTTGACCGGATCCAATCTGAGTCACCGAATTTGAAGAATAAAAGGAATCTTCATACGTAAGCTTGTTTTAAAGTATAGACTGCTCTTAATGCGGAAAAGCACCATTTTGCAAAAACGGTTCTGTAGATTGATTGAACTTAAGGTTGCACTGTTATATTCTGGAGACTAAGTTTGCCAAGCCACACGACATCATTTTTCCTCAGGTTCATCATCTCTAATGACAATCACTCTACCTATGCAGACTGCTGAAATCGATGCTAATCAGACGTCAGCGTCTTCTCACTTGCGTCGTAATGAAATTTGCGAAGATGGGAATATTGGAGAATTTTTGAGAATTTCTGTTTTATTTCACCAGTTTGTCCAATTCACCTGTCATTTTTCTTCAAAATCCGCTTCCTTTTTATGAACTCCTAATCAGTATCGTTGTGAAGTGTCCATATGGCGTAATTTCATAGACCTTTTGAGTGTTGCGAAGCTCAGAGAATCCACGATTACTTAAACAATTGGCAGGGAAGTAGGTCAAGATCTTTAGGATTACTGTCAACGTGCTGTCATTTTCACTCAAACTTGCCGGACAAATATGTTCTTCATGAGTCCGTTTTGACATGTTAATCAAAATTTTACTTTAAAACTGCGCCACAGACGCTCTGTGACTGAAAATACAACACTGCGCTGAATTTTAGATAGTTCATGTTTAATTGGACAATTATCACTTGAAAGACACATTATGTCTTGAACAGTTCAAAGGACATCGCTATTTCTTTTGATGTCAATATCACTATTGAAAGAATGAGTCAGTCTTTCGGCAGATCTATGCGACGATAAATAAACAATCGGAAGAAATTTGTTAATAAATAAAAAATTAATGTTTGAATTTATATTAAAAATTTCTATTAGTTGAGTACCAACACAAATTGACCACCAACATGAATGCGCGTGGCATTTCGCTTTATTTATAAAGTAAACAGTCGCTTGATATTGCAGACAAGACATTCGAGATGTCTTAATCATGTAATAAAATGCGCTTTCATATATTGTGCATGTACTTTGAATTCTGCGCTTAATTCTGTCGCGAAAAAATGCTAAATTTCAGGAGATTCTGTGCTTAGAGCCAGATAATGCTGTTTGTTAGTAAACGGTAGGACTGTCGCGTACATACCATCCGGAGACGACACGAAGAAGCTGTATACCGTGCCTGCTTTCATCTATATACTTGAGACTCTGCCCGGTGTAAACATTCAACATGGAATTATTGTATATCCTCCTGTGACGGTAATTCTCTTATACGCAAGGATGGAAGCGGTCAACCAGCCAAATATTTGCAGCAGATTAACCAATTAATTTTCTAAATTGACCAGCATTAGTTGATATTCGTCCATCATTACCATAATTATGGTAGTGATCTTTTGCTAACCGAGAAGCCGATCCATTTTTAGCATCTCAATCCCATAGAAGTATTTTCCGACAAGCCTGATCTGAATATAAGCAAAAACCATTCCTAAAGCTGACCTATAATAGAAAACCCAATATATGCATATCTTTAGAATACGAACTTTCAACCATGTATTAGCTTCATTTCGTTTAATTGTATTAGGTTTCATTAATAAGAGACTGATGAACCTATCAATAATTGATTGAGAATGTATTCATAAGTGTCACTATGACAACTAAGACAAATTGTAGTGTCATTCTAACAATAAGAATACTATATTATGCAATACCATCTCAGTGAACTGTCCATTAGTACTGTGCTGCTGTTACATTATAGTAAGGATATTGACTGGAGCTGTGTTATCCAAGGAAAACTTTGCGAGTTCATCAGTTATCATTATCATGCTTAGGCCTTTTATCGCAAACTCTACTTCAGAAATTTACATGAAGTAATTGTTATCTTTAACTCGAATACATGCAAACTATGCAGCGTGCTTTCCGTTTACATAAGTAACTTGCATAATTTTATCGTATTTATAATCTTTGAAATGCCTTAAATCAGGTTAAATTACGAGTATTAAAACTGTGTCATCGGTGTTCACAGCGTTTTTGCACTCGAACGCTGTGAAAAGCTTTCTTTTTCCTTAGATGCTACATGGCCCAATATTTTAAAAATCATTTTTATTTGAGAAAACATGAAGTTTGTGGTAAGAGTCACAATTGCAATTATAATATACTTTGTGTCATTCATTCTTCTTTCCAAACATTTCACAATCAGTGTTCTACCTCAATGTCTGGTGCAGTAATTGTCGAATTTGTTTCTTCTGTGAAAAGGTAAACTGCTTCTCGACACCAAGGCATCTTCAGAACATCTTCAAACAAGCAATAATTTAAGCATTCCTCATCCTAGTAGCATGAAATTGAAGAGATAGTCTAAATAATGTAATTTATTTGTTTTACGCCAGGTTTGCTCTCGTCTGTTCTGCATGTATCGAAAAGTTGCTATACACCTTTGAACGATTTTCACAAATTATATTGAAAAAATGGTCAAAAAAACTCATGTAATTCTCAATCTTTTGACATTTGCTCAACTGCATCATGAACGATTGTTATTAAAAAAGCAGTGCGAATTCAACAATGATGCACACATGGTCCCAAGGCTTACCATTTCTGTACATGATTTACACAGATAAGTCCTATATAATATATATGATTAACGGTCTATTTATGATCAGTTAGCTGGCTAAGAAAGTATGACTGCTTCCATCTGTGATTAGAGAGTCGATAACAAGTTGTATTATTAGCTATCTAATCATCTGATGAATCGACGTTGTGAACCGGTGATGTCAATGATTTCAAAACCGTGATTTGCTGATTTGATGGACTTCTTGTCCTTCGCTCCACAGTCATCATGCCTAGACATAGACAGTAGAAACATCGGGCTGTGGCCGTAAGATGAAGACAAGTGGGAAAACAGGTGAGTATGGAGACGACATGAAGCTCTTCCAACCAGCAATGTCAACGGTTATGCAGCTATCGGGGTATGAGATACCCATTGAAACTTTCAGTAAGTTTGAAGCCCGGACTCCCCATGAGAATTGTTTACTTATTCAAGCATCTGTATTGGTGATTGAATATTTATTTTCTATTGACCTTGTTGCTGAATTGAAAAATCAAAATGTCCGAAAAAATAGAATATGTGCTCCACAAGTAGACAAGCTGCTTCTACAGATGGACGCATCCGAAAGGATACTCGCATCTTCTGTAATAACAACGGAATTACGTTTGTCTCTTATTCGGAAAGGGTGCATCGCCAGTCGTGCATACTATACTTTGATCGAAAATTTTCATAATTAGGGCCTACGTTACCATTTGCCGTGTACTTCTAGGCAAGTAGTGTAGGCCCCTGAGAACATAATGAATAATCGTGACATGTGACATTTAAGGAACTTCGTGGTACATAAAGTCGGCAATAAAGTAAAATATTCTAATCGGATTCAATTTTATGTCTTTGTGGGTATGTCACACCCATACGATAAAGCAAAATGTATTTTGACATAGGACAACCGTTAATGAAGACCTGTGTAGGGTCTCCGAATGGAGGAGGTTCCACAGGATTGCATCCCCCTCCTCTTGTATTGATCTCCTGAACACGGTTTCCTGATTGTTGGCAGTTCCTTCTATTTACAGTGAATCCCATAATTTGAAGCCATCTAAGGCCAGTGGTGGCGAGAAAGCAGTGTCTTCGTCTCAAATACAAGATGATGGATGTAAATTAGGAAAATAAGCTGATGATGTCAACATCCTGATTGACATGCACGGATTTCAGTCACTGCATTCTGTTTCCGACTCTTTTGCAAGCTTGACAATCCAGTGAGCAGACTGTTTTATCCGGGATCTTTCCTCCCATGGTCGACAGAAGCGCTTCTACAAACACATTTTTCAAAATATACTTGTATTTGTTTGTAAGCAGCATGACTTGCAATATTAAATATGTTCCAAAATAAGCCTGACTGCAGAAATTAATTTAATCCTAATTTCACCAAATTGTCGCTTATAAGATGGTTTATTTTTTGTCTTCTCGTCCTATTTTCATATCTCTCTATTTCTCCAATTCAATCTACGCCTCAAGGAAGCTATATGGTGTAGTCAAGGCTTCGAAATCAGAATTTAATCGCAGATGAGTTATCCGCGTTGATGTTTTCAGAGGGTGTTTGAATTTCGAAATATTTGTGATATTTTGATCAGTTTATTGGAATAGAATTCTTTATCGGAAAAGATTCGGTAAATTTATTCCAAGGTTGAAAGATGTGTGTGTTGTAGCGACCTTAGATCTACAACTGATTTCTTCTATAATGTTCATTAGATGGATCAGGTAGAGAGGAAGATCCGGTGTAGGAAATGTTTGACATGAAAATCGGAGGCTGACTACGTTCAGGTTGAATGCTTAAATGTCTGTTGGATCGATGAAATTATCGAGGAGGCAGATTACATGCGGGTTCTTGAATAATGATAAGTTTGTCCATTCTGCACGGATGAGAATGTAGCGATGGTATTTAACTTCTCTTTGTTATATACAGCATAAAGAGAGTCAATGCTGCCAGCCGCAACAGGCTGTTGTAGCTCAGTTGGTAGAGCAGAGGTCTAGTAAACCTTGGTCGTAGGTTCGAATCCTGCCAGAAGCAATTTGATCTATCGTTTATTTCATTTCACTTTTGTTAATTGAATTATTTGTATTAAGTTTTTCAATGAACTTACAAAGTGACCTATAGATGTCTTCGAATATTTTCCATTTCCTGATTAACGGTAAACTTACTTTCATTGATGTGATCACTTTGGAGACTTTTGAAGCGATTACAGTCTTCAAATCAGCATTCAGGAAATCGGTCAAAGTCTCGCTTATCATTATTTGATACCTTTTCGTCAACTTTTTACAATGGAAATCTATTCAAATCACTGATACTTGAATATGACCTGTTCAATTCACATTTTGGATAAGTTGAATTAGAAGACCCTTGTTATGGATTCTTCTGTTGCAGACAGACTTATTAGGACTGCGTCGAATCAGATTCAGCGGATAATGTGGGCAAGTGGAATGCACAATTATACACGTTTACCGGTGACCTTATGACCAGGCTGCGGATTTCTGTGCACTAATAACCGATGAAATTGAACAATATGCATTTAGATATTTCTTATTTTATAATCCTTTTATTTCGAAACCAATAATCAGACTTTCCTGACAATCGAACGAAGTTTCGATTAATTTGTACGATCGCATATTTTCGTTGTTTTCACGAAAGGTTTGTCTATTTGAACGCAAGACATTCTGATACTTCGAGAATGAGCGCTCCACATCGATGCACTGTGGCTATTGGAGGGCATTTGTATGCCGCAATGTTGGAGCACCACAGAATGCCAGATTTAGCCTGTGTAGAACGTGTTCGGTCAAGAATGATCATGATTGGCAGTAGACCGGTCCTTGATACGTTTTAGTATTTGACTGTCTTTATGCTGTAGTCCTGCGTTATCTATACGAATCAGACTTTGTATCATTTGACATCAATAAAGCCATGAGAACAAAATGATTAGATATCAATATAATTGTGATTTTGAAAGTCTTCTGTGTGCTGGCGTTGTAAAATGCCAATAGAAAAGATTTTGGATAAGAAATCGGTGCATTCGTCAGACAGTGAGTTAATGACTTGCAGATATCTACGGATAAGTATTGCACTGATTGAGGAATATACGAAAAAATGCATCAATTTATGCGACTCTTTCCAAATTCACCTTCAATCAAATTCAATTTCACCTTCCAAAAATAAATCGCAACCAGAAAAGGACAGGTTGTCTGCATTTGATGAGCAATTATCACCATTTACCTTGTAACATC
The DNA here is from genome assembly GCA_907163375.1 of Prostheceraeus crozeri. Taxonomy (NCBI): domain Eukaryota; kingdom Metazoa; phylum Platyhelminthes; order Polycladida; family Euryleptidae; genus Prostheceraeus; species Prostheceraeus crozeri. The sequence goes on along the minus strand of CAJQUW010000396.1, from coordinate 72,510 downwards.
AAAACTGAATATTTCTGTCAATTCCAATTGTTCATTGACGTTTCAGCTGTAATTCCGCGGAAATCAGCAGTTGAGAGCATTTAATTCTCATCATGTTCTGTTTCATAATCTTCGTTGACTTTGATGATTCGCCTCGGCCTCAAGGCTTGGGCATGCAGACTATGAAACGTCTGCTAAGCGTCGCAGGGGATGCAAGAACTGAAAAGCATTTTAATTAGCTGCATTTGCGGTGCTCAAAGTTCACGGAAATTGTGACATCTTTCGCTCGCAATCTGTGCTGAGAATTTCAATTGAATTTCGTATCCAACAGAGCAAATTTCCATTTCGTAATCAAAATTGATGGAATATGTCATTCATTCGGAGATTATCTCTTATTTACATGGCAGAATAATCAAATTTTGACCTGTTTGTAGATTGCTTAGAATATGAACATCGCTGCTCTTAGGCTTGCTCCTAATTGATGAGTTATGACATCGGAGGGATCCTTTGAGTTTAGGGTAGAAATTCTTCTGACTTCATTTCGCGAATGATACAATCTGTGTTGAATATCATTGCGTCATGAGAGGATGTTTTGAAGCTTCATCAAAAGATAAATGAAAAGGTTAGTTATTTTCTCTTGTTTCATCGGTTGCTTGAATTTGAAAACATTTCAAGTGACAAGAAGGAAAGGAAAATGGTGCGAATGACGTCTCAGAGACTTGAAGCTGAGATAGTGTTGGAACCGCATGCATGCAAGCACAATGAATCCCTTTGTTGTATGACTTGCAGTGTATTTCCAGCTATTTTGGAAGATATCTGTTGCTTGAGATAGTCTCAGTGATTCTCACTTTTGAGCACACACTGCTAGTCATTATGGTAGTTTCTTTCAGTTATCTTTGGTGGTCTGGCAATATACCGTTGATATAACGTTTCCGGCACAGGTTGCCATTACTCATCTCATGTATACGAAATTCTACCTAATTCATGTACATTATGGTGACTTGTGGGGCTAGAGCATTGCTCATTACCAAGGCTTCCACTTGATACCCGAAGTCTCTTCCGATTGCACGGTTGAGTGTCGTGATGAAGTCGTTTTTCATGATTGTCTTTTGGAAATGTGACAGAATAAACTGCGAAGGACACTGAACAAGTTAGATTGCCTCATTGAGAGCCATGACAGAACCTTGAGGGACAACCACATTTCCTGTTGATATTCTATTAGTCATCATCTGCACAATGTGCCCTCTGTAATGATCTTGGTATTGATTCTGGATTTAGGCAAAACGAGCGTCTTTACAGCTCCATTTATTCCACTCGATCAACTCAAGTACAAATCATGTTATAGATATCAATTCATATCATAGAACATAGTATTGAGATCTAATGTTCATGAATAGTCTAATGATCCAATGATATGAAATAAATAGATATCTAAACACGTCACATCCTTTCTTTTTTATAAAAAAAATAAAAAGCAAAAATTAATGGGATATTGGATTCCCATAAAAGTCAGGTTTCCGCCTAATTCTCCAAGAACGTCGTAACGCTGGTAAAGGACTATCACTACTAGACCTTTCCTGATGTACATCATAATCAGCATCAAAGTTCGTATACGGTTCTGGAGGAGACTCATCTGTCTTTAGAAGATGTCGGCGGATTCGTCTGTACTTCTTGCCTTCTACTTGAACTTCATATGATCTTCTGTTAATCTTCCTCAAACAAATTCCTTTTGTCCATGTATTTGTTCCAGGTAGTCTCATTCTTATTACTTCTCCTGGTTTAACAACTTGCAACGGCTTCACTTGCCTATTGTAATATTTAGCTTGTTTCTCTTTCCTTTCCATAATTCTTTTCTTGCATTCATTATTTTGCATATGTTCGTACATGTAATTACTTGCCTTAGTTGGAATGAGAGTTCGAGTTCGTCTGCCAAATAACCTTTGTGCTGGACTTGTTCCAATGCCTTCCGATGGCGTGTTTCTCCAATCAAGTAGCGCTAAGCATACATCATGATTCGCTTCGAAATTCTTTTTAAACAATAATTTTAGAGTTTTACTGCGTTTTCAGCCTTACCGTTGGATTGGCTGTAAATTGGACTTGAGAGTGTCGAAACTTCCATTCCTTTGCAAAATTAGCAAAATCATGGCTAGAAAACTGTGGACCATTATCAGTAATGAATTTCTCTGGTATGCCATACCTTGCAAAAATAGATTTTATGTGTTGTATAACATTTCTGCTGGTTAGCTCTTTTGAAAGTTGTACAAATTCGACAAAATTGGAGAAATGATCTACCATTGCTAAATAATGTTGATTTCGATACGGTATTGAAACAGGTCTGCACTTTCTGTAGCCCATACTCTATCGGGGACTTCTTCTTGAATAATAGGCTCACTTTGTTGGTTTGGTCTATGTTTCAGACACACCGAACATTTCGAAATAAGGTCTTTTACTTCAGCGTTCATTCCAGGCCAAAATATCAGTTCTCTTGCTCGTCGCAAACATCCCTCTATACCAATGTGTGATGAATGGATCTCTTTCAAATAGAATTTCCGAAGAGTTGTTGGTATTAATATCCTCTTTCCTTTGAATATTATTCCATTTTCACAAACCAATTCATCACGATATTGAAAATACATTCCAGTCGCCATGTCCTTTAATTGCGTTTTGGAATTCGGCCACCCTGTCGAAATTAATTCGATAAGTTTCTGCAAAACTTGATCATTTGCTGTTGCTTGTCTTATTTCATCAAGTTGCTGCTCCGATCCATAAAATTCATGAGTTTCCAGCGTATTAATCTTTTCCAGAGATCTGAAATATTGTAATTCGGCATTATGTATTGCGTATGTATTATTTTATTGCGTGTAGAGCGTTTCATCGAAATTTTCGTCATTTCGTGTGCTGTTTATGTAAGCTCGACTCAGAGTATCAGCAATGTATAGTAGAGTTCCCTTTTTGTAAGATACTTTTAGATCATACTTTTGAAGATACAGCAACATTCTTTGGAGTCGTTTGGGAGATTTCAAAATATCTTTCTTGAATATGGTTTCCAATGGTTTGTGGTCCGATTCAACTGCGATGTTGGGTTTGCCATACAGATATTGATCAAATTTCGTACAAGAATGTACGATTGCTAAAAACTCTTTCTCTATTTGTGCATATCTTTGCTCAGTTTGAGTTAATGCTCTTGACGTAAATGAGATAGGTTTTCCATTTTGTAATAAAACTCCACCAAGTCCGGCTTCGCTTGAATCACACTGTATTGTCACTTCCAACTTTGGATCAAAGTAGGCTAATACAGGAGCTTTGGCTATCATCATCTTTAATTTATCTACCGCACTTTGATGGTTCTTAGTCCATTTCCATTCAGCATCGGCATGAGATAATTTTCGCAGTGGTTCCATTACATCTGATAATTTGGGTAAAAACTTTGCCAGGTATTGGCACATAACAATGAAGCGCATTAGGTCCTTTACATTCTGTGGTTTCGGCATTTTCGTTATGGCTTCGACCTTTCTTTGATCTATTTTGACACCTTTGTCAGTTAAGATATGTCCTATGAAAGGAACTTCGCTCATTTTTAATTTAATTTTTTCTTTGTTTAGTTTCAAATTCTTTTCTCTTGCCCTCAAGGAATCGTTTCAAATTTTCATCGTGATCTTTCATGGCCAATTCCTGACTGTCTCCAAAACCACATACATGTATTAGGAAATCGTCAGCGATAACTTCAACCCCATTCAATCCTTCTGTAATGTCACTCATTTTCCTTTGCCATACTTCTGGAGGTGAACTTATTCCGAATGGCATTCTTCTCCAACAGTATCTGCCAAATGGTGTATTGACCGTTGTTAGGAGACTAGACTTTTGATCCAATTTTACCTGCCAGAATCCATCCTTTGCGTCAAGAACACTAAAAATTTTAGCATTTTGTAATCTTGTTGCGACATCCTCGATCGTTGATAATGGAAAATGTTGTCTTTTTATAGCTTTATTCAAATTTCTTGGATCTATGCATATTCTCAATTTGCCAGGCTTGCACACCAATACTAAACTCGAAACCCAATCAGTAGGTTCAGTAACTCTTTGTAATATTCCATCATTTTCTAATTTTAAAAGGTATTCTCGGAGTCGGTCTCGCATTGCAACTGGAATCTTTCTTGGAGGATTTATCACAGGTTTGACAGATTCATCTACTGTAATCGAATATTCATCCGGAATGCAACCAAATCCTTTAAATACATCTTCGAACCTAGACAATATACCCTCCGAATTTCGAGATTTCGTAACGTTGATAAGTGTTTCGAAATCTGGAGTACAAATCAGACCCATTTCCTGACTGGTGACTAGGCACAGTAGAGGATTAGCATCAACATACGCGACTATGACTTTCAAATTTCGTTTTGATCCAATTGGATATTCAACTGTTATGAAAGTGGATCCAGCAATCTTTAGTCTTGATCCGTTGTATGTATCAATGCGAATATTTCCTTTTCTTAATTTATTTCCGTATTTGTCACCTGTAACTCCTACATATACTTTAAAGGGTAACACATTACAAGTGGCACCAGTGTCAATTTGCCAATTGATATATTTGCTTGTGTTCCAAATTCTCAAAGATTTCATTAATTTTTTATTATTACTGCCGGTTATGTGAAAAATTTCATGCTCCTCATGCTCATTATCATTTAATGCATTTGCTTTATTTTTCGGATAGAATGGTCGGCAGCATCGCGCAAAGTGATTCTTCTTTTTACATTTTTGGCACGTTTGACCCCAAGCTGGACAATGTTCTCCACCATAGGGATGATTCTTCCCACAATATCTACATCTTGTGTTACTGGGATATTTCTTGTTGTTATAGTTAGGTCGTCTAAAGTTGTACTGATGGTTCGATTGCTTTCTATTTTGTTGATTGAAGCTTTTTTTATAGTGTTTTTAGGACTGTTTGACATATGTTTCTTGTTTACAGTTATTTGACTAGTTTCATCATCAACAATGCTTACCATAGCTTGACTGTGTTTCTGGGCTGTTTCAATGCTGCGAATAATTTCTAAAACATATTTAAGATCTGGATCAGGTTCTCTTAACAGTCTTTCTCTCACCTTATCGTCCTTGATTGCGATGACGATGTGATCACGTAGTTGCCTATCTTTGTCTTTAAAATTACAGTTCTCAGCAATTGTTCTCAGGGCCGTCACATAATTATCGATCGTTTCTCCGTCTTGTTGTTTGCGCGTGTAAAATCGGTATGTTTCAAACAACGTATTTCTACGGGGAATGCAGTAATTTCCGAGTTCTTTTAGCACTGGTTCCATTTTTAGATCATCTCCAATTTTATTAAATTCAAGAGTCTCATATAGCTGCACCCCATCTTCACCAATTATCGTTAACAACGTGGCTACTCGCTCTTCATCTGTCTTTGCTGGTAATCCTACTGCAATCTCATATCTTCTCCAAGCCTTCTCAAATTTCTTCCAGTTTTCTGCAATATCAACATCATGCAGGTTTAATTCCTTAGGAACTGGAATACTAGAAGCCATACCGATACTTCTGACACCATGTAATGATCTTGGTATTGATTCTGGATATAGGCAAAACCAGCGTCTTTACAGCTCCATTTATTCCACTCGATCAACTCAAGTACAAATCATGTTATGGATATCAATTCAAATCATAGAACATAGTATTGAGATCTAATGTTCATGAATAATCTAATGATCCAATGATACGAGTAAGAAATAAATAGATATCTAAACACGTCACACTCACCTCCTACACATTCTTTGTATACAGTATCATATTCTAGATATTTCTTGAGAACATGTCCGTTACTGATCTACATTTTATGAAGAGTTTAGATTGCGCCATGTTCGAAAATGGGAAGTACTAGCATGAAATTGAACATTCTCTTATCCATTACAATCGGCGTGGATTCAGATGAAAATCATCTCGTATATGAAATTTCACAATAATGACCTTCTCTAACACCACGGCTATTTAAGCGGATAGAAATTGAATGTTGAAAATGACATGTTGGGACGGTGATGATTGCTGTATCGTGAAAATTGCTGTTCAAGACGGTCCTCCGACCGAACCACCAGAATATGAACTTGTAATCGGAATCCGGGACCGGTATTTCAAGCAGTTAGCAGTAGAGGGATGTTGATACTATGAGAACCAAATAGGAGCGGCCACGTAAACATTCAATAGGCACGCATACAAGATTTGAATTAATCATGGATTTCAATGTTGTTGACCACATCAGGTGCGAGGATTTGCTGATATTCGATAGCATTACTATATAAAAGGTGAACCATTAAATGTTTAGGAATTCACACAAAATACAATTAGAATCAATTTTTTAATTTAATTTTTACCAATTTAACGTCTTGTATCTGTCTCTACACTAGTCTCCTTGTTGATGCATGATTCTAATTACATTCAATGAGATTCTTTCACATTATCATAACAGCTTCATTATCCTTACCCTTTCTTGCATATGCGACTCTTGTCTTCATTAAGTGCGTCTCAAACGGATTCTCTGAAATCCTCGAAACCTTATGTGACACACAATTCAGCAGAAATTACAAAATAAATACATTTCAACCATGACAGGAGCCTCAGACGGAGTGAGTGATTCCAGACTTTTAAGCAGTACTGTATTTCCCCTTCTCATCGGCTCCCAGTCGAACTGTTTGACGCTGTTTGTTGATGTATTTCAGCCCTGTGATTACTGCATATTTCGATGTCTTTGAATGACGCAATGCTACTTGAGAATGTTTCGGCAGCTTAAGATTAATTGAAATCAGATTGATGCCATTAAGACAGGAAGTTAGAACCTTTCTACTGAAAATCCGTGTATTGGGGTCACTAACACTGTCGTATGTTAAGTTATTGAGAGGACAAAAGGAAGCCACTTCCGTTAACCCGATCAGCTTAGAAGAGTGTTATTCAACGTTTCAATGCCCTGTAATGAGACTCCTCACCTTCTTTCACACCTAGCCGCCTTCATTCCCCTGCGAATCTTTGTTGCTGTTTCAGTGTGTGCAGAGATGAGATGAGGTTGATTCCAAAAAGTTCGTTCTAGTGAATTTTTGATTTTAGTAAAAGCAGATGAAGACGGTGCTGATATGAAAGAAACGAGAGTCGATTTTTTTGGAAATTACTTCGAGTTGAAGAATTTTACAAGGAAATCTATTGATGTTAATGTCTTGATGCATGTAATATTATAATGATGTCTTATAAAAAATATTATATACGAGTATTATATATTTTATTTTATGACACAGAAATTTGAAGTTTGAACTCAACTGATAAATAGAATTGAATATTTTTCTCTCCATATTTGCTGTGACTAAGATAACAGATAAAATGAATGAATTATTATAGAAGTATACAGTAGAACATCAATTTGATCAAAATTCACACATTTCGGTGCTGGCAGAAGAATCAGTGCACCGCGCACAGTCCTACTTGTATATATTAATTGAATTTGTTTCAGAAGTACGTTAAGATGGATGATGTACTTCTATTTGTTTCTATAACAACAGGAATATTATGAAATTAAAGCTTTGTCACACTGCAGACAGATAGCAGCAATTGAAACTTTCTAGATACAGCGTCAAGAGATGTTTAGAGCAAATGAGAATGATGTGGCTGGTGATCGGTAGTAACTTTTAAATAGGGCTCGTGGTCTGATCTGGATCCGATCCGGTAGTGATCCGGTGATTTTATAAGTAGTGTGAATTTATTAATATGCATATTTTTTATATTCGTACTCGGAACCTAATAGAAAACTTTCAGTTAGGTATTTTATTTTAAACTTGAATCCTTTTCCGTCAATATCAATACAATTAATCAAATTTATTGATGACTAATCACATGCATGCTATCTTTATCATACTCTAATCGTCGGCCTTTTTGTTAGATTATCACACGTAAAGTTATTTAACAACATTAATGCGACTTTAGTTTCTAATGATGAATACTACTTTCTAGCGTCGTATATATCATGAGTTTCATTTTTTCCGCCATTTGGAATAAGTCAATGTGACACATTTCCTGTATCAGGCAATTACACACATACACGTATATATACATTGTTGATTCATCAAATAATTTTGATAAATTCTCTATTAACAATCTACAGTTAAGTTGATAATAGTGTTGTAATTTTTACATGCATTGTACCACAAATAAAAAAAATGAGAACAGTTACCTGTCATCTAATTTTAATTTTCACAATAATTCCTGTCCTTCACTTAATACATTTCTTAGAAAACATCAGTGCGGGAAAAGTTTCACTCTTCAAAGACTGCCTGCGCAGTCATATAATAGCTCTTCCATAATTTAATGTTACTCTGTAGTGACCGATGATTCAGGAATTCTTAAAATAAACTTGGCCACCATTGAGAAGTATTTGAATTGCTTTTCGTGAATATTCCACCATTTTAGTGGCTCGATTTCTTCTTCTTCCCGAAGAAGAGAAAAAACAAGTATTTGGGCACATTTGATGCGCTAGATATTTTTAGTTCTGCAGTTGAAAGGAGATCTTATTCGTCAGTATACGACCTTGATCAGTCCTTGCATACTGCAGATCATATTCCAGCTTTTTACGGATCAACGGATCCGATCAGGGGTATGATCAGGGTGGCCAACTGGTCACTATTTTAGTGACCAGTCACTAATTGGTCACTATTTTTTCAATCGGCAATTATTTCAGAATGTAAGAGAAAGTATAGATTTTTATTGATTCTATCTGAGCTTCTATCACCATGATGGGTGCAGAGGATTTTTTTGATGGAGACTCATTCGGAAATTTTGAACCGGACGATGATCTTCTGCATCGAATTAAACAAGAAGGAACGGAATACTAAAAACTTCTCAATCAAGAGCTTCTGCTGCTAAGCTTAAGAAAGTCGAGCGAGCGAAATCCGTCCAGAAATCGGAATTTTCAAGCAAAAAACTGCGAAGGAAATAACATCTGAATTGAAAGGCGTTGATAATGAAGTGCAAGAAGCTGAAGCGGCATTGGAAAAATTGAAGTCAAGGAAGCGGAAACTGCAGGAAGAAGAGCAAGCGGTAGTCGACAGACTTGGCGAAAACTCTTCCTCAATAATCAATAAATGGTTCAATAAGTGAGTTTTGACTCCAAAAACGGGTTTCTTCATGTATTTGTACAAAGTTTTGTTATACATGTATACAAATACATATCATGATAAAATTATAATTGATATACGAGAAAATTAGTTTAGAATTACAAGCACCAGCCGAGATTGGAGGGCCGAAAAAATTGTTGATGTAATGTGGTTTACTGAAAAAGTTGAATGTTGATAAGGTGAAAGTGGTCACTATCTTTTGTGAAAATAGTTGGCCACCCTGGGTATGATCCGGATCCGTTCCTGTACCACCGGATCGGACCATGATACAGTTGATCCGGTCGGAACCCTACTTTTAAAGCGCTTGGATGACTATCTGTTTTGATAAGTCCGGCACTCATTCATTGGCTGCATGAAAAGCTCAAAGACCACGCGAGTAGGCATTCTATCTAATTCTCTCTATGTTACACCGTTTAAAATAAAATGTAACTACTTCAATGTAGTGTGCTGATCAATGCCAGGATCTGTAGACGATACGGTAACTTTTACACTGCTTTCTTTTGATACAGTCCTAAATCTTTTATCTCATAATAATAATATCTTTATTGCTTCACATAGTTACAGTCGGTGAACGCATTACAAAAGTACAAGATCATGGATTGCAATATTTTATAAATGAACAACGAAGGCATTCAGTTTTTGCGAATGGTGGACGCAAAGTGCACTGAGAACGAATTAGTCGACAATTATGTGGTTGGAGCATAACAGACAAGGGGTGAGAAGACGACCCCTCAATTGATGAAATCATTTTGTAACACATCTTTGTGGCAACTTCGATGAATGAAGGAAACTCATTCGAATTGATTATCCTAAACACTCGCTTCTCCAAGCGCATTATTTTATTAAATAGATAGTCCGGTGCATTGCAATAAACTGGATAAGCAAATAAAAATATGGAGCGAATAAAAGTGACATATGATCTGTACATAAGGGTAGCAGGACAACCCGATCTCTTAAGATTGTACATGACATAAAGTCTCTTCCTCGCTTTCAGAACCAAATCATCCAAATACAAATTCCACTTCATGTCACTAGAAAAAGTAACGCCCATAATGTGAATGTATGAGACCTGACACAAGGCAATCATCTGGAAAATAAACATCAGATTCTTTTTTGTTACAATGTCCATTACAAAACACTAATTTTTATTGAGAGGCAAGCCAATATCGGAGGACCATCTATCTCATTGAATCGAACCTGCTAACTCTATGTTTTTGAAAAGAAATCAAATAGATACCTCACTGTCATGACAAAGCGCTAAATATATCCCTACACTATCTAGTTCATAAAACAGTAGACAGATGATCTGACAACTAATACAATCGATCGTGGATATACACATGGCGATCACTATGTCAAGAAATTTCTTTGTATTTTATATTTTGTGGTTTTCTCATTTTTTTCTGGACTTAGACGCTGTAGTGCTTAACTTCTCCCACAGAAGCGTATAATTAGGTCAGACTGCATTTTCTGTAGAGTCAATACGTCGTTTAGGGCCCTTTTGTAACTGTAACGGTGGAACTCTCAGAGTTCCATAAATTACAGATCAGTAGATTTCTGTAATCCGAACATTTTCAGGTCACACAAGTATGAAACGTTGACATTTTTCGTCTATTACTCAAAGCAGACGTCCATGATATTTTGGTGAGATATTCCGAGAAATTTCCGATGTGAAACATTTACATGCGATAAACTTGACAACTTCCTTTAGAAAATATAATGAAATGATTTGAACAGGAAAGATACATTTACTTCATGTGAATGTTACGACCGTTACGAAGTGCAATGACCAATTTGATGGGCAGGAGATCTGCATTGTCGAAGTCCCTCTGTGACAGATTTGATCAAAATGATCGCCGAATTCCCATCGATGGCCTTGGGATGAAAAGAGTCGACCGAGTGACAATTTTATTTTCTCGTTTTTTGCATCATGAATCAGCCAGAGACTTTTCATCAAGCAGTAAATGCTTCTGTTGTTGACATTATCGCTCAGATATGAAAATCTTCTAATGCCTTTCTCCTGTTCCTCATTTGCAGAAGATAACGCTCGATTTGGATATATTCCATATGACAAAGATCTCTCGGAAATGTCGGCGCGTGTGTTCTTCCTCTCCACTCTCTAATCCATCGCCTTATGAAGACAGCGTGACTGTGAAATGTTGTCGAAGCAATTTATGCAATTATTAAACTATTTCATCTTCTCATACAAAACCAATTCCACCAAGTGTTGATTTTCATCTTGACACAACGCCATCTATTATTTTTCACAAAATGTACAGGAGATCATTTGCTTTTTTGTCAGACTTGTCTTATTTATATCACATATTTTCAATATCAAATAAAATTATTACGACCAATGTTTTCATCGACTTCATGAGAAATTTAGGGGTTCTAACTTCCGCATGTCCGATACCGGGCTTGACGTTTTCAATGAAGTTCTGAGATGATTCTGTGGGTGTGAATTGTAAATCTCAAGTGACTCAATTAAAATAAAGCCTTTATGAACAGAAAGCACATGAAACTTCAGGTCGGATACATGGCATTTCCTTCCGGTTCCGGCATGCTTCGAGTCCCTGATATCAAAAGTTCTCAACTTTAGCACTGACGATAGTGGTGTTTTCACCGTCAAAACTATATGCGAATTCAGATTCCTAGCAGATATTTCTGATTATTTTGGTGGAAACCGGGACTACTGTTCAATTCTTTGAGATTGTGGCGGATGAAATGATGCAATCTGTCTGATATTCTTAAATATCATGCGAAGAAGCTTTCAAGGCATCAGGAAAACAAAGTGCTTTTTCTGTGACAGATAGGTGATAAATAACAAGATGTATGCGAGACATGCTACAAACATTAGAATCATTATGTCATTCAAATGATGATAATCTGTAAACTGATATATTCATATCCAGTGTGCAAAATTTTCCCAAAACGGAGAATTTTGAAAAAGCAATAGAACATTGACATAGGCTATTCTACTATCGGCGAGTAACATGCAGCGATGGGGCCGATCAGTGTATGTAACGATAACAGACAGAGAAGTGAGATGACCAACGCCTGGAGAGCCGATAGGCCATGCTTTTATCATCTAATTCTAAGTGAATTTACAAATCCTCATCCAGAATATAGCAATAGTAAAGATGCTGTGGTAAGGGAGAGTTGAGGCAAATGAGTATTTGGGTTTTATTCACATAGATAAATGAAATGTGGCGATTTATTCAATACAATAGGAATTTCATTAATCGCTTGGTTTGATGCGATTTTGCATTTGAATATCTGATATGTTTGTTTTCAGTAGGTATTTAAAATATTTACAGTTTTGATGAATGATGCGTAATCCTCCAATTATGGCTATCCTTTTAGTGTTAATAAACATAACTTTGCATGATATTCTCATTACTAAAAGTGACAGAAGACGAATTAGGAGTTAACACCGAGCAGCCATCTGATCAAGGTTACGGCAACTAAAGTCACACAGTGCGGCCACAATTTTTTGCCTGACACCTAGTTGCTGATGTTCGTTGTCTACGGATCCAAGTATCTTCTGCAAGACCAACTGCGTAGGCCTGGTCTTGTTTTACTTAATCGTGGGTGATTCAGTTGGTCGAAATGCATGAATAATTCGCACGATATTGGAGAAGCAGCCTCCCATTAAATATGAAATGCTGTGGCTACAGCCCCGTAGTGATGAAAATTTTCCGGAAAATTTTGAATCAAACTTTTCCGTGGAGGAAAAAATTGGAAAATTTTGAAAGTTTTGATTTTTTTGATAGGCCTTATAATTTGAAAGCTTCCACTGCTGAGGCAGATACGTACCAATAAATTGGGTCTAAAACTCTTAATTTCATCATTATTTCGATTAAAGCGATCGTGGCAATACGAGTCCCGTCCGCGGATTTTTGAACATTCCTTTGCCACCAGTGGCTTGTGCCATTTTGTTAACATTTTTAATTATTACACAGACACCGTTTGGATAACGTGAGTCTTGCTTTACGATAGGGGTATAATTTCATGCAATGTGAAAGATCTGGAGCAAATGTAGCCTACTTCATTTTGGAGTTTGCTATTGTTAGCTTGAAAGTTCAGCATTATTGTGCATCATTGATCATAGTGATACAAATTCTTCATGTGTTGATGAACAAATGAAGTATAACCCATTAACGCCCAAATTTTTTTACTCGTCATATTGTGTTGAAAATCTCAGAAATCTACTTTAAGGACTATGCTAAAGTCATGTTAAAGTTTCAATATGATAGCATTTTTAGTTTCGCCGGTATCGACACGCAGGATTTCCTGCGTGTGGGCAAATACATGTATATTCCTCTCAAAATTATTAGTTCATATAAGGGAACTTATAAAAAGCAAACTGCTAGTGTAGTATGTCTATGATATCCCAGGAAACAAGGAGGCAGAAAAAAACATCTTATTCAAGTGCATACGCATTATATTGTGTGTGTGTGTACATGCACAGTGGGCACAACGTATAGGCAATATGCAATATTTCATGAAACTATGCACTGAACCAAATCATAACAGTTAAATTTCTGTTTATCATGTCGCTATCGACGATGGTAAATTTTAAAACACGAAATATGCAGGGCAGTATCACATTTTTCACATCTTATCTTGCTCCTTCTTTTGCAAATTGAGCAGACACCATTGAGTTTATTTGAGTCGATCGGCCAGTGATCACGGCCATCACGCCTGACAACATCGGCAGCAGATGAAATGATGGAACTGCGCCCTCTTCTATGTGTTGTTCCGTGGCAACGAATCAGTTGGGAGGAAACTGAGCGTAGGAATTCAAGCAAAGGCATCTGGCCTTTCAGAGATGTATACAGTCTCCATGCATTTATCGCTGAAGCGTTGATAAAGTAAACAAACAAAGGCCACCACCACTTTTTTGACCCAATGCGAACTTTGTAGTTATTGAAACTTTGATCGAAAAGATCAACACCGCCCATGTATTGATTGTAAGCTTGTAGTGGACCGGGCATTTCAACATGGACAGCTCGACGATGTACAGATGAGTATCGCCTCACTTTGGTCACTGGGTGTAAAGGAACATAGTTAGTCACAGTAGTGACTGGTCGGTTATCATTCCATCGCACCAGGAGCATATCCTTTGTTTTGCAGGAAAGTTATTCACCTCTGTCGGTTTTTGCGAAGGCTTTTTTATCTGGAACAGGCGCATTTCCTAGATATTTGTCTTGAATTGTTCCAACTGCGCCAACGCCCATTTCCGTCAGCCTCTCAATTAGTGAAAAGGTCGTGAAATAGTTGTCAAAGTGCACTTTGACTCCGGATCGAACGAGATTTCTGGAGTAGGCCGATGACAACATTTCCTCTATGGCCAAGGCCGTAATCATCGAGTTTTGTCTTCTTGCCACAATATAGTTCGGTATGGATTAGACGACCACTTGAAGTAGCCAGATTCCATGCTTTATATCCTGACCGAATCGGCTTTCCTTGTATTCGCTGTTTGGATCCATGATGACCAAAATACTTGATCATGGTCTCGTCAATCGAAACATTCGTGTCGATAGGAGCAATTTTTGAGCGGGAATTGAGGATGTCAAATATCGGACGAACTTTATAGAGAGATAGAGAGGGTCATCATCTATCTGCATGTTATTGGCGAAGTGCAGATTTTTCATTATCTCATCAAATCGATTTCGAGAGATCGCTTGAGAAATATTCGCTTGAGAAATATCATATGAGATCACAGTGTACATCCATGTCTTCAGACCAATACATTCGTCTATCTAGAAGCCTATGGTAGCCAGATAATAGACATGTACCTAGAAAAACATCGAGTTCATCAGAATCCAAGCTAAGCTGTCGATGGTTCTGTGTTGCGTATAAGCTTTTTTCCTGGATTACCAATTTATAAAAATCATCCGTGACATACGCGTTGAAGGCATCAACTGGACTGTTTATTCCTGATCTAATCGCATGATACTCAGTAAGATCCTCTGCTTCGACGATAGTGATAAAAGCCGGCGAGAATCTAGTATGCTTCTGCACTTGGGACCATTTTCTGTCATGCTTCCTCCTTGGGACCTTCTCAGAAGTAGGGTTGCGACTAGAAAGTTGCAGCACCGTAAGCCAAGTAAGTTTACACTATGTAAGAATGTATAGTAGCATTACATGTATTTGAATGCATCACCAATTTTACTTACTTCTTCTTCCGCCTTGATACCATGTCGAATTGCAAAATATTGCCGCATGAATCGATATCACGTGTTCAAATTCGATATCATGAATTCAAATTCGTTGTCACTAAAACAAAAACTTTATTCACAAATCAGCGTAGGGTT
Source organism: Prostheceraeus crozeri (assembly GCA_907163375.1). NCBI lineage: Eukaryota > Metazoa > Platyhelminthes > Polycladida > Euryleptidae > Prostheceraeus > Prostheceraeus crozeri. Next base: position 57,056 of record CAJQUW010000396.1, on the reverse strand, counting down.
ATCACTACGAGACTATGCAGAAAATATCCATGATCGAATCCTTTTTATGCTCAAGATATGTTTTCAGAATCATTTCTTATCAATTGAGTACTTGACAAATATTTTTAGACAGCAGTTGTAGAAGAACAATGACTACTGATTTGCTATGTGAATGTACGTATCTGCCCACACGCAGGAAATCCTGCTTTGGTACTAAACTTAGTCCTGTGTCAATACCATGGCTGTAAGTTATGCGCAAGGTAATTTATTCGTATAAGGGACATACAAACAAATCACCGATGTAAAGTTTATGTACAAATTGGATGACTACTGTGCTCTATAGAAAGTTTTATAGCGGTATATATTTTTCCTCAAGGATGCATGGATTGAAATAGATGTATGTAATCAACAACAATCATGAAATCTACAAGGTGATGTATATAATTACTTCCAACTGACATCGCAACAACACCAACTAGAAAAAACTACATTTAGAAATAAATTATAGTAACTGGACTACATTTTCTCTGTACGCAGGAAATCCTGCGTGTGGGCGTTAATGGGATAAGCACACAGTCCACGCAGCATTCATGAGCGACCATATTGGAAGATATAAAGACTGTAAACTCGTGAGATATTTGGAAACTAAAGATATCTGTGATGAGTAAAAGAATATCTATGATAGTTTCAAACTTCTAGCGCATTGTCCGATATCTTCGTTGAGGATACATATCCTCCATTTCTAGTTCAGATGGTTCAGATAGTTTCAAATCGATTTCAGATCTGCCCAAATGAATTTCAGATATGATCCAGATGAATTGGAGATCTCTAGTTGAATTAAAGATCTTTTCCAGGTTGAGCTTGTGACAGATATCTGAAATTTAGCTAGAGAAATCTGAAATCCAATTTATGTCTGAAATTCATTTGGAAAGATCTGACATAGACATGGAAAAGGTGCAGTTGGTTGCAAAAGTTAATATATAAGGGTGATAGAGAAGTTTTCGGACTTTGAATATTGAATAGTCTTTTCAAACGACTATAAGAAGTCTCCAAAACAAAGGAAAAAACGTCAATCACCGAAAAATAAATTTCATAATTTTCCATTTGCATCACTAGAGTTAACTACGCATAGCCGCAGATAAATTTGTGTAAGATGACTTCACGGGGCAAATTGGGTGTGCTGCCTTGAGGCAAGTTGAGTAGGCCTACAGCTACTCAACTTGTCCCACTGGTAATTTTCATGCCAATTTAGTTGAAGTGAGCTTTGTTTTTCATCTCAGATTTTTCTATTCAACCTCGCTGGCTCATTCGATATACATGTTGCCATTGTAGGCCTACTCAAAGTTTACTCTGGAATTTCAACATCTGCTTTACAAAACGCAAGCGTTTACCAAGATCTTTTGTGCACTTATGTTTAGCTCATAAATCATTGAAGGGAATTAAAATAGCATTTTTTGACTACATTGGTAAAATATGGCCTTGTGGGACTTAAAGTTATGTGATAATTAAAGAATTTTCTGCAATTGAGCCTTAATTGTGTTGCTCTTCAACAAATGATTAATGATATAACAATTATAAACGATTTCAGCAAGAAACATGCCACAATTTCTGTCAAAATTGCTAATTACTCAACTGGGGTAGAAACCTCAATGTGGGTAGAACCGACATCACTAAGTTTCACGCATGTTTCATAATGTGTGGAGCTGTGTTTGGCGGTTTTTTAAATTATAAAACCACTTGATGAAGAAACAGATATACCCCTTTACTCTGAAATTGTCCAACTTGCCCCACTCTCCCCTACTTTTGTAAAAAAAGTACTTTTTATTTTGTTTTATTAGTTTTCGACATATAAATTTAGTTAAAATTACTTTCCAGTCATTGTAAAAACAAATTGGCGCATGCGATGTTCTAGTGTGGAGCAACGTGTAGAATATAGCACCAAGGAAAAACAACGTTCAGCCGTCTCTTGACAAAATATGATAGGGGAGGCGGGACTGATATGGGCGCACCCTAAAGGGTTTTTAGATTTATTTTTTACAAAAGTAATTTTTTTCCTCCCGGTGCAACTCACAGGCCAAGAAGAGCGTATCAGCCAACTAAACAAAAAAGATGGCGGTTCTAGGATCCAGAAAAAATAATAAGAAGCAATTTTGTAAAAAGTGTCACCCATAGCACGGGATAATATGGGCACTTACTTGGGGCTATATGGGTTTTGTATCATCAATTTTGACTTATCAAATGATGTTATCAACGGTTTTATAGTTTCCTAAACATGATTGGTTCATCAAGAAAAGAAACATGAATGGACGATCGAGGACACTACGAGTATATCGAGTGCGCATTGATAGTTAAACAAGGATTCTTTTACATAACCTGAAAAGTCATGAATCATCATTTTATTTATTCGATTTTGCACTTATCACAAAGTGACAAACATTGCATGAAACACCTTTTCATTCATACCACACCACTCATGCCCAATTCTTATACGGTGTTTGGTGCAAAGGTGCATCGTGATTTCTTGCTAATCGCCACCGATAACATGCATGTACAAGATTACAAAACATATGGTAGATTCATTCTTGAAGCTGAAGAATAATATCAATTGCTAAGAGATAGGAAATATTAGTAGCCAACTGACATGTCTAGAGCGCTCTAAGGGTAAACTAAATTGATGCTACACTAGTTGACATGCCACGCTCAACCACGCGTAATTCACGCTCAATCACGCGTAATTACACATGACCCTAAACATCCGTGGCTATGCGGGACATTGCTGTCGGCAGTCCTGTTATAAAGACTTTGCGTCTCATGTGTCTGCACGTATCAGAGGCTAAACAATGTGAGGACCTCAATTTCATGCCACTGGTAGAGCAAAATCACATAATCAAAGACAATGACCTCAATTATTACAAGATGCAAATGGGTTCACATCACTATTCAGATTCAAGAAATGAAACATGAATTTAGTGAATCATAAAATCATGCCGCTGAAAATTGAATTAGAAACATGAAATTTTAGCCAAGAGAGCACGAATAAGATCGGGACTTTTTCAAGAAGATTTCCATTACAAGACGGTTAATGAAATTCCCTTGATAATCAGCTTCATTTCCTCTTAGTTTGGATGATTATTAGCAAATATTCATTCCTTTTGATATCCAATTTGTTTCATACTACATATAAAGCAGCGTCATGTCGGTAGTATATAAATTTGCACAATTTCAGCTTTTTTTAAAACTGCTCAAATAATTTTTTGGACCGCAGTAACGCAATCTTGGCAAAAAACTGAATCTTTTGATATAAAGATTTAACTGTATACAGATACTTTCTTGAGTCGACACTCTACCTATATATACCTAAGTTATGTGCAGATCACTTTTCAGAGTGCAAAAAGTTTTCTTTCTTTTGCACATTTATCGTGAAAAGTTTGTGGAAAGCTTCCTCGTCTAGTTATTACAGTCTCAAATCCAACAAGGTAATAGAACTTTAATTGGAAGCCTTTACTGTGGCAATATCTTGGTAGCCTACAAGGTTAAGTGGATCATTTTCCCGGGTGTTAACTTGTGAACGAGGAATGGCATCTTGATGCCAAAATATCCTTATGTTCGTTTATTATGTTTATAACCTAATCTCTTCATGGAATTCATATGAAAGAAAGAAAGAAATATGTATACCGTATTTCCTCTATTAAGAGCCCCGGGGCGCTAATTTACAAACGAGGTTTTTAAGGGGGGCTCTAATAAGAGGTGGGGCCCTTAATATATTTTCCTAATTAATGAAGACCTACTTTTTCTAACAAACATTTTGCTTTTCATATATAATAAATATTGCATGTATAGAATAATTTGATAAACTGACATGAATATAAAATAACAACATCTATTTTGTTTACAGTCTTTAACGTGTAAATTAAAGAAAATGAAAAGATAAATTTTCAGCTAATGACAAACTTTTAATTCAAAACAATATGGCAGAAACTCAGACATACAAACAAACTAACGTCATCAGTTATACAGATTCAGGCTCACTCTCAGCGTCCAAGTCTGCGATTACACTATCTTATTATTACTTTATGAGAAACTGCTCGAAATAGTGACTTTTTGATGTTGTATATGCTATCTTATTTGATATTCTATATACCGGTACATGCACTTTGTCATGTTTTGGGGCACATTGAATTGAGAAATTGTTACAAATACCGGTAGTTATCTTCTTGGACGATATATAATGCCATTTTATCGCTATTTAATACTCTACACCGTCATGTTTTGGGGGCCCTAAATAGAGAGGAGGCGCTTATTAACTTCTTCAATTTGGATGGAGGCTCTTATTAGAGAGGGGCGCTTAATAGAGGTACGGCTCTTAATAGAGGAAATACGGTATTTCGGAATCAATGAAAATCATTACACGTCTTTGTATGTAGTTGGTATCACTTTTAAAGCAAAAAAACAGAGGAAAAAGTTAGATGATTATACAAGAGAAAATACCGGTAATTTCTTGATGACATTGTGATCAATCGATAAAGCAATCATTAATTTGTGCAGTTATAAATGGTATGAACGTCGAGAAGAATCTAACAGTTCTTGAAAAGGGTTGAATCAGTCGTCCTGTATGCAATGTCTTGGAGGAATAGTGTCATGCAAAACATGCTCCTCATCAAGCAAAGCTTTGTTGAAAAGTTTTGTTGAAGACTTGATTCGACGGATTCGAAGACTCTCAAATTTGCCACAGGTACAGTCTTAAGAAGCTGATGTCCGGCAAACCAGTCGATGGGCTCTTTTTTGAACGCGATTTAGGTTCCCTTCAAGATAGGCCGGAAGACAAACGAATGACTGACTCGCATACTCAAGAACAGGTCTTACCAATCCAAAATATATTGTTCTTAAGTCATCATTTGTCAGTAGCGGTCGCAAAACTCTCAGAGCATATAATCTTCTAGACGAGGACTTTATGATGTTATTAATATGTGAATATTCAGTCGACTATTAATTGTTTCGCCGAGGACTCTGGCCTCAGTGACGACCTCCATTTCGGAAATGATGACAGCGGATGCATCAATCGATTTGCTTATCAAAAGGCTCTTAGTCCGGGAGCTAGCGTGAAGTTGTGCAGGGAACGAGGTAGCACATAAAACTTTCACATAGCATAGTACACTTCTAACCTACTGCAAAACTTCGCGTCTGCCGGATCAGATCATTTGCTTTTAAGAAATAGAGAGGATAACAAAATCCTATGTATTTCCAGTGGTAAAATTGTGACATTTAAGGTGTTGACTCCATTTTTTCGAATTTTTGCTCATAAAAGTTACACAAATTGGTATTTTGTTGAACTGGTTATTATAGAAATCATCTACAGATCATGATCTTTCAAATGAGTTATCATTCATTGACAGAGGATGAAGTAAAGTGTACAAACAGACACTTTTCGTTGATGTAACTGCAAATTTTAACATAGAAATTTCAGGAAAATTGTTGATATACTTTAACGAAAAGTGTCTGATTGTACACTCTACTTCATCCTCTGTCACTGAATGATAACTCATTTGAAAGATCATGATCTGTAGATGATTTATATAATAACCAGTTCAACAAAATACCAATTTGTGTAACTTTTATGAGCAAAAACTCGAAAAAATGTAGTCAACACCTTAGATGTCACAATTCTGCCATTGAAAATACATAGGATTGTGTTATCCTCTCTATTTCTGAAAAGCAAATGATCTGATCCGGCAGACGCGAAGTTTTGCAGTAGGTTAGAGGTGTACTATGCTATGTGAAAGTTTTATGTACTACCTCGTTCCCTGCACAACTTCACGCTGGCTCCCGGACTATCTTGCTTTTACCGACATTAATGATCTTAATGACATTAAATGATCATGGAATTTCATATAGTCTAGGTAAATTCTATAACTATGACAATGCTTTTATAAGTCATACTCTGCTACTATTTGATGAATCTCAGAATTTGAAAGTTCATCCACACAGTAAGGAAATTCTTTATATTCTACTCGATTTCATCCGATATTCAAGTTTAACTGCATGAATTTCGTCGATTTCATACAACGACTAGAAGCCGAAATATCTTTCTTTGGACATGCGGAAAATGGACCACGACGTCCGTATACAAGAACTATTTTAATTTTGCTGTAAAAAAGAATTATACGCGTTTGAAACACCTCTTAAGTGAGGTTATATGGTATCTTAAAGTCTGTACATTTTAAAAATATGCAATATAAAAAACGGATATTTTTCCATTTTGCACACTGTTCATATCACAATGCTGCAGAAGTAGGCAGAATACTTATTGACGTAGAAAGGTGAGTGGTTTAAGGGAAGATAACCTGCAATGTCTAATATGCTCATGAATTACAAACATAACATTGTAAATTAGACTTCAATCTGTGTCAGCCCAAACACCAAATGCATCACATTGACCGCAAATATAAGATAACAACAAGAAATAAAATGAGGGAGGCCTACATTCTGCTCATGGTGCTAGCAAGTCTGTCTGATGGATGTTGCTGCATCACAGCTGGTACTGCATCGCGTGTTTCTCCACATAATGACGTCATTCCGACACAGGTGAATTATAATTCTATTTTCAAATGTTTGCTAACGAGGCGTATCTGCATCACAAGCGGAATCATCTTTTACAACAAAACAAATAAATCATCGATATGACACGCGTAGTGTGCGAATTGAAGAATTTATGAATTTCTTGCAATTCCTAGATCTCAGCAGGTTGTGTGTTGAAAGATAGCTTGGCTGTGACACCCTTGCTGAAGGCTCCGCAGAAAATTTGATTTCTATTCATTTTTCATTCTATCTTCAAATCATAGAGCAGGTATGTTAGGTAGAGTGGTAACTCCGCATTTATTAAATCCCCAATGTGTATACACTTTCGATTTTATTATATGAACTCAAGGGAGACGCAGTCAGTATTGTTTTCAAATGTGAGATACATGGACATTTATGCAGTTTTGAAGAAGTTACCACGGCATTGACTGGTCATGATAGTATAATGCAGAAGGAATTATATTATGTTACAGATAGCCCGTGTCATGACAGCCTTCGAGATGTAATGTTTGTGAAATTAGCAGTTCCATTGCTTTCATGCTGAAACTCAAGAGAATCTTATAGAGCGTGACCATATCATAAGCAACTTGCCACTGGTAGAGCAAAATAACAGAATCAAAGACTATGATTTCAATTAACTTTGACAGATGTAAATGGGTGCATATTCAGATTCAAGAATCATAAATTCATGACGATGAAAATTGAATTGTAAAAACATGAAGCTTCATCCACGACAGCACAATAAACAGCACTTTTTCATGAAGACTTCCATTATAATGCCGTTCACTAGATTTCCTTGATCATCAGCATAATTTCCTAATAGTTGCGATGATTGTTATCAAATAAACATTCCTTTTGATATCCAACTTGTTTCATACTACTTATATAGAGGACGTCATCTCGGTAGTATATCAATTGGCAAAATTTTGACTTTTTTTAAAAACTGCTCAAATAATTTTTTGGACCACGGAAACGTAACGCCAGGTGACATGCCATGCTCAATCACGCGTGATTACACATGACTCTAAACATCCGTGGCTATGCGGGACATTGCTGCAACATCTGTCGGCAGTCCTGTTATATAGACTTTCCGTCTCATGTGTCTGCATGTATCATAGGCTAAACAATGTGATGGAACCTCAATTTCATGCTCAGGGAAGACAGAACATGCTTAGCGGTTCATCTTAGTGGTTCAAGCGGCTGCGCAGACAACCGTAGACGACGCGCAAACTGTAAAAACTACACGCCTGCGCGTATTCATAAACATTCCCCATGTTTTGACAGCATCAGATCAAATGATTTCTGACTCTTAGTGCAGCGCGTATGTACGTGTGTAGAAGTATAAACTACCCTTAACCACGGATGTTTGGGGTGTTCCGTAATTACGCGTGAATTACGCGTGGCAATATGTCACCTAGTGAAACCGAAACTTTCCATTGTAATTCTTCAAACATCGCTTTTATCACTTCTTAATTCTATTTAATATTTTTATATCGTGATAAGACAAAGCTGCCTTTATTGCTAAGGTTTAGGGTTCCCAGTTTTGGAGATAGTTGTGACTTGTTGTGAATTTTCGGCGAGTTCTCATTTCGCTGATTGCCGAACCGAACGTTATACATCTGAGTCATCCGTTAGACATGCTACAAAATTCTGGTTAACTGATTCTTTTCCTCAATGGTTTAGTTAAAGCAGACAACAGACATCAGGCCACTTCCTATTCGTCCGACTCCAAGGTATCTCTGTAGCAACCATTGGCGTTCCTATGATAGACAAGCAACGGAAATCTCTTATGCACAACAATTATGATCAAGAGTCGAGACTTTGGGAGCCATTTTCGTCTCTTGAAACGAAGTGAATAAGGGATTACGGCACAAATGCAACGAGTGAACCGTAGACTCAGTTTACTAGGTAGAGTGGTAACTCGTCATTTATTAAATCCCTAAGGTGTATACAGTTTCGATTTCATTCAATGAACATGAGTCGAGACCCAGTGCCACCTGTGAGATATGCAGTTTTTGCACTTTTGGAGAAATGTAAACGAATTTGACTGATAATTATGGCAATACAGAATAAGAAATAACGTGAGGAATGGCATTCCACAAATTCTCCATTTCATGACAATTGGGAGAGGCAACATAGTTTGTTAAATTGGCAATTCCATGGGTCACCATTAAAGCTCAGCTTTATTATGATAAGATTGTTTTCTGAAGCGTGATCATATCAGAACCTGCTACTGGTGGAGCAAAATCACATAATCAAAGAAACTGATCATGTGAACTTTAAAAGATGTGTACACAGCACTATTCGGATTCGAGAAATGACGCCTTGTGAATCATTAAAATCATGCCGCTGGAAATTGAATTAACAACATGACGTCTCAGCTAGTGATGCAAATGGAAATTTTGAAATTCATTTTTTTGTTGATTTACGTTTTCCTTTGTTTTGGAGACTTATTATAGTCGTTTGAAAAGATGTTATATTCAAAGACCGAAAACTTCTCTATCATTCCTGTATGTTAACTTATGGAACCAACTGCACCTTTTCCATGTGTAATCAGATCTTTCCAAATGAATTTCAGACATTAGATGGATTTAAGATTTCTCTAGCTGAATTTCAGATATCTGTCAGAAACTGAACTTTGAAAAGATCTTAAATTCAACTGGAAATGTCTGAAATTCATTTGGGCAGATCTGAAATCGATTTGGAACTATCTGAACTAGAAATTATGGAAGATGTGTATCCTCAACGAAGATATCGGACAGAAGTTAGAAGCTATTATTAGATATTCTATTACTCATCACAGATATCTTTAGCTTCCAAATCTTTAGTTTTAAATCTCACGAGTTTACAGTCTTTATATCTTCCAACAATCGCTTATGTATATAATGCTGCGTGGACTGTGTCCTATATACTTCACATGTTCATCAGCACACGGAGAATTTGTATCACTATGATGAACACTTTAAATCAAGCTAACAAGCAAACTCCAAAATAAAATACATTATTTTTGCTCCAGATCTTTCACATTGCATGAAATTATACCCCTATTGTAAAGCAAGATTCACGTTATCCCAAACGGTGTCTGTGTAATAATTAAAAATGCCAACAAATTAGCACAAGCCTTTGGTGGCAAAGGAATGTTCAAAAATCCGCGGACGGAACTCGTATTGCTACTATCGCTTTAATCGAAATAATGATGGAATCAGGAGTTTTAGACCCATTCTATTGGTCCGTAGCTGCCTCGGCAGTGGAAGCGCTCAAATTATAGGGCCTATCAAAAAAATCAAAACTTTCAAAATTTTCCAATATTTTCCATAATTTTCATCACTAATCTCAGCCAAGAATCTTTCAATAAGATCTCGACTTTTCCTTGAAGACTTGCAGGGACTGAGCTTATGAAATTTCATTGAATATCAGCTTAATTTCCGCATAATTAGGATGCTTATTAGAAAATATTCATTCTTTGTGATGGCCAACTAGTTTCATCTCGGTAGTATATAAATTTGCCAAAATTTAGCATTTTGAATACTGCTCAAATAACTTTTTGGAACACAGGAACGTAATCTCAACAAAAACTGAATTTTTTGATATAAAAATTTTCACTGTATACAGACACTTCTTTGAGTGGACACTCTGCCTACTATACACATGCTCTATGGAGTGAGCGCTCTACTTTAAAAAATAGTACTTTTTCGTTCGCTCGTTACGGACGAGTAATTCTTTTCTTGAAGCACCCTGCAGGCAAGGTAATATTTTGAAATGGCAATTACTGACCACGATCTGTATGTCCATGGTGCCTCTAGATCATCTACTAAATTTGATTAGATTCCAATACTATTTTTGGCATATAGTGGCTAATTGCAAATTAAACGGTTTTCATAAAAATTGACTTTTTTCAATTAAAAATTCACATTGTCATAAATTCTCAATGATATCAATAATCGAAGCAAAATAAAACGAATGCAATAATTATGGCGCACATGCAGCAACACTTTATATGCGGACTTGTCTGATTCTAAGTTTGAAAATTCGACTTGGAGTTCCATTTCTTCGTGGAATTTACCTGTTATAAACGTCAGACTTGTAAATACTTGGAGACAGCTCAAGCAAAAAGTAAACTCATTTGTCTTTTTTGGAAATCTTGCTCAGTGTTAACCGAAATCATTGAATTTTTGTGTGATTGTGTGAGAAACTCTGAAAGCAAGCAGCACGAAGCGAAAAGCTGGGAATTACACTTCGAAGCATTGTAGTAAGTTCTAGTTTTAAAAAAGCATCTCTTGACTGAGCCTTATCTGTTTGAGTATTTATATGTCGTCGTTCTCCTTAAAGTCTCAGAAAACCTATTGACTGTTCTCCTACTTTGCGGTAATTTTTGGCCAGGCGACGGTAAATCTCGGTACAATTAGTGGTATTTGATAAGATTAGATGCACTTCATGCAAACTGCGCACTATGTGATTAGAGGCATAAGAAAAATGAATCTTTCTCATATAATAATAATCGGTTTCGGTTGTCTGTGTCATTCTCGAGAAACAGGACATTCCTCACAAGTATCGAACGTTTCTGTCAATATTTTTTTGCTTCAATAGAGACAATCACATGGATGTACATGACATGCAAAGTCCATTACGTGCTGAACATCAAATATTTGACGCTGCAAACATCATATAGCATTGATATTATCAACTATATTATGAGAATCAGAAAAAGAGAATCAGACGACAAATGAAGACATTGTCTAGCTTTAATGTTGTGATGCAAAGATTTTAATGTAATGTGAATTTGTATCAGCAGGTTTTTTAAACGTTTTTTATCTGGCGTCAGATATCAAGGTGTGTTCACTAAGGATAAATTTAAAGCAGCCATTAAATTAAGTTCATTATAAACGAAGTTTTTGCTACATTCGGTGGTTTAGTATTTCAACAAATAACAGGCATTCGCATTGGTGACAATTGCAGTCCTCTTCTTGTAGATTTATTTCTTTTAAATTGCCAATTAATTTAATGACTAATTTAATGAAGAATCAGAAGTACGGTCTGCCTAGATAATGCCCAGATGTATTCACGATTAATTATGAAGAAATTGATTCCTTGATGCCACAGATTTACCCACCTAGTCTAGAAGCCAGTAGAAGTGGGAGTAATAACAAAAAAGTAGAATAACAGAATTAGATTCATCTGCGCGCGCTTCGAAGCAGATAAACAAAATATTTAATTCTGTGAGTAGAATGTCTTGATATTAATATAAAAATCACAGACTGCGGCACAATTGCATCTGTTTATCATAAGGTCGACCGTTTCAATTTCCGTGGCGCTCTTTTAACCTATCCACAAAATTGTGCCCCACACGACAGGAGCTAGAGTGTTTGCTAGACAAGTTTTAAGGTGTGGGCCTGTCTGTATATTGGAAAAAGATTTCATCGAAAAAGTCAATCGTACAGCTACTTCTCATTAAGAGAGGATATAACAGCGTAGATCTCAAGCAAAGTGCTGAGAAGCAGCTGCATAAGCATAGTGAAACTTTATTGAAATTACGGATATTTTTCTCCTAAGCAACTTCTTAATAATTGTGCGTGCTTTCATTGATTCAATTAATTTCGAGGCTGCGTTCATATAACAGAGCCCCGCTTGGGTGAGTTTGAGCGTTCAGGAGTAGGGGCCGAAACGCGAATCCTTACCCAACTTCCTGCTGATGACCTCAATTGCACATTTTTTCAATTAGGTAATCTGTTGTACTTGTTCTTTCCTCTAACCTGTAGGGAACGCCACATGGGTCCTTTTGAGGGATCAAATTCTTTTCACTTATCGTTATCTTCTACTTCATCTTCTACTCAATCAAAACATTAAATTTCATTCTGACGCAATTGACATGTGCAAGCATCTGGGCGACCAGACCTCTTCGAGAAAACCTCCAACAATCGAGAACGAAATACAGAATTACACGGAAATCTCCTTGCCTCAATTATTTTGTTGGTCGCCAAAAATTGCCAAAAATTAGATTTTATAGCAAAAAATTGGTTATTGCTCTCTACACTCTCTCCATGAAGACAGTAAAGCGAGTTTTATCTCGGGACTCATTTATCGGGACTCCAGGTTTAATCAAGGGTCTCTTAATTAAGCCTGGGACAGCTTGTATAGTTGGAACTTCACGTTGAATCGATGTCAATCGAGGCATAATCGACTCTTGTAAAGGAGACAGGCCTACATGTTTGAAATGCACTTTCCACCATCAAGCTTATTTCTCAAGGTTTCAACTTTTCACGTGCCCATCAGTTATTGAGAGAGAATTTATATACATATTCATGATTTGTTCAAGACATCGAGCTTCTTTTCATGATATATGATTTGCCAATTTTAAGGATGCCTTAGTTGACTTTGTGCTACTTAATAAATAAACACGTAGGTTGAATGGCCTAAAAATACATAAAGATGCGTGTAGCCTATGTAGGAATCCAACTGAATGAAGGCATGTGATCTTTACAAGACAGTTTTTCTTTCGCAAGCTCTCGGAGTGCGGTATATGCTACCATCAGTAACCTATGTATTCTATAGTAGAATCGCAATATTGTGTGAGTGTCGTCAATGGAGCCTATGCGCGGTTTTGAACATCGTTTTTTTTGTAGCCTACTCATATGGATGCAGGCTACGGTTCTTGTAGACCGATCATTGAAACAAATAGGTCATGTTACCAATATACCGTAGTTGTGGGATATTCAACTTTAACTGCATTTTACGAAAAGTGTATTACTGTGAATCTAACAAACTTTTTATCTCTATCTCTTGATAATAGTGCTACTTTTGTGTTAGCTACTTCTTTCTGTTATTAAGTATCATCTTTGATGTGTATAATTGTAATAGTAGTTAAATTATCATCACCTCATCGTTAAACTATGTCATAGTTATCTTCCTCAGCGTGTCCATGTATTCTTGTTTAAAACGTTTTATTATCTGAGTTTATCTAGAACGTCGGCGGCCATGCTGCGCGCGCCTTAATTAAATAACCAACCACCAATCTCGATTGTATAAAGATGTCGGACGTGATGCGAACTTGGTATTAACATAAATAAAGAAGTGGTGACTTGTGTTTTTCCTTTGGAGTCAAAATAATAACAAAAATTAACTACATAGTCATACCATGATTAAATAACGCAAAATGTAAGCTTCTGTAAATTAGAGTTTTTCATTTTTTATTGCCCATATAGATTTTAGAATGCAAAATTCAATTCCTTAATAATTGAAAAATTAGCTCTGTACGTGTAATTGCATCCTCTATACGTTTATTAAAAGTAACGGGATAAAGGCATTATAATATTGGTGGCCTTCTATCCCAACCTCTCTCCTAAACTGATGCGAACGGTTTCATGAAGCTCTGTTGAAACACAAAGACATTCTGTAAAAAGTAAATAAGAATTTGGATTTGGCTCCGGAATAGCCATACTTCCGTCATCTTGAAATTTAAGTCTGCGCTTTGAGACTGAACACAATCTGCAACCTTGCGGTAAAACCGAAGGGCTACTTCCAAGCTCTCATCACTAACAACAGCATTTATGTGTCAGCACAATTTCAAATTCAAGCTATTGACAGTTGCACAACAGAAGTGATTTTCGGTAAACGCAGCAACAGTTTGCCATGCTGCTGAATAAAATAAAGTTTTTCTGGTAATACGCTGCCATATTCATTTGCAAGTATAGTGCGGTGACTTTTAGAATTGCTGAATAAAATAAAGTTTTTCTGGTAATACGCTGCCATATTCATTTGCAAGTATAGTGCGGTGACTTTTAGAATTGAAATGTTTCATAGTTTCTCTCTGGCAATCACATCTCCATGCATACCTCCTATAATTCCGTTGTACGATCCGTAATGAGCGCCGAAAGCAGAAATTTTTGTCCATGCTTCTGGAAAGATCTTCTAACATATTTATATAGCTCGTTTGTGTGCCTACTTTTACAACTTTGATATCATGGCAACTGAAAGAAGTAACTGTCATTTATTAACATGAATTCTTTACATTTTCAGGTTCTTGCATACTCTAGAATGGCTCTCATCTGTATTATAGCAACATCGAGACTTGTAGCTAACAAGAAACAGCTTTGTGGATACCTTTATAGAGTTGTGAATGTTTTAATACAATGGTGTCGATAATTTTGTCGTTTTTGATGACGAGATTGCTTTCAAGCTTCATTTTTCGTCTCATTATAGCATGCATAATTGGCTACATTCCCGCCTAATTTCATGCGACAACCGAAGAAGCATCAAATTAGATGATCAACTCTCACTATTCACAATGATTTAGTTCAGAAGCTGTCAAACACGTAAAAGCCAATCCACACTTGATTAATACGTGTGGAAAGATTGAATGATTAGTTGACGCAAGATGTTTAAAGGGAACTATTCCTTTGCAAATCATTGTAAGAATATTTTATGAAGGTAAAACACTGTTAGGCCTTCTATTTTATCGATCAACCATTGATGTCAAGTGGTATAGAGCGACGAAGGATAGAGAAGAATATCAGAGATATCTATGAATTCAGTAATCCTCGCGGGCTAACGAGCATCAGCTGACTTGATCTTTGATGAACTTGCGATGTTTCTGAGGACTTAATTCTTTATCATCTTCAATTCATTATTCCACGATTCCTGTTTGATATTGCATGTGTATTTTTGTAAAGTGACTTTTCATCAGGATCAGTTGCATGCAACGGTTTCAGTGCATTAGCACCAAGGACTCTTCGACTTCAACTGCACATCCCTCCTCAAACACTTCAACAGATATCAACGGCTATTTTCGAAATGACTGAATGTATACTTGAAAATACTTTAATGAAAATGTTTCACATAGCGTATGGGAATTTGAATGATTCAAACTGGTAGTTATCATATTACTTTATTCTAGCTGTTGAATTTTCATGTAGGCCATGTATACACGCGCGTGCTTTCCTTAAATGAACAATAAAATAGGCCTAGAATTGATGATATTCATAAACTTAGTCTGAAAACTGAAGTAAATTGATATCGACAGTAGGCCTATCAATTCAACTATCTAGGTCCAATTGACGCACCACAGCAAACATCAAAATACACACGATACAAAGAGATGTAATTTGAAATCTCTTATTGCATATGTCTGTTGTTTTGAATGCCTACTTTCGTCATTTCAAATCATGTCGAGACCGAAGCGCGTTTGTAAAGACTGCTGTTGTAGGTCTTCTTGCATACATTGCAAAGATGATAAAGACCGATACTTAACTGATGATAACATAGATGTTGCAGTTGCAGAGGATGAACTGGATCGCTTTGATAATGAAGTGATTATAAGTAAATATTGCCGACAAGATGATGAGAGTATTTGCTCTCAAGAGCAAGTATAGGAGATGGCCTTTCGGTGTGCTTTCGACTATGCTTGACGTAATAGCGCGTCAATAATATTCTTCGAAATTTGCACAAAATACAGGATTCACCATAGAAATTGACAACAATAAAACCTCTAGAATGGAAATTAAGCTTCATGCAATGCACAATAACGGCACATAAATCGCACGCATTTTCACTTAGATGCACCTGCCAACGTCTGTATCATTGGATTAGAATCAGTCACATGAGTAAATCGAAGCTTTTAATTGGTTCTTCATGCCCCAACTTAGTTCCCTTGGATGTGCCGCGACCTTGAGTCAATTTCCATTCAAGCGAACTTCAGATAAACAGTTTATTTCTATGGGATTCACATTACCAACTTCTCAAGGAAGCGTCATGTCAGCTGGCAGCCGGGCAGAATGTGTCGACGTATGAAACAGCGAAATCTGAAATCCATGGTAGTCAATTTCTCCTCAAACTCTTGGCTATTAAAGTGGAATGGAATGAACAATCAGTGTTTTGGAAGCAGAAGCGATGTGTT
Source organism: Prostheceraeus crozeri (assembly GCA_907163375.1). Lineage (NCBI taxonomy): Eukaryota > Metazoa > Platyhelminthes > Polycladida > Euryleptidae > Prostheceraeus > Prostheceraeus crozeri. The sequence continues at coordinate 40,612 of CAJQUW010000396.1, read as the reverse complement.
TTTGTGAGAGAAGATCGGACAGAAAGACCAATTTTGCCTACTACTCCTGCAGTCCACTCGTGTATTTGATATCGACATTTTGTGTCAGCTTGTCAGTGAATCAAAGTTGAATCTTCTCAGTTTATAACTTTGTTAAACTAACTTGACCAGTGCTATTAAAATGATGCACTGCTTTTTGCACTGTTGATGCAGATTGATGCGAAACAAAATTTGGTACTTATGGGTTATCCCCCACGTTTTCAAATTTGTCTAAAAGCCGTAGAAATGAATCAATCGTCACAAAGGTTCAAACACACGTAAGTGAGGATATTCTCTAGCCACATACCAAATTTTGGGCAAATCGGAGAAGAAGTTTCTAAATTAGGAGCGATAACTTGAAGTGCAGCGATGCCGGCAGCTTGATCTGACTTCTTCTGACCTCATTGTCTGAGCAGAAGGCACTTGAGGTCATCAAAGTAATTTCCCGACAACTCGTGAAGCGATGATGACCAGGCCACATCCCATTAAAATGCTTCTTAATAAAGTGTGCAAGGTAGTTGAAGATTTCAAATGACAGTGGATGAGACGAAGAGGGAGAGAGAACAATGCACACACGAGTAACAATAATGCGTCGAACAGATGAAGTCAGAACAAGCTGCTGACATCGCTACACCTCACGCTATCGTCTCTAATGCAAAATTACTTGTCTGATCTGCACAAATCTTTGTACGTGAGTAGGAAATACACTTACCGTAAAACCTCTATTTGAACGGCACCTCTAATATAACGACACTTTGATGAATTCATCTCCTACATCAATTACATGACTGAAATAATCTTCTGCAAAACGTGTAAAACAGGAAAATAGTTTGTAGAATGCTATGGAGCTATTTTTAGAGTCTGGGAAGTCTCATTCAGTGGAGTTGCATCGTATTTATTTTTCGATTGTCGATGCCTGGTATCAGCTGCCGAAGGATCTGATCATCAAGTCATTCAAAGGATGCGGACTGACCAACGCTCTCGACGGCTCGGAGGATTGCCAGATCCATTGTTTCAAGCCAGACTCGGACGGTCCAATTCAGACTGGTTTGCAACTTCTCCGGCAAGCGCGAGCCAATGCTGGTGTCGAACGTGGAATCAATCAGAACTTTGACGATGATGCTGAAGGTGATGCGAATGACAAGGACAGCTACAACAGCCACGTGTCACTTGATTTTCACTAGTGAATTTGTGATTTCTAACCAGTGATTACCGGTAACCTGTGTTTGTTAACTTTTGTCAAATAGATCTATGCAGAGTTCTTATGTTACATGTTTTCGCTTTTCATCTATAAAATTTACGGATTTAAGATAAAAATTACTGAAAATTTCATCTCTAAATTCTGATCAGCTAGTCGAAAAATAGAACGGCACCCTCTAATTGAACGGCACCTCTAATTAAACGGCAGTGCGGGGAAATGTTTGAAAAATTGAGCGGCATGCCGTTCAAATAGAGGTTTTACGGTAAGTACGTCTATACTTGAAGTTTAGTGACGATTGATTCATTTTTGCAGATTTTAGACAAATTTGAAAACCTGGGGGGAGATAACCCGTAAGTACCAATTAACTTTCCTGTTGTTGCCTTTGTGCTGAAGTTTCTTACAGCAAGTGCACGTCGATCTGATGAAAATGATTATCCTCAGTGAACAGCTGATTTCATTCTCTAGGTGCGACCGGATCCGTTTGGCTAAAGATTCGTGTGGTGGGGAATACTTTTCTTAATGAGGAAATCTCACGGCTTGTTTTCATCAAAAAGTTGCTTTTGTAACTTTACTAAATACATTTGTGGAAGAAAGCATTTCGAAAACTTTTTTAATATTAAATTAACACCTAATTATTTCCATTACACAAATTTCACTAAATCTCGTTGTTGTGAAAAAGCTTCTTACTTATTTGAAATATTCTTAATTTAATTTGAAAAATTACACAACTTTATCTTATAGCGAAATACTTATATCTATAATAATACATAATATAGCGAAATAATTATATCGCAAATAGAATGTCAAATAATCGTTTTAAGCATAGGCAGTATCTAATTTACAACCGGGTAATGTTGCATTTGGTCGATGCCGAAAATTGTCGAAAGCAATCATTACCACTTAAGCATTACTATAATCGAATAGGAAATTAATCATGTATACAAATAATTCCGTTTTGCACGCGAACGCGAGGTTGTCGTTTTGCAAGTCATTAAACTGAAAACAAAAAACAGAGCAGAAAGTAACCCTAGCGCAATTACACCGGTCATCCTGGTTCTCTTTGACCTCTATTTCTAGCAATAGCTTGCGTAGAGAGATTTGGCTTTAACTTATAAAAACAAAGCAAATTTATCTTTCGATGCAGAGATGCAAAAATATTTTAGAAGAGCAAAAGCAAATTTTACTTGCAAAAGCATCGAAGGATAAATTATCTTTATCTTCATCAACTAAGAAGACAAAGGACTCTCTCATTGAAGACAAGAGTCAAGGCCTCAAAATCAAGTACCGTAAATACCCGCGTATAGGACGATACCATGTATAGGACGCAGTGGATATTTGACCCTAAAAACGATGGAAAAACTGTGACCCGGTGTATAGGACGCATCCTAATTTTAGTCCTAAATTTCCATTAATTTTTATAGAAACGGTGACCATAAGTCAATCAAGGTGAACTCCATTCAATAGCTATGATCGTCGTGTGTGCTGATTGCTGACTCACTCATCCTGTCAATCAGCAGATGCCTGTCTATAGCCTACGTAGAATATCGTGGAAAGGATGGGTTTATTGTTCGAATCGACATTGATCATCAGTATTGCGCGTAATCCAAAATCAAGTTCTGTGCGTCAGAAAACAACAGTGCACTTCTCATATTGATAAATATTATAAGTTCGAAAATTTTATAATAAATTTTCGATTTTATGATAAATGCATAATTTCTATAATAAAAGTATCCATAGATAAGACGCACCTGAGTTTTTAGGTCAACTTCTGAAGAAAAAAATGCGTCCTATACGCGGGTATTTACGGTAAATTATAAAAACTCACTCTGAAGAAAAATATCTTTAAATAGAAAGATGTCCTCAGACTTGAACAATTTCAGCACAACAATTCCTTGGAAGCCGTAGAGGCTGCGTTTCGCCCTACAAGGGCTATCGTCAGTGCGGCTCGGAATGGCTCAAACTAGCTGAAAATATCTAGAAAGACTGAGTAAGCTGAAGGATTATAATATTTATGATTATCAGCCGCACGGCAAAGGCAGGATAAATAAATGAAGTCGTTCAAGTTGTTCAGCAATTCTAGTTATTTTAAGCTAGCTTGGGCCCTTCCGAGCCGTAATTATGCTAGGTAGAGTGGTAACTCCGCATTTATTAAATCCCCTATGTGTATACACTTTCGATTTTATTAAATGAACTCAAGGGAGATACAGTCGGAATTGTTTCAAAATGTGAGATATGCAAATTCATGAGGTTTTGAAGACATTACAACGGAATTGACTGATCATGATCGCAAAGCAGAAGGAAATGATATTATTTTACATATTGTCCGTGTCATGACAGTCTTGGAGAGGTAGCATTTGTTAAATTGGAAAACTCGATTACCTGCTATTGCTTTAATGAATTAGAAATATAGCATTTCAGCCACGAAAGCACAATAGGATGTCGACTTTTTCATGAATACTTCCATTATAAGACGGATCATGAAATTCCCTTGATAATCAGCTTAATTTCCGCTTAGTTAGGATGCTTATTAGCAAATATTCATTCATTTTAATATCCAACTTGTTGCGTAGTAGGTGAGTCATCTCGGTAGCATATAAATTGGCAAAATTTTGAAAACTTTTAAAACTGTTCAAATAATTTTTTGGACTACAGGAACGTAATCTCCGCAAGAAACTGAATCTTTTCATGTTAAAATTTTCACTATACAGACACTTTTTTGAGTCAACACTACCTATATATACCTACTCTATGGACGAGCCCTTGTAGGGCGAAACGCAGCGTCTATGGCTGCCAAGGAATTGTTGTGCCTAATTGTTCAAGTCTGAGGACATCTTTCTATTCAATGCCCAGGCGAACTGGCAGTCTGCAATCTTAATGAAAAATATCTTTGTTCATTCAAATATTCACTTCATTATAAAGGATGGTTTCTTTGGATATTAAAAATCAAAATTGAAGTCAGTTTGAACTAAAATCATCAAACAAATATCCCTGCAAACAAGTCAGAGCGCAAACACTTCCAGTATAGGTTGGCAAGAGTTGGAATCGTGGACATTGGTAGGGTCTGGCAAGTTGGCACAGCAACGTTTCTCGCAGTTCACCTTCTCTAAGTATGGATATAATTCCATCATCAGAAAGCTGCACGCATCGTCGTATGACACTCCGGGCTCATACCGCAACAGATGTCTGTCGAACATGGCCCTCAGATTCTTCCTCAGTTGCCGGATGTAAGGCAATGTGTCCAAAACTAAGTAATAAGAACTTTGGTGAGATTCCAGTCCAATTTTGATGCAATTTCCCAGTTCAGCTCAAAAGGACGCTGTTCCATGTGAGAATTCACTCTTCGTCGAATCTTGGAGATCATTTTGAGGAATTTCTGAATTCGAGTCAATCTCTCCATTTGCTGAGTTGTTGGTGTTAAAAGTGACATCTTGCCTGAGTAAGTAAGAAGTTCATAGTTGATGTAATAATTGAGGGATTTACGAAGAAGGCGATTCATCGGCTGGAGAATTGTTCTGTAAAGTCTTCCATATTCACTTGGAAAATACTTCCTCACTTGTAGTGCGAGAAGAACATTTCGTCGAAACAAGCTGATGGACCAATTGATTTTAATAGTTGTTGGAAGAAGCAGTACCAGACATTCAAGGCTCATCTCCACATCATCAGTAGAATCATTATCAGAGGAATTCTCGAGAACTCTCAATGTTGATAGCATCGTCCGGTACGCCTAACTGTCCACGAAAGAATGACGCGAGAATCAGTGAATCATGTTCTAACCTGACAGAAACTAACAGCAGAGACATCGAAGATCCATGTGTGACGATAGGTTGTCAGCTGATGCATTCACGTGCATAGAAATCTGACAGAAACTTCAGCAGAGATATCGAAGCTCCATGTGTGGTTGTCAGCTGATGCATTCACGTGCATAGAAATCTGACAGAGACTTCAGCCATAGAAATTGACAACAATAAAACCTCTAGAATGGAAATTAAGCTTCATGCAATGCACAATAACGGCACATAAATCGCACGCATTTTCACTTAGATGCACTTGCCAACGTCTGTATCATTGGGTTAGAATCAGTCACATGAGTAAATCGAAGCTTTTAATTGGTTCTTCATGCCCCAACTTAGTTCCCTCGGATGTGCCGCGACCTTGAGAGAATTTCCATTCTAGCGAACTTCAGATAAACAGTTTATTTCTATGACTTCAGCAGAGATACCGAAGCTCCATGTGTGGTTGTCAGCTGATGCATTCACGTGCATAGAAATCTGACAGAGACCTCAGCAGATATCGAAACTCCATGTGTGATGAGGTTATCAGCACTGTATTCGCGTGCATAGAAATCTGACAGAAACTTCAGCAGAGATATCGAAGCTCCATGTGTGGTTGTCAGCTGATGCATTCACGTGCATAGAAATCTGACAGAGACTTCAGCAGATATCGAAACTCCATGTGTGGAGAGGTTGTTAGCTGGTGCATAGAAATCGAATGTTGAGAGCATAAAATTATTTAACTAGAGCTCTTTCTCTCTTGTTTGACTAGGAGGGAAGCGACGTACCTTGAAGGTCTCAGCCACACTGAAAGCAAAGCAAACACGAGTGTTCCGAGCGTCTCGACCAAGCGTATGTCCGCAAGCTATCGTTCTCGTTTGCTTTGCTCGCAATGTGGCAGTCGATAACTGCTGTAATGATGACTTTATATTTGCTGCAAAACGCTTTGCTCGGAAACGCTTGGAAAAGATCGCAATGTGGCTGAGGCCCAATGCAATGGGTGGCAGCGTTGCTATCTGGCAATAAGCAGCCAATTCAACGATACGCTATATGCTTATAGGCGCTTCAATGATGTCAACTCAAAAAAAGATGTCGTGAAAACTTTTGTGCCACAAGATTAACTTTAGCGTGGAAATGTTCATGATGTAAGCTCTATGAAATAGTATATTTGATCAATTTTTAAAAAGGAAAACTTTTGGAAATTCCCGCGGTTTACATAGGCTAATGCAACAGTAGAGATTTTGATTTTTAAGTATGTGAAATTTACAAAATGACAAATGTAGAATTCATAGAAAGCGATACAGTTAAATCTTCTGACAGGAATTTAAAATCTAATTAATTAGACTAAGTAATGAAATTTGATGAACAGCAGTCTTCAACAAAATCTTGAAAGCATGTTTTGCTTCTTGGCCCAAATTTTTAGCACAAATACATTTTGTGGTCAATGAAAATTCTATGCGTCTAGAATTCAGCAATTCATGCACTAGATAATTAATGACCTTTTCCTAATGCAGTTTGTGATCTGATCATAGAAAACGGACAACCTAAATTTCGCTGTCCAATCGTGTCGCACAACAACGTGCCATACATCATTCGGGAGCTTTCATTCTCAGCTTTGAAATGAGCTATGATAGATTTGTATCCGCTTTGCTGAGCAGTGCTCAAAATATAAAAACCACTCAATTTACAAATCGCTATTTTTCAAAAGGAAAACATATCAGGCATGGGAAGAAAGAACATTTTCTGAGCTCTCTTTTGACATACTGCCCATCAAAATCGGGTGAACAAATAAAAATTTAGTGATATTTAGTCACAGCATCATGATCTTTTTGGTTGAAAATATTATTTTCTTGCCTTTTCATATAAAATGTTCATGTTTGGTATCTTCCGAATGGTTGCGATGCGAATATGTAAGTTATATTCAAAAAAGTTCAATAGTTCTTTTTCAAACTTCTTCAATATTTTTTCTCATTTCCGCAAAAGTAAACAAACACCATGTAAGGTGAAAGAAGGTTCAAAACAAGACAATTGGCAAATGCATGTCTTTGTTCTCTTATAGAAACTGCTAATTGTTTGAAAGAAGCTTATATAACTATATTCGCACCCCTCACAACGCAAGGATTCTTAAGATGAAAAATTAATTAAAAACATGAAATTAAAATTAAAACATGAACATTTTTGATGAAAAAGTATGAACATAACATTTGATAACTTCACGATGTCACTAATTATTTATTAGTTCACCGATTTTGATTCCTATGTCAAAAGAGAGCTCAGGAAAAAACTCGTAACCTGATTCATATCATACTTATATGCTTTCCTTTTGAAAAATTGGGATTTGTAAACACTAGGTGACGCCACGCTCAATTACGCGTAATCCACGAGTAAACTCAATCATGCGTAATTACACATGACCCTAAACATCCGTGATTATGCGGGATATTGCTGCAATATCTGTTATATAAGTTAGTATAGTCGGCAGTCCTGTTATATATAGACTTAATGCGCCTCATGTGTCTGCATGTATCAGAGGCTAAACAATGTGATAGGACCTCAATTTCATGCTCAGGGAAGACAGAACATTCTTAGCGGTTCATCCGTGGTTCAAGCGGCAGCGCAGACAACCGTAGACGACGCGCAAACTATAAACACTCGCCCGCGCGTATTCAAAGACATTCCCCATGTTTCAACAGCATCAGATCAAGTGATTTATGACTCTTAGTGCAGCGCGTAGAAGAATAGAATGTCTTTAACCACAGATGTTTGGGGTGTTCCGTAATTACTCGCAGCATGTCACCTAGTGAATTAAGTGCTTTTCATATTTTGAGCACTGCTCAGCAAATAAACTTACAATAACGGATAGGCCTACAATTCTATCATAGCTCATGATAGGCTCAAGCTATCATGCAGATCCCATAGGGCCTATAGATCATGCTTAATCCTAAGATGATTACCTTTCTTCATTAGTTCTTTCCCTTTAATTTCCAGAAGTTCGTAGCACTGCATTACAGACGAAGTTGTAGTTAGTGATCTCACGCATCACCGTATGTCCAAAAACTATTTATTTCAAATTTTTTTAAAATTGTTTTCGTCAGATTAGAGGCTTTGCAACCAGGAGGTTGGTAAATGTTTACTTCGTTTCATTTCTTGCGAACTTCGATGCATCATTGCACCATTCGACAATCCTGTACTGGATCGTGACGAGGAAAAAGTCACAAGTGATCAGTTTCAATGTATTCTGTAACATCAATGATTTGCATGCTCGTTCTGTACAACTAAATCTCTATACATGTTCCGCACTGAGCGGTTCTCAAAGGAAATGGGAATTTGTACAACATTTCTGAAGCTTAGCAGCCACAGACTTGATGGCAAGCAACACAATCTACTGACTTGAAGTTCATTAGATTCTTGAGGGTAATTCTCTCGCTGAACAACAATCTTTCCTCTTTGTACAATCCAGACATCGATAAACACGAGTAGAAAACACTTCTCTACACCAAAGCAACAAAAGGGCTTGAAATGAAAGCACGTTAGTATTATGCAAAATCGACTGCAGAGATGACGTTTGTCAATTTCATGATCCGCGGCTGATAACACTTAGATGTCTATGCGCATAACTCTTCTCATGCATAAATGGTGAATGTTCATAGAGATCTGAGTGTTGAAGAAATCTGACTCTTCGCATTTAAGCTAGTGATATTAGAATGGACAACAGCTGTTTTGGTGATGGTGATTTCAGTTGATAAAAAGGTTGGAGGCACAGAGGATGCAAGCCACAAAAGGATACGTTTTAATTATAACTTACACATACACGTAGATTACGCCTTGAGTCACTTTATGATAGATCGCAAGATGACTTCCCCTGTGTGCCTCCGACCTTCACGAAACCTGCAATGATTGTGGATTCTTGCCGTAAGTTGAAAGTTACTTTATCAACATGATAACATTTTTGAAGAACCATGTGAATCTTGACAAAGTACACTAACAACCTGCTATCGTTTAGGTGCCGTGCCGTTAACATGTCTTATCTTATAAATGAGTAAGATCGTCAAAGTCGGTTCAACAGCAGTAGACGCCATTTTTCAGCGGGAATTACAAGTCAATATTCCCACTATAAAAGAGCATCTGCCGTTGTTGAACTGGAATTTTCGTTCTTGTTTTGGTTAAAATCTGATAAAATCTGCTTTGTACGTTCTAGTCCTTAAGTATCACAGAGTATCAGATTTCTGTGGTTGAAACATAGAAATCTGTAACAAAATCGCGAGTACTTTGTGTTTGAATTCGCTTTGTAAACCGCTCTTTACCAAGCTTGACAAAAGTCATATTTGCAGCCATCGTGTAACAGTAAAAATAATAGGGAGAATAATGATTGGCAGGGTTATAACGGCGTTTTTCATCTTATCCAAAAATTGTACACAATTCGATCAAACAGATAAAGTTGAAGAAACAAAACTAAAAACAACCGCCAGATGGCGGGAAGCAGGACGGCGGATAGAGTAATTCTTTCCTCAGAGGATTGCCAGAAGCGTTGTGAAGTGACCGATGTCGACTCTCCCTTGGAGGGCTTTGTCGAAGCGGCCGTCGAAGCTGCAGTAGTCAGTAATATTGCATGAAATGGGGGATTCTCAATGTCACGAAATGCGCAGTCCTCTTCTCAGAAATGCAACTTGGATGAGAGACACACGACAAGGCACTGAGACCGAATAAGTGCACTCGGAAGCAACCACGATGGCTTCCAACCTAACAATGGAAAGCAAGAGGAAGGAAGATCAGTTTTGCACCGGCGGGTGGAGGTGGGATATCGGCCATCACAGCCCAAAACCACGTAGTTTGAAATAGAGCACGTCATTTGACATGCATCGTATTTCTCTGTCGGCGCTTGAAACCGAAGAACGAAGATATCTACGATGTGAGCACTTTCAATGGGCAAATTGGACAGAGACATCGCTAAAATAGGTGCCTCTGCCTTGCATGGATATCTAACTATCATTAAATGATATCCAAGCAATCTCATCAGTTCAAAATACCTCCTTCTGTCTTGCATGGATATCTAACTATCATTAAATGATATCCAAGCAATCTCATCAGTTCAAAATACCTCCTTCTGTCTTGCATGGATTTCTAACTATCATTGAATGATATCCAAGCAATCTCATCAGTTCAAAATATCTTCTGTCTTGCATGGATATCTAACTATCATTAAATGATATCCAAGCAATCTTATCAGTTCAAAATACGTCCTTCTGTCTTGCATGGATATCTAACTATCATTGAATGATATCCAAGCAATCTTATCAGTTCAAAATACCTTCTGTCTTGCATGGATTTCTAACTATCATTGAATGATATCCAAGCAATCTTATCAGTTCAAAATATCTTCTGTCTTGCATGGATATCTAACTATCATTAAATGATATCCAAGCAATCTCATCAGTTCAAAATACCTCCTTCTGTCTTGCATGGATATCTAACTATCATTAAATGATATCCAAGCAATCTCATCAGTTCAAAATACCTCCTTCTGTCTTGCATGGATATCTAACTATCATTAAATGATATCCAAGCAATCTCATCAGTTCAAAATACGTCCTTCTGTCTTGCATGGATTTCTAACTATCATTAAATGATATCCAAGCAATCTCATCAGTTCAAAATACCTCCTTCTGCCTTGCATGGATATCTAACTATCATTAAATGATATCCAAGCAATCTCATCAGTTCAAAATACGTGGTTTTGGCTTGGTGAATTCAAAGACAACTGATAGGAAGTCACAGGTCCATTTCTCAATGAAGTCATTTAAGCTGAACATCTTCACGATTACTCTACAAATGTGATGGATGAAAATATGGCAGTTTTAAGCCGTGTGACGTCGATTTGTCATCAATGAGCCCTGCTGATCTCTCTGTTCGCCAGGCAGGTGCATAATTCATAGAAATGGCCGTTCTGCTCCGCACCGCCGACTTCCTTCGATGACGGAGCTAGTAAAGGTAGAAATGGCGCGTATATGAGGACAGAATGAAGCCCATCGAAGTCTGCTTCTCAGTCGACCCTGTCTCCAGCCATAATTCGAGTAGATCAGATGTCGGAGTCGACAGTTAATTCGCCGATGATGACCGAAATATCATTGAAAGAAGGCCTCTCTCGAGGCTTGTCCGACAGCATTGGCGGAGGAGAGAGGCTAGCTCAGCTGGGCATTGTCCTGGCAGTTCGGGCATCAGGAAATGGTTCTCCGCAGCATTGATCACTTGAAGATCGGTCAGCCGACGGTGCGGAATATCGCCCAGGGTGAACACCTCGTAAACCAGGATCCCGAACGCCCACACGTCACTCTTGGTGGTGTAGGCATCATCGAGGATGACTTCTGTGGGCAGCCAGCGAAGTGGAAGGCGCTTATTGCGCATAGGGGAAGTATTCACCGGCATAGACATCTTGACAAAGACCAAGATTAGCGATTTTCAAGTCCAATGTGGAGGTGAGAAGAACATTGCGGGCAGCGAGATCTTTGTGGATGTATCGATAATTCGAGAGATGCTCCATTCCCAGGGCTACTTGACTGCACATTGTGACCTTCTGCGAAGCAGTCAGTGGCGGAATCTTGACATTCCGTTCATTGCTTTCTTTATCTGATTGACGCATCGCCTTCAAAAACTGTTTCAGATCTCCCTGCAATGCCAAATGAGAGAATATTAGTATAATCACACTACTGACGAATTGGAGGCGGAATAATGAGTAGTATATAAATACAAACTATATTTCTACAGAACAGAAATTTCAAAGTCATTTACACACGATGAAAGTCGAAACTATGAGATATCGAACTGACAACATGCACATGATTCCTTACAAGGAAGCAAGATCAGCTGTGTCAAATTCAACACAGAAAATATAAAAACATTTCCCAACATAGAAATCTGCAGATGTTGTCGGAGGTGAATGTAAACCATCAATTCAAACACCTTAGGCCTAGAGCATTGTCAGAACAAATAAAGTCTCAGACGTGGAAAGCCGAAATCGGCTAACGGTCTGGCGCGGAGGCAGAATGAAAAAAGACAGAAATTTCACATCCGTTGTGATTCAAATCATTTCTTCCAGCATTGGGAAATTCATCCAACAACTCCTCTTTCATCACGGTTGTCTCACTGCTTGTATGTGCTCTGCAGACTGTGCACTCGCGCACAACAACTCCTCTTTCATCACGGTTGTCTCACTGCTTGTATGTGCTCTGCAGACTGCACACTCGCGCACAACAACTCCTCTTTCATCACGGTTGTCTCACTGCTTGTATGTGCTCTGCAGACTGTGCACTCGCGCACAAAACTCCTCTTTCATCACGGTTGTCTCACTGCTTGGATGTGCTCTGCAGACTGTGCACTCGCGCACAACAACTCCTCTTTCATCACGGTTGTCTCACTGCTTGTATGTGCTCTGCAGACACTGCACTCGCGCACAAAACTCCTCTTTCATCACGGTTGTCTCACTGCTTGTATGTGCTCTGCAGACTGCACACTCGCGCACAAAACTCCTCTTTCATCACGGTTGTCTCACTGCTTGTATGTGCTCTGCAGACTGCACACTCGCGCACAACAACTCCTCTTTCATCACGGTTGTCTCACTGCTTGTATGTGCTCTGCAGACTGCACACTCGCGCACAACAACTCCTCTTTCATCACGGTTGTCTCACTGCTTGTATGTGCTCTGCAGACTGTGCACTCGCGCACAAAACTCCTCTTTCATCACGGTTGTCTCACTGCTTGTATGTGCTCTGCAGACTGCACACTCGCGCACAACAACTCCTCTTTCATCACGGTTGTCTCACTGCTTGTATGTGCTCTGCAGACTGCACACTCGCGCACAACAACTACTCTGACAACACGGTTGTCTACTGCTTGTATGTGCTCTGCAGACTGCACACTCGCCCACAAAACTCCACTTTCATCACGGTTGTCTCACTGCTTGTATGTGCTCTGCAGACTGCACACTCGCGCACAAAACTCCACTTTCATCACGGTTGTCTCACTGCTTGTATGTGCTCTGCAGACTGTGCACTCGCGCACAAAACTCCTCTTTCATCACGGTTGTCTCACTGCTTGGATGTGCTCTGCAGACTGTGCACTCGCGCACAAAACTCCTCTTTCATCACGGTTGTCTCACTGCTTGTATGTGCTCTGCAGACTGTGCACTCGCGCACAAAACTCCTCTTTCATCACGGTTGTCTCATGCTTGTATGTGCTCTGCAGACTGTGCACTCGCGCACAACAACTCCTCTTTCATCACGGTTGTCTCACTGCTTGTATGTGCTCTGCAGACTGTGCACTCGCGCACAAAACTCCACTTTCATCACGGTTGTCTCACTGCTTGTATGTGCTCTGCAGACTGTGCACTCGCGCACAACAACTCCTCTTTCATCACGGTTGTCTCACTGCTTGTATGTGCTCTGCAGACTGTGCACTCGCGCACAACAACTCCTCTTTCATCACGGTTGTCTCACTGCTTGTATGTGCTCTGCAGACTGTGCACTCGCGCACAACAACTCCTCTTTCATCACGGTTGTCTCACTGCTTGTATGTGCTCTGCAGACTGTGCACTCGCGCACAAAACTCCACTTTCATCACGGTTGTCTCACTGCTTGTATGTGCTCTGCAGACTGTGCACTCGCGCACAACAACTCCTCTTTCATCACGGTTGTCTCACTGCTTGTATGTGCTCTGCAGACTGTGCAATCGCGCACAACAACTCCTCTTTCATCACGGTTGTCTCACTGCTTGGATGTGCTCTGCAGACTGTGCACTCGCGCACAACAACTCCTCTTTCATCACGGTTGTCTCACTGCTTGTATGTGCTCTGCAGACTGTGCACTCGCGCACAAAACTCCTCTTTCATCACGGTTGTCTCACTGCTTGTATGTGCTCTGCAGACTGTGCACTCGCGCACAAAACTCCTCTTTCATCACGGTTGTCTCACTGCTTGTATGTGCTCTGCAGACTGTGCACTCGCGCACAACAACTCCTCTTTCATCACGGTTGTCTCACTGCTTGTATGTGCTCTGCAGACTGTGCACTCGCGCACAAAACTCCTCTTTCATCAAGTGTTCAGCGAGACGTGACTTCTATCCACCCGGTGACTGTATGCAGATAATATCCGCAGTCAATCAATTGATTGCGCTGAATTTCATTTATCAATTAATTGATTGTTTTCAATTCCAATTATCAATTAATTGATTGCTGTATGTCCCAATATCAATTGATTGATTGATTCATAATCAATTAATTGGTTCAATTATTTTATCAAGTTTCACTCCATTGTAATATATAGCATTACAATTCACCTAAGATTTTCACTTCTTCCTGCGTATCCACTATACAAAATTCGTTCTGCTGACTCAATCTGACACCTCTCAACTCTCTGATCTACTGCATATTCTTCAACATGATTGCCCTTTCTTGTCAAGCTTCGAAAGTCATTATCCATGGACAACTACATAATATAGGGGGAGGGTCAAAGCTGAGAGTTCATGAAACGATGATAATTATTGAAATCTGAATCAATAAAATCAGTGAACATCAAAACTATGGGGATGCACAATGATCATACAATATTGATACCGGCATTTTAACTGATTGAATCGAGTCCCAATATGAATACAATTATTCTAGGCTAACTCTATTTTATAATAATATAGGCCTACATGTTTTTCCATTGACTAATTAATAATTATCGATCAGTTAATTGATAACTTCAATTATCAATTAATTGATTGGGTACATTTCAATATCAATTAATTGATTGTCTGTAATTCCAATTACCAATTAATTGATTGCACAGGAGTCCAATGCCAATTAATTGATTGGACTGAGCAATTTAATTGCAATCAATTTTTGATGACCCCTGCTGTAAACGCTGAGATTTATCCGAGAAAAGAATTATAACGAATTGAATTGACTGCATATTTTTATATAAACGGTGTTTATATAAACCCGACACCTCAGCCCCATGTTCTGTATACTCCACAACAAACTCAGGTCTAGTACATATCGCTACATCAGTCAGAATCTCACATGTCCGGAGCACGGGTTCTTGTGAGTGCCAGGGAATCTTTCCGAGCGTGCTCTGCCTCAATGACTCATTTGATTGTCATTGGATTCAAACCCTCACCGTCTGAATCAGAGTCCATGTCATTAACCCCTGGACCACCTGAGCAGACACGTCATTCGCTCTGCCAGAGAGATTGTATCGCAGGATGAAATCCAATGCCTTATCCACACGCAGCCGTCGCAGTAATCTTTGGAGAAGCGATGTGATCATTTCGGTTGCTATTCAACTTGTTTTTCTCTCTGCAGCTGATAAGCTAGACGACGGAAAGCTCCCACAGCCATACAAGACAGGGGGAATCCTCTACAAGTGGTGGACAGGCGTGCACTTATCACGGTTGAACGCTGCTATCTTTAGTCAATGAACTATGGCAGCTACACCATCCCGACAGAGGTGTTTACTGTACGAATGCCGCCCATGAAGATGCGGCAGAGATGAGCTGGAGGTAATCTCCTCCCACAGAATCTGTATACAAAATTTCATGCTGATTGAAAAACAAATTGAGTCCGCCAACAATGTCACAGTTATTTGCCTTTCTTTTAACTTGAACTGAATGAAAAGCAACAGTTGCAGGCATACTTAACCTCACATTTGTGGCAGTAATCGCAGCGGTGATCATAAAAAACCGACCACCTATTATAAGCAAGTTATTTACGTAACTAGTGCAGAATTGCTTCTTTACAGCATTCCACGAGTCAGATATCTTCAATGCCCGAGTCCGTAGGATGAGAACTATTTAAATCTAACGAGTTCGAATGCTATGATGAAGCAATCTCATGCACGAGTCAGATATCTTCAATGCCCGAGCCCGTAGGGTGAGAGCTATTTAAAGCTAGCGAGTTCGAATGCTATGATGATGAAGGACAGATTGTGATTGACATGTCTATGATGATGAAGGACAGATTGTGATTGACATGTCTATGATGATCAAGGACAGATTGTGATTGACATGTCTATGATGATGAAGGACAGATTGTGATTGACATGTCTATGATGATGAAGGACAGATTGTGATTGGCATGTCTATGATGATCAAGGACAGATTGTGATTGACATGTCTATGATGATCAAGGACAGATTGTGATTGACATGTCTATGATGATCAAGGACAGATTGTGATTGACATGTCTATGATGATCAAGGACAGATTGTGATTGACATGTCTATGATGATCAAGGACAGATTGTGATTGACATGTCTATGATGATCAAGGACAGATTGTGATTGACATGTCTATGATGATCAAGGACAGATTGTGATTGACATGTCTATGATGATCAAGGACAGATTGTGATTGACATGTCTATGATGATCAAGGACAGATTGTGACTGACATGTCTATGATGATCAAGGACAGATTGTGATTGACATGTCTATGATGATGAAGGACAGATTGTGATTGACATGTCTTTGATGATCAAGGACAGATTGTGATTGACATGTCTATGATGATCAAGGACAGATTGTGATTGACATGTCTATGATGATCAAGGACAGATTGTGATTGACATGTCTATGATGATGAAGGACAGATTGTGATTGACATGTCTATGATGATCAAGGACAGATTGTGATTGACATGTCTATGATGATCAAGGACAGATTGTGATTGACATGTCTATGATGATGAAGGACAGATTGTGATTGACATGTCTATGATGATCAAGGACAGATTGTGATTGACATGTCTATGATGATGAAGGACAGATTGTGATTGACATGTCTATGATGATCAAGGACAGATTGTGATTGACGTGTCTATGATGATCAAGGACAGATTGTGAGTGACATGTCTATGATGATCAAGGACAGATTGCGATTGACATGTCTATGATGATCAAGGACAGATTGTGATTGATATGTCTATGATGATGAAGGACAGATTGCGATTGACATGTCTATGATGATCAAGGACAGATTGTGATTGACATGTTTATGATGATCAAGGACAGATTGTGATTGACATGTCTATGATGATCAAGGACAGATTGTGATTGACATGTCTATGATGATGAAGGACAGATTGTGATTGACATGTCTATGATGATCAAGGACAGATTGTGATTGACATGTCTATGATGATCAAGGACAGATTGTGATTGACATGTCTATGATGATCAAGGACAGATTGTGATTGACATGTCTATGATGATCAAGGACAGATTGTGATTGACATGTCTATGATGATGAAGGACAGATTGTGATTGACATGTCTATGATGATGAAGGACAGATTGTGATTGACATGTCTATGATGATCAAGGACAGATTGTGATTGACATGTCTATGATGATCAAGGACAGATTGTGACTGACATGTCTATGATGATCAAGGACAGATTGTGATTGACATGTCTATGATGATCAAGGACAGATTGTGATTGACATGTCTATGATGATCAAGGACAGATTGCGATTGACATGTCTATGATCATCAAGGACAGATTGTGATTGACATGTCTATGATGATCAAGGACAGATTGTGATTGATATGTCTATGATGATCAAGGACAGATTGTGATTGATATGTCTATGATGATCAAGGACAGATTGTGATTGACATGTCTATGATGATCAAGGACAGATTGTGACTGACATGTCTATGATTATCAAGGACAGATTGTGATTGACATGTCTATGATGATCAAGGACAGATTGTGATTGACATGTCTATGATGATCAAGAGTATTTGAATAGAAGTTTAGCTTCATCAATCGTGAAAATATCTATTCACAGATCTAGTCTATACTAAAGCAGGACAAGAGCGCTCATCATTGGCATAGATTGCGCTCCTTCCAGTGCATTGGAGGAAATATCATCTCCCTCGCTAAAAGATGTTCTCAGGCCCTCATTGTACACGCACTGTCACCAGTTGTCTGTCTTCTACCTCTATCTGCCCGCGAGAGACACTGATTCGACAATCCTTTCTCAACTGTACAACTGATTCTTGCGCCGACGCCAATCTTTATCGGCTGCCAATAAAAGCGGTTCCTGTCTGCTATTCACCAATGTAACGGAAATAGGAAGCATTCTTGTCATCGGTGCAACCAGACACGTTTTGAAGTGCACACGGAAAGTATTTGAAGCGTTGAAATTCCTTTCAGAGTTCAATTATACTGACGTTTTTCATGCTTTGTAACATTCACTTGAGGAAGAAACGAAGGATTCTTGCCGTCCTCATTCTATGGAATATATTTCAGGGCCGTAGCCAGCATTTTCGGAAGGGGAGCGCTTTCATGAAATTACAGAATAATGCAATCACATGCGTGACTGAAGTTTGCGCAAATAAGACAATGTTTCCTCTTCAAATACAGCCTTCATCATTTTCATGCAGATTTGATAGAAATTAGACTGATTGGAGCCTATTTATAATACTAATCATAATTTTGTTCATCACATAGAGATTGACATGGCATTGTTCATTGCAATATATCACATAGAGATTGACATAGCATTGTTCATTGCAATATATCACATAGAGATTGACATGGCATTGTTCATTGCAATATATCACATAGAGATTGACATGGCATTGTTCATTGCAATATATCACATAGAGATTGACATGGCATTGTTCATTGCAATATATCACATAGAGATTAACATGGCATTGTTCATTGCAATATATCACATAGAGATTGAGATAGCATTGTTCATTGCAATATATCACATAGAGATTGACATAGCATTGTTCATTGCAATATATCACAGAGATTGACATGGCATTGTTCATTGCAATATATCACATAGAGATTGACATGGCATTGTTCATTGCAATATATCACATAGAGATTGACATGGCATTGTTTCATTGCAATATATCACATAGAGATTGACATGGCATTGTTCATTGCAATATATCACATAGAGATTGACATGGCATTGTTCATTGCAATATATCACATAGAGATTGACATGGCATTGTTCATTGCAATATATCACATAGAGATTGAGATAGCATTGTTCATTGCAATATATCACAGAGATTGACATAGCATTGTTCATTGCAATATAATCACATAGAGATTGAGATAGCATTGTTCATTGCAATATATCACAGAGATTGACATAGCATTGTTCATTGCAATATATCACATAGAGATTGAGATAGCATTGTTCATTGCAATATATCACATAGAGATTGAGATAGCATTGTTCATTGCAATATATCACATAGAGATTGACATGGCATTGTTCATTGCAATATATCACATAGAGATTGAGATAGCATTGTTCATTGCAATATATCACAGAGATTGACATAGCATTGTTCATTGCAATATATCACATAGAGATTGACATAGCATTGTTCATTGCAATATATCACATAGAGATTGACATGGCATTGTTCATTGCAATATATCACATAGAGATTAACATGGCATTGTTCATTGCAATATATCACATAGAGATTGAGATAGCATTGTTCATTGCAATATATCACATAGAGATTGAAATAGCATTGTTCATTGCAATATATCACAGAGATTGACATGGCATTGTTCATTGCAATATATCACATAGAGATTGACATAGCATTGTTCATTGCAATATATCACATAGAGATTGACATAGCATTGTTCATTGCAATATATCACATAGAGATTGACATAGCATTGTTCATTGCAATATATCACATAGAGATTGACATGGCATTGTTCATTGCAATATATCACATAGAGATTAACATGGCATTGTTCATTGCAATATATCACATAGAGATTGAGATAGCATTGTTCATTGCAATATATCACATAGAGATTGACATAGCATTGTTCATTGCAATATATCACAGAGATTGACATGGCATTGTTCATTGCAATATATCACATAGAGATTGACATGGCATTGTTCATTGCAATATATCACATAGAGATTGACATGGCATTGTTCATTGCAATATATCACATAGAGATTGACATGGCATTGTTCATTGCAATATATCACATAGAGATTGACATGGCATTGTTCATTGCAATATATCACATAGAGATTGACATGGCATTGTTCATTGCAATATATCACATAGAGATTGACATGGCATTGTTCATTGCAATATATCACATAGAGATTGAGATAGCATTGTTCATTGCAATATATCACAGAGATTGACATAGCATTGTTCATTGCAATATATCACATAGAGATTGAGATAGCATTGTTCATTGCAATATATCACAGAGATTGACATAGCATTGTTCATTGCAATATATCACATAGAGATTGAGATAGCATTGTTCATTGCAATATATCACATAGAGATTGACATGGCATTGTTCATTGCAATATATCACATAGAGATTGAGATAGCATTGTTCATTGCAATATATCACATAGAGATTGAAATAGCATTGTTCATTGCAATATATCACAGAGATTGACATGGCATTGTTCATTGCAATATATCACATAGAGATTGACATAGCATTGTTCATTGCAATATATCACATAGAGATTGACATAGCATTGTTCATTGCAATATATCACATAGAGATTGACATAGCATTGTTCATTGCAATATATCACATAGAGATTGACATGGCATTGTTCATTGCAATATATCACATAGAGATTAACATGGCATTGTTCATTGCAATATATCACATAGAGATTGAGATAGCATTGTTCATTGCAATATATCACATAGAGATTGACATAGCATTGTTCATTGCAATATATCACAGAGATTGACATGGCATTGTTCATTGCAATATATCACATAGAGATTGACATGGCATTGTTCATTGCAATATATCACATAGAGATTGACATGGCATTGTTCATTGCAATATATCACATAGAGATTGACATGGCATTGTTCATTGCAATATATCACATAGAGATTGACATGGCATTGTTCATTGCAATATATCACATAGAGATTGACATGGCATTGTTCATTGCAATATATCACATAGAGATTGACATGGCATTGTTCATTGCAATATATCACATAGAGATTGAGATAGCATTGTTCATTGCAATATATCACAGAGATTGACATAGCATTGTTCATTGCAATATATCACATAGAGATTGAGATAGCATTGTTCATTGCAATATATCACAGAGATTGACATAGCATTGTTCATTGCAATATATCACATAGAGATTGAGATAGCATTGTTCATTGCAATATATCACATAGAGATTGAGATAGCATTGTTCATTGCAATATATCACATAGAGATTGACATGGCATTGTTCATTGCAATATATCACATAGAGATTGAGATAGCATTGTTCATTGCAATATATCACAGAGATTGACATAGCATTGTTCATTGCAATATATCACATAGAGATTGACATGGCATTGTTCATTGCAATACATCACATAGAGATTGACATGGCATTGTTCATTGCAATACATCACATAGAGATTGACATGGCATTGTTCATTGCAATACATCACATAGAGATTGACATGGCATTGTTCATTGCAATATATCACATAGAGATTGACATAGCATTGTTCATTGCAATATATCACATAGAGATTGACATGGCATTAACGTTTATCAATGGAATCACTAGCAAAACCATAGGCTGGATGATTATGGGTTTGTCTGAGGTGTCAAGACACTAATATACTCTGTTACACAATTGTCGCTCTCTTTTCCTTCAACACAGTGGTTGGAAAATGACATTTGAAATGAGTTAACATTGAATATCAGACTGTGCAAGCTGTCAAACAGTGAAAATTGATGTCATTCATCATAGAAAGCGCCTAAATCGACTTTTCATGCATCAACTTTCTCTTCTTCACTTGCTTATCTTCTAAATCTCTGAAGCTGCCATGATATGAAAAATGTGGCAGTGCAATATCTGGGATGGCAAGATAAAGCTTCATAGAAATCTGTTATCATACATTTGCTATAGATTTACAAGATCTATGAATCCAGCGGGCAAATCATGAAGTTAATGAACGAATGTTAAGAAGTCTATGACCAAGCCCGTGATATCTACAGCCTAATGCAGGGAGCCATGAGGCTTCACATAGCAAAGAAAGATTCCTACACATTAACAAGATAGACAGAGAATGGAAAATATAAGTTGCGGTCTGTGTCGCAGTGGCTAAGTGCTTGCCCTAGCGATCTTGTGGTCCAGAGGTCGAGCCCCGAGAGTGTCATTGGAAGTCGTCAAGAAGGGCATCCGGGCTAAAAGGTCACAACGCTGTCAGCACCGTCCACGCCTCACTATCGGGAGAAGTAACGTCAAACCATCATCATTTACAGGAGCAGTTTCCTCCCGTGTAGGTAGTCCTGTTCATTTTCTGATGGTTTATATGACATGACTTGAATAGGAGTATGAATCAGCGATCACTGTTGCAGACTCGTCAATGGAATCTGCTCAGATCAAAGTGTCAGTTGCAGGAGGTTCAGACACCGTCTGCCCGCTTTCAAGTACACTTCCTCCTGCCGAAATATCCCAGCCCTCCTAATTGAGTGGCAAAGGGGTGGAGTGGGAAAAGTGATAAACTTGCAAAGATGTGCCGCATTGCCAACCGGATTAGACGTCAATGATTTGTGACTTGAACAGTACCGGAGCGCAAATGGGCCATTATCCGCGCTTGTGCACCGCCCCTTTCATCAGGCTACGGCAACGCAAAACCACCGCCTCTTCTGTGCACTTGTGTGAATTTGGGAACACACGATCCGCCGCCTTCCAGCCCGACTTTGATGTGAAGCTCAATCGGAATGACGTCGAAGCGACGGGGAAATGAAGGACCTGTTCACCGACTCCTCGTGTCAACTTACAAACTTGATTGAACAAGAAAGGGTGGAGAGTTTTGATGCGAAACTATGTCAAGAATTGGGAATGCAGAGATTGTCGCACTTTCCCCTTTCCTATCATGTGAATGTGATCAACTCCTGCCGACTTCCAATGATGTTTGTGGGCGGTGTCGAGCCTGGATCCTTGAGATCGTTAGTCATACCTTCCTACCCCTACACCACGCATGTCCTTCCCTTGCCTGCCGACTTCCAATGATGTTAGCGGGCGGTGTCGAGCCTGGATCCTTGAGATCGTTAGTCATACCTTCCTACCCCTACACCACGCATGTCCTTCCCCTGCATGCCTGCCGACTTCCAATGATGTTTGTGAGCGGTGTCGAGCCTGGATGCTTGGGATCGTTAGTCAGACATTCCTGCCCCTACACCACGATGTCCTGAATGCCGACTTCCACTGATGTTTGTGAGCGGTGTCGAGCCTGGATCCTTGGGATCGTTAGTCAGACATCCCTACCCCTACACCACGATGTCCTGAATGCCGACTTCCACTGATGTTTGTGAGCGGTGTCGAGCCTGGATCCTTGGGATCGTTAGTCAGACATTCCTGCCCCTACACCACGATGTCCTGAATGCCGACTTCCACTGATGTTTGTGAGCGGTGTCGAGCCTGGATCCTTGGGATCGTTAGTCAGACATTCCTACCCCTACACCACGGATGTCCTTCCTCCCTGCTGCCGACTTCCAATGATGTTTGTGAGAGGTGTCGAGCCTGGATCCTTGGGATCGTTAGTCAGACATTCTTACCCCTACACCACAGAGAATACTTCAAATCGGTCAGTAAAATACTCACCCATTCGCAGTATTCCAGAATCATGAATTCCGGCTCTGCATCACGACAAACCCCAAGCAGCTTGACGACGAAGTCATGATCCAACTTGGCGTACATGTCCATCTGCTGATGAAACTCGTAGTCTTGGCTGTCACTCCGACCATTGTGATGAGCTTTGACGACGACCAGCGATTCACTCTCTCCTTCACGAATATTGTGAGCGCGCGCCAGGAAGACTTCTCCAAATTCACCTTTACCTGCAAGAAAAAAGCTTCTATGAAAGAGACATTGATATCTGCGCCATCAACTTCGGAGCTGCTGCCTCAGAAATTGACACTTATTCGTGTCTACACTAAACTACACGGACAGGATCTGCTGCTGCCTCAGAAATTTGGCGCCGATGCAGGAATCTCCTAGCTGACCTTTTGTCGTTGCTTTGAGAAGAGCATAGACGATCTTTGCCAAGTCAGACAAAGTTAAAAAGTTGATAAATGAGTCCCGCCTTATTATCAGCTCAATCCTTCAATTCATCATTTTCTTGACATCTCCTATCTCTCTGGCTCATGGAAATCGATTAACAGCGGCGGCAGTCAGATGAATGGAAATCAATCAAACTTCACAAGGACGCTTGTTATCTGAGATGTGTCACAGCCCCCCGGAATGAAATATCGGCAGATAATAAGCTATTCTTTAACACGGATGTCGGATTTGTAACTCAGAAATATCTCGGCCCCAGGATTATGACTGAATTCGAAGCCATCCTCTAAAACAATCAACTAATAGAGACCATTTGATAATAGTCACTTTTCATGGATATCCCACAAATTTGTGAAGGATTCTATCTCACGAATTTCACCAGAAAAAGGAATCACTTTTCATGATTTTGCTACCTGCAACTTGGAATTGGATTCAGTAGGAGGGTAATTAGTAATCTCATGTACAAAGTACCTGAAAAAATGTCGAATTATTGTTATAAATCGATGTATTCTGCGATGACAGTGTTAACAAACGTCTTCTTTAAGTCGTATTACATCGCATGTAGCTAATTATATTCAAAACAGATTTTGGCCCCTTCCATGATATTGTCATCATCTGGGACTTCTTATTTCCACTTCTGCTATTGAAATGTAGATATCCTTTGAACTGCATCTCCGAGAAGATGAAACTTCAATCAATGATCTGCTCGTGCGATGTCTGTGCAGAAAAGGCTAACATTTCAACTGAAATACATGTCCTGCACACGCAGAGCCTGTCAATCCATCGGCAGATGAAAGAATATTTCCATCAGGGAACCTCTGACAATTTCCTTCCGGATTAGGATTGCTTCTGCTATTCCAACTTGTCATCGAGATATTTTCAGGAATGCAGCAATTTTGGCAATGTCACTCAGACAACCATCAATTCAACGCACTTTTGTGGCGTTCGGAAACCTGCGAGACAATGTCAAATAATATGGTATCAAGTTCTGGAAAGCAGAAAGCGATACCCCAGTTCAGTGATGAAGTCCTGCCTCACCATCCCAGGCTCTCTGCTCTCCGTGACGGTGCAGTGGATAGAAGTCCTGCCTCACCAGCCCCGGCTCTCTGCTCTCCGTGACGGTGCAGTGGATAGAAGTCCTGCCTCACTATCCCAGGCTCTCTTCTCTCCGTGACGGTGCAGTGGATAGAAGTCCTGCCTCACCATCCCAGGCTCGCTGCTCTCCGTGACGGTGCAGTGGATAGAAGTCCTGCCTCACCATCACAGGCACTCTGCTCTCCGTGATGGTGCAGTGGATAGAAGTCCTGCCTCACCATCCCAGGCTGGGTGGTCTCCGTGACGGTGCAGTGGATAGAAGTCCTGCCTCACCATCACAGGCTCTCTGCTCTCCGTGACGGTGCAGGGGATAGAAGTCCTGCCTCACCATCCCAGGCTCGCTGCTCTCCGTGACGGTGCAGTGGATAGAAGTCCAGCCTCACCATCCCAGGCCCGCTGCTCCTCCGTGACGGTGCAGGGCATTCCTGCCTCATCTCTCGTGGATCGTGCAGTGGATAGAAGTCCTGCCTCACCATCCCAGGCCCGCTGCTCTCCGTGACGGTGCAGGGCATAGAAGTCCTGCCTTCACCATCCCAGGCTCTCTGCTCTCCGAGACGGTGCAGTGGATAGAAGTCCTGCCTCACTATCCCAGGCTCTCTGCTCTCCGTGACGGTGCAGTGAATGGAAGTCCTGCCTCACTATCCCAGGCTCGGTGGTCTCCGTGACGGTGCAGTGGATAGAAGTTCTGCCTCACCATCCCAGGCTCTCTGCTCTCCGTGACGTGCAGTGGGATAGAAGTCCTGCCTCACTATCCCAGGCTCTCTGCTCTCGTGACGGTGCAGTGGATAGAAGTCCCTCAGCCTCACCATCCCAGGCTCTCTGGTCTCCGTGACGGTGCAGTGGATAGAAGTCCTGCCTCACCATCCCAGGCTCTCTGCTCTCCGTGACGGTGCAGTGGATAGAAGTCCTGCCTCACCATCCCAGGCTCGCTGCTCTCCGTGACGGTGCAGTGGATAGAAGTCTGCCTCACCATCCCAGGCTCTCTGCTCTCCGTGACGGTGCAGTTGGATAGAATTTCTGCCTCACCATCCCAGGCTCATCTGCTCTCGTGACGGTGCAGTGGATAGAAGTCCTGCCTCACCATCACAGGCTCTCTGCTCTCCGTGACGGTGCAGTGGATAGAAGTCTGCCTCACCATCCCAGACTCGCTGACTTCCGTGACGGTGCAGTGGATAGAAGTCCTGCCTCACCATCCCAGGCTCTCTGCTCTCCGATGACGGTGCAGTGGATAGAAGTCCTGCCTCACCATCCCAGGCTCGCTGCTCTCCGTGACGGTGCAGTGGATAGAAGTCCTGCCTCACCATCCCAGGTTCGCTGCTCTCCGTGACGGTGCAGTGGATAGAAGTCCTGCCTCACCATCCCAGGCTCTCTGCTCTCCGTGACGGTGCAGTGGATAGAAGTCCTGCCTCACCATCCAGGCTCTCTGCTCTCCGTGACGGTGCAGTGGATAGAAGTCCTGCCTCACCATCACAGGCTCTCTGCTCTCCGTGACAGTGCAGGGCATAGAAGTCCTGCCTCACCATCCCAGGCTCTCTGCTCTCCGTGACAGTGCAGGGCATAGAAGTCCTGCCTCACCATCCCAGGCTCTCTGCTCTCCGTGACGGCGCAGTGGATAGAAGTTCTGCCTCACGAACCCCGGGCTCTCTGCTCTCCGTGACGGTGCAGGGCATCGAAGTCCTGCCTCACCATCCCAGGCTCTCTGCTCTCCGTGACGGTGCAGTGGATAGAAGTCCTGCCTCACCATCCCAGGCTCTCTGCTCTCCGTGACGGCCAAGTGGATAGAAGTCCTGCCTCACCATCCCAGGTTCGCTGCTCTCCGTGACGGTGCAGTGGATAGAAGTCCTGCCTCACCATCCCAGGCTCTCTGCTCTCCGTGACGGTGCAGTGGATAGAAGTCCTGCCTCACCATCCCAGGCTCTCTGCTCTCCGTGACGGTGCGGTGGCGAGAATTTCTGCCTCACCATCCCAGGCTCTCTGCTATCCGTGACGGTGCAGTGGATAGAAGTCCTGCCTCACCATCACAGGCTCTCTGCTCTCCGTGACGGTGCAGTGGATAGAAGTCCTGCACCTCACCATCCAGGCTCGCTGCTCTCCGTGACGGTGCAGTGGATAGAAGTCCTGCCTCACCATCCCAGGCTCTCTGCTCTCCGTGACGGTGCAGTGGATAGAAGTCCTGCCTCACCATCCCAGGCTCGCTGCTCTCCGTGACGGTGGCAGTGGATTAGAAGTCCTGCCTCATCATGATGCGCCAGGCTCTCTGCTCTCCGTGACGGTGGCAGTGGATTAGAAGTCCTGCCTCACCATCACAGGCTCTCTGCTCTCCGTGACGGTGCATGGGCATAGAAGTCCTGCCTCACCATCCAGGCTCGCTGCTCTCCGTGACGGCGCAGTGGATAGAAGTTCTTGCCTCACCATCCCAGGCTCTCTGCTCTCCGTGACGGTGCAGTGGATAGAAGTCCTGCCTCACCATCCCAGGCTCTCTGCTCTCCGTGACGGTGCAGTGGATAGAATTTCTGCCTCACCATCCCTGGCTCTCTGCTCTCCGTGACGGTGCAGTGGATAGAAGTCCTGCTCACCATCACAGCTCTCTGCTCTCCGTGACGGTGCAGTGGATAGAAGTCCTGCCTCACCATCCCAGATCGCTGCTCTCCGTGACGGTGTAGTTGCGTGACAGTGGATAGAAGTCCTGCCTCACCATCCCAGGCTCTCTGCTCTCCGTGACGGTGCAGTGGATAGAAGTCCTGCCTCACCATCCCAGGCTCGCTGCTCTCCGTGACGGTGCCGTGGATAGAAGTCTGCCTCACCATCCAGGTTCGTGCTCTCCGTGACGGTGCAGTGGATAGAAGTCCTGCCTCCCCATCCCAGGCTCTCTGCTCTCCGTGACGGAGTGCAGTGGATAGAAGTCCTGCCTCACCATCCCAGGCTCGCTGCTCTCCGTGACGGTTGCATGTGGATAGAAGTCCTGCCTCACCCATCACAGGCACTCTGCTCTCCGTGATGGTGCAGTGGATAGAAGTCCTGCCTCACCATCCCAGGCTGGGTGGTCTCCGTGACGGTGCAGTGGATAGAAGTCCTGCCTCACCATCACAGGCTCTCTGACTCTCCGTGATGGTGCTGGGGATAGAAGTCCTGCCTCACCCATCCCAGGCTCTCTGCTCTCCGTGACGGTGCAGGGGATAGAAGTCCTGCCTCACCATCCCAGGCTCGCTGCTCTCCGTGACGGTGCAGTGGATAGAAGTCCTGCCTCACCATCCCAGGCCCGCTGCTCTCCGTGACGGGTTGTCAGGGCATAGAAGTCCTGCCTCACCATCACAGGCTCTCTGCTCTCCGTGACGGTTGCGTAGTGGATAGAAGTCCTGCCTCACCATCCCAGGCCCGCTGCTCTCCGGACGGTGCAGGGCATAGGAAGAAGTCCTGCCTCACCATCCCAGGCTCTGCTGCGCTCTCCGTGACGGTGCAGTGGATAGAAGTCCTGCCTCACCATCCCAGGCACTCTGCTCTCCGTGGACGGTGCAGTGAATGGAAGTCCTGCTTCACTATCCCAGGCTCGGTGGTCTCCGTGACGGTGCCAAGTGGATAGAAGTTCTGCCTCACCATCCCAGGCTCGCTGCTCCTCCGTGACGGTGCAGTGGATAGAAGTCCTGCCTCCACATATCCCAGGCTCTCTGCTCTCCGTGACGGTTGCTGTGGATAGAAGTCCTGCCTCACCATCCCAGGCTCTCTGCTCTGCTCTCCGTGACGGTGCAGTGGATAGAAGTTCCTGCCTCACCATCCCAGGCTCTCTGCCTCTCCGTGACGGTTGTGCAGTGGATAGAAGTCCTGCCTCACCATACCAGGCTCGGCCCTGCTCTACCGTGACGGTTGCAGTGGAGTAGAAGTCCTGCCTCACCATCACAGGCTCTCTGCTCTCCGTGACGGTGCAGTGGATAGAAGTCCTGCCTCTAACTATCCAGGCCCAGGCTCTCTGCTCTCCGTGACGGTGCAGTGGATAGAAGTCATGCCTCACCATCCCAGGCTCTCTGCTCTTCCGTGACGGGGCAGTGGGAATGCAGTGGATAGAAGTCCTGCCTCACCTTCCCAGGCTCCTCTGCTTCTCCGTGACGGTGCAGTGGATAGAATTTCTGCCTCACCATCCCAGGCTCTCTGCTCTCGTGGACGGTGCAGTGGATAGAAGTCCTGCCTCACCATCACAGGCTCTCTGCTCTCCGTGGACGGTTTGCAGTGGATAGAAGTCCTGCACTCACCATCCCAGGCTCGCTGCTCTCGTGACGGTGCAGTGGATTAGAAGTCCTGCCTCACCATCCCAGGCTCTCTGCTCTCCGTGACGGTGCAGTGGAATAGAAGTCCTGCCTCACCATCCCAGGCTCGCTGCTCTCCGTGTCGGGTTTTGCAGTGGATAGAAGTCCTGCCTCATCATCCCAGGCTCTCTGCTCTCCGTGACGGATGCAGTGGATAGAAGTCCCTGCCTCACCATCACAGGCTCTCTGCTCTCCGTGACGGTGCAGGGACATAGAAGTCCTGCCTCACCATCCTCAGGCTCTCTGCTCTCCGTGACGGCGCAGTGGATAGAAGTTCTGCCTCACCATCCCAGGCTCTCTGCTCTCCGTGACGGTGCAGTGGATAGAAGTCCTGCCTCACCATCCCAGGCTCTCTGCTCTCCGTGACGGTGCAGTGGATAGAATTTCTGCCTCACCATCCCAGGCTCTCTGCTCTCCGTGACGGTGCAGTGGATAGAAGTCCATGCCTCACCATCACAGGCTCTCTGCTCTCCGTGACGGTGCAGTGGATAGAAGTCCTGCCTCACCATCCCAGACTCGCTGCTCTCCGTGACGGTGCAGTGGATAGAAAGTCCTGCCTCACCATCCCAGGCTCTTCTGCTCTCCGTGACGGTGCAGTGGATAGACTGTCCTGCCTCACCATCCCAGGCTCACCTGCTCTCGTGACGGTGCAGTGGATAGAAGTCCTGCCTCACCATCCCAGGTTCGCTGCTCTCCGTGACGGTGCAGTGGATAGAAGCCTGCCTCACCATCCCAGGCTCTCTGCTCTCCGTGACGGTGCAGTGGATAGAAGTCCTGCCTCACCATCCCAGGCTCTCTGCTCTCCGTGTGACGGTGCAGTGGATAGATAGTCCTGCCTCACCATCACAGGCTCTCTGCTCTCCGTGACAGTGCAGGGCATAGAAGTCCTGCCTCACAATCCCAGGCTCTCTGCTCTCCGTGACGGCGCAGTGGATAGAAGTCCTGCCTCACCATCCAGGTTCGCTGCTCTCCGTGACGGTGCAGTGGATAGAAGTCCTGCCTCACCATCCCAGGCTCTCTGCTCTCCGTGACGGTGCAGTGGATAGAAGTCCTGCCTCACCATCCCAGGCTCGCTGCTCTTCCGTGACGGTGCAGTGGATAGAAGTCCTGCCTCAGCCCACATCACAGGCATCTGCTCTCCGTGATGGGTGCAGTGATAGAAGTCCTGCCTCACCATCCCAGGTGGGTGGTCTCCGTGACGGTGCAGTGGATAGAAGTCCTGCCTCACCATCACAGGCTCTCTGCTCTCCGTGATGGTGCAGGGGATAGAAGTCCTGCTCACCATCCCAGGCTCTCTGCTCCTCCGTGACGGTGCAGGGGATAGAAAGTCCTGCCTCACCATCCCAGGCTCGCTTGCTCTCCGTGACGGTGCAGTGGGATAGAAGTCCTGCCTCACAATCCCAGGCCCGCTGCTCTCCGTGACGGTGCAGGGCATAGAGAGTCCTGCCTCACCATCACAGGCTCTTCTGCTCTCCGTGACGGTGCAGTGGATAGAAGTCCTGCCTCACCATCCCAGGCCCGCTTGCTCTCCGTGACGGTGCAGGGCATAGAAGTCCTGCCTCACCATCCCAGGCTCTCTGCTCTCCAGTGACGGTGCAGTGGATAGAAGTTCCTGCTGCTCAACTATCCCAGGCTCTCTGCTCTCCGATGACGGTGCAGTGAATGAGAAGTCCTGCCTCACTATCCTGGCTCGGTGGTCTCACGTGACGGTGGCAGTGGATAGAAGTTCTGCCTCACCATCCCAGGCTCGCTGCTATCCGTGACAGTGCAGTGGATAGAAGTCCCTGCCTCACTATCCCAGGCTCTCTGCTCTCCGTGACGGTGCAGTGGATAGAAGTCCTGCCTCCACCATCCCAGGCCCTCTGCTCTCCGTTGACGGTTTGCAGTGGATAGAAGTCGAGCCTCCGCACACCAGGCTCTCTGCTCTCCGTGACGGTGCAGTGGATAGAAGTCCTGACCTCACCATCCTTAAGGGCTCGCTGCTCTCCGTGACGGTGCAGTGGATAGAAGTCCTGCCTCACCATCACAGGCTCTCTGCTCTCCGTGACGGGTGCAGTGGATAGAAGATCCTGCCTCACTATCCCAGGCTCTCTGCTCTCCGTGACGGTGCAGTGGATAGAAGTTCCTGCCTCACCATCCCGTGAGGCTCTGATCTGCATCTCCTGTGACGGTGCAGTGGGAATAGAAGTCTCTGCCTCACATATCCCAGGCTCTCTGCTCTCCGTGACGGTGCAGTGGATAGAATTTCTGCCTCACCATCCCATGGCTCTCTGCTCTCCGTGACGGTGCAGTGGATAGTAAAGTTCCTGCACTCACCATTCACAGGGCTTCTCTGCTCTCCGTGACGGTGCAGTGGATAGAAGTCCTGCCTCAACCATCCCCAGGCTCGCTGGCTCTCCGTGACGGTGCAGGGACCCCCAAGTCCTGCCTCACCATCCCAGGCTCTCTCTGGCTACCTCCGTGACGGTGCAGTGGATAGAAGTCCTGCCTCACCAATCCCAGGCTCGCTGCTCTCCGTGACGGTGCTGCAGATGGATAGAAGTCCTGCCTCATCCATCCCAGGCTCTCGTGCTCATCCGTGACGGTGCAGTGGATAGAAGTCCTGCCTCACCATCACAGGGCTCTTGCTCTCCGTGACGGTGCAGTGGATAGAAGTCCTGCCTCACCTTCCCAGGCTCTCTGCTCTCCGTGACGGCGCAGTGGATAGAAGTTCTGCCCTCACCATCACAGGCTCTCTGCTCTCCGTGACGGTGCAGTGGATAGAAGTCCTGCCTCACCCATCGATGAGGCTCTCTGCTCTCCGTGACGATCGCAGTGGATAGAATTTTCTGCCTCACCATCCCAGGCTCTCTGCTCTCCGTGACGGTGCATTGTGGATAGAAGTCCATGCCTCACCATCACAGGCTCTCTGCTCTCCGTGACGGTGCAGTGGATAGAAGTCCTGCCTCACTCATCCCAGACTCGCTGCTCTCCGTGACGGTGCAGTGGATTAGAAGTCCTGCCTCACCATCCCAGCTCTCTGCTCTCCGTGACGGTGCAATTGTGGATAGAAGTCCTGCCTCACCATCCCTGGCTATCGCTGCTCTCCGTGACGGTGCAGTGGATAGAAGTCCTTGCCTCACCATCCCATGGTTCGCTGCTCTCCGTGGACGGCTGCAGTGGATAGAGAGTATCCTGCCTCACCATCCCAGGCTCTCTGCTCTTCCGTGACGGTAGGCAGTGGATAGAAGTCCTGCCTCACCATATCCAGGCTCTCTGCTCTCCGTGACGGGGCAGTGGATAGATAGTCCTGCCTCACCATCACACAGGCTCTCTGCTCTCCGTGACAGAGTGCAGGGCATAGAAGTCCTGCCTCACCATCCCAGGCTCTCTGCTCTCCGTGGACGGCGCAGTGGATAGAAGTTCTGCCTCACGAACCCCGGGCTCTCTGCTCTCCGTGACGGTGCAGGGCATAGAAGTCCTGCCTCACCATCCCAGGCTCTCTGCTCTCCATGACGGTGCAGTGGATAGAAGTCCTGCCTCACCATCCCAGGCTCTCTACTCTCCGTGACGGCGCAGTGGATAGAAGTCCTGCCTCACCATCCCAGGTTCGCTGCTCTCCGTGACGGTGCAGTGGATAGAAGTCCTGCCTCACCACCCTAGGCTCTCTGCTCTCCGTGACGGTGCAGTGGATAGAAGTCCTGCCTCACCATCCCAGGCTCTCTGCACTCCGTGACGGTGCAGTGGATAGAATTTCTGTCCTCACCATCCCAGGCTTCTCTGCTCTCCGTGACAGGTGCATGAGTGGATAGAAGTCCTGCCTCACCATCACAGGCTCTCTGCTCTCCGTGACGGTGCAGTGGATAGAAGTCCCTGCCTCACCGATCCCAGGCTCGCTGCTCTCCGTGACGGTGCAGTGGATAGAAGTCCTGCCCTCACCATCCCAGGCTCTCTGCTCTATCCGTGACGGTGCAGTGGATAGAAGTCCTGCCTCACCATCCCAGGCTCGCTGCTCTCCGTGACGGTGCAGTGGATAGAATAGTCCTGCCTCATCATCCCAGGCTCTCTGCTCTCCGTGACGGTGCAGTGGATAGAAGTCCTGACCTCACCATCACAGGCTCTCTGCCTCTCCGTGACGGTGCAGGGCATAGAAGGTCCTGCCTCACCATCCCAGGCTCTCTGACCTCTCCGTGACTCGGCGCAGTGGATAGAAGTTCTGCCTCACCATCCCAGGCTCTCTGCTCTCAGTGACGGTTGCAGTGGATAGAAGTCCTGCCTCACCATCCCAGGCTCTCTGCTCTCACGTGACGGTGCAGTGGATAGAATGTTCTGCCTCAACCCATCCCAGGCTCTCTGCTCTCCGTGACGGTGCAGTGGATAGAAGTCCTGCTCTCCACCATCACAGGCTCTCTGCTCTCCGTGACGAGTGCAGTGGATAGAAGTCCATG
The DNA here is from genome assembly GCA_907163375.1 of Prostheceraeus crozeri. Lineage (NCBI taxonomy): Eukaryota > Metazoa > Platyhelminthes > Polycladida > Euryleptidae > Prostheceraeus > Prostheceraeus crozeri. The sequence continues at coordinate 6,676 of CAJQUW010000396.1, read as the reverse complement.
CCTCACCATCCCTGACTCGCTGCTCTCCGTGACGGTGCCAGTGGATAGAAGTCATGCCTCACCATCCCAGGCATGTCTCTGGTCTCCGTGACGGTGCAGTGGATAGAAAGTCCTGCCTCACCATCCAGGCTCGCTGCTCTCCGTGACGGTGCAGTGGATAGAAGTGTCCTGCTCCTCACCATCCCAGGTTCGCTGCTCTCCGTGACGGTGCAGTGGATAGAAGTCCTGCCTCACCTTCCCAGGCTCTCTGCTCTCCGTGACGGTTGCATGGTGGATTGGATGAAGTCCTGCTCACCATCCCAGGCTCGCTGCTCTCCGTGACGGTTGCAGTGGATAGAAGTCCTGCCTCTACAATCACAGGCACTTCATGTGCTGCTCCGTGATGGTGCAGTGGATAGAAGTCCTGCCTCACCATCCCAGGCTGGGTGGTCTCCAGTGACGGTTGCAGTGGATAAGAAGTCCTAGCCTCACCATCACTGGCTGCTCTGCTCTTCCGTGATGGTGCAGGGGATAGAAGTCCTGCCTCACCATCCCAGGCTCTCTGCTCTATCCCGGACTGGTGCAGGGGATAGAAGTCCTGCCTCAGCACCATACCAGGCTCGCTGCTCTCCGTGACGGTGCAGTGGATAGAAGTCCTGCCTCACCATCCCAGGCCCGCTGCTCTTCCGTGACGGTGCAGGGCATCAGAAGTCCTGCCTACATCCATCACAGGCTCTCTGCATCTCCGTGACGGTGCAGTGGATAGAAGTCCTGCCTCACCATCCCAGGTCCCCGCTGGCTCTCCGTGACGGTTTGCAGGGCATAGAATGTCCCTGACAAGCTCGATCCATCCCAGGCTCTCTGTTTACTCTCCTGTGACGGATTGCAGTGGATGAGAAGTCCTATGCCTCACTTATTCCCAGGCTCTCTGCAGTCTCCGTGACGGATGCAGTGGAATGGAAATGTCCATGCCTCAACTATCCAGAGGCTTCGGTGGTCTCCTAGTGACTCGGTTGCAGTGGATAGAATGTTCTGGCACTCACCATCCCAGGCTCGCTGCTCTCCGTGACGGTGCAGTGGATAGAAGTCATGCTCACGTAAAGTAGGCTCTTCTGCTCTCGTGACGGGTTTGCTGTGGAAGGAAGTCCTGCCTCACCATCACAGGCTCTTGCTATCTGTCCGTGACGAAGGCCTGAGCTGTGGATAGAAGTCCTGCCTCAACCATTCCCAGGCACTATGCTCTCCGTGACGGTAGAGGAGGTTAGAAGTCCTGCCTCCAATCCCTAAGGCTCGCTGCTCTCCGTGACGGATGCAGATGAATAGAGGTCCTGCCTCACTCCATGACAGGGCTCTCGTCTTCCGAGGATGGTTGCTCCTTGGATAGGAAGTCCCTGCCTCAGTCCATCCAGGCTATCTACTGCTTATCCGTGCCGATTGCAGTGGATAGATAATTTTCTGCAACTCATCCATCCCAGGCTCTCTGTCTCTCCGTGACGGTGCAAGTTGAAGTAGAGTCCTGCCTCACATCAAGGCTCTCTGCTCTCGTGACGGTGGGCAGTGGATAGAAGTTCCTGCGCTCACCATCCCCGAAGACATCGGTTGCTCATCCGGTCGGTGCATTGGATAGAAGTCCTGCCTCATAATACCTGGTCGTCTGCTCTCCGATGACGTGAGGCAGTGGATAGGAAAGTCCTGCACATCACCATCCCGGCTCGCTGCTCTCCGATGACGAGTTGCAGTGGATAGAAAGTCCTTGCCCGATCACATCAGGTTCGCTGCTCTCCGTGTCCACTCGGAGCAGTGATAGAGTTCCTGCCTCACCATCCCAGGCTCTACTGCGTAGACCGTGAGGTGCTGTGGATAAGTCCTGCGCTCTACCATCCAGAGCTCATCTGCATCTCCGTGACGGTGCAGTGGATAGAAGTCTGCACTCACCATACGGCTCTCTGCTTTCTCCGTGACAGTGCACGGGCATAGGACAAGATCCTGCCTCACATTCATCAGGCATATATGCTCTCCGTGACTCGGCGCAGTGGATAGAAGTTAAGCCTCACCGATGCCCCGGGCGCTATGCTCTCCGTGGACGGTGCTCAGGGCATAGAAAGTCTGCCTCACCATCCCAGGCATCGTGTCTAGCTTATCCATGACGGTGCTGTGGATAAGAAGTCCTGCCTCACATCCTGGATCATCCTACTCTCGTGACGCGCAAGTGGGATAGTGAGAGTCCTGCCTCACCATCCCAGGTTCGCTTGCTCTCCGTGAGCGGATGTCAACAGATATGCAGTGGTTAGACTAGTCCATGCAATCACATCCCAGGCCTCTTGCCTGTTCTCCGTGAACGAGTTGCAGTGGATAGAAGACCTGCACCTCCACCATCCCAGGCTCTATGCTTCGTGACGGTGACAGTGGATAGAATTTCTGACCTCACTATCCTCCAGGCTATCTGCATGCTCTCCGTGACGGGTGCAGTGATGATAGCATAGTCCTGACATTGCACCATCAACAGGCATCTTGAGCTCTCGGATGACAGAGTGCAGTGGATAGAAGTCCTGCTCTCACCGCATCAGGCTTTATTTTCGACTGACTCTTCCGTGACGGGTCTGCAGTGGATAGAAGTCATGATCCTCTACTTTCCCAGGCTCGATTGCTCTCCGTGGACGGTTTGCAGTGGTGGATATGGAAAGTACGAGGCCCTCTACAATCCAGGCGAGCTAGCTCCTCACGTGTACGGTGCAGTGAGTTGGAAGATCCTATGCCTCATCCATCCCAGGCTCTCTGCTCTCCGTGACGGTGCAGTGGGATAGAAAGTCCTGCCTCACCTCACAGGCTCTCTGCCTCTCCGTGCGGTGCAGGGCATAGACGTCCTGCCTCACCGTCCCAGGCTCTCTGCTCTCCGTGACGGGCAAGTGGATAGAAGTTCTGCCTCACCATCCAGGCTCTATGCTCTCGTGACGGTGCAGTGGATAGAAGTCCTTGCCTCACCATCCCAGGCTCTTCTGCTCTCCGTGGAACGGTGCAGTGGATTAGAATTTCTGCCTCACCATCCAGGCTCTCTGCTTCCGTGGACGGTGCAGTGGATTAGAAGTCCTGCCTCACATCACAGGCTCTCCTGCTCTCGTGGACGGTTGCAGTGGTGATTGTCCTGCCTCTCCATCCCAGGACTCCGTGTCTGCCGTTGACGGTGCAGTGGATAGAAGTCCGGCCTCTCATCCTGGCTTCTGCCTCCTCCGTGACGGTGCCAGTGGATAGAAAGTCCTGCCTCACCATCCCAGGGCTTCGCATGCTCTCCGTGACGCAAAATGATATAGTGGATAGAAGTCAATGCTCACCATCCCAGATTCGCTGCTCTCCTGTGACGGTGCAGTGGGAAGAAGTTCCTGCCTCTCACACATCCCAGGGATCATGATACTGCTCTCACGTGACGGTGCAGAGGATAGAAGTCTCTGCCTCACCATCCCATGGCTCGATGCTCTCGTGACGGTGACAGTGGATAAGAAGTCCTGCCGACATATCACCATCATGGCACTCTGCTCTCCGTGATGGTTGCAGGTGGAGATAGTTAAGTCCTGCCTCACCCATTCCCAGGCTGGCGAGGTCATCCGTGACGGTGCAGTGGCTAGAAAGTCACTGCCTTCACCATCGACAGGACTCTTGACTCTCCGTGATGCCGCTTGCAGGTGAGATAATAGAGTCCTGCCTCACCATCCCAGGCTTCAAGCTCGCCGTGACGGTAGGCAGGGGATAGAAGTCCATTGCATTCACCATACCAGGGCTCGCTGCTCTCCGTGACGGTGCATGTGGAATAGCAAGTCCTGCCTCTAAACCATCCAGGCCCGCTGCTCTCCGTGTCGGGAATTGCAGGGCATTAGAAGTCATCGCCTCACCATCACAGCTCTTTGCTCTCGTGACGGTTGCAGTGGATCAGAAGTCTGCTCTCACCATCCCAGGCTCGCTTGCATCTCCGTGACGGTGCAGTGGATAGAGTCCTTAGTCCTCACAATCCGGCTCTATTGCTCTCCGTTGCCGGATGCCAGTGGATAGAAGTCCTGCCTCACCATCCCCTTAGGCTCGCTGCTCTCCGTGACGGTGCAGTGGATAGAAGTCCTGCCTCACCATCCCAGGTTCGCTGCTCTCCGTGACGGTGCAGTGGATAGAAGTCCTGCCTCACCATCCCAGGCTCTCTGCTCTCCGTGACGGTGCAGTGGATAGAAGTCCTGCCTCACCATCCCAGGCTCGCTGCTCTCCGTGACGGTGCAGTGGATAGAAGTCCTGCCTCACCATCACAGGCACTCTGCTCTCCGTGATGGTGCAGTGGATAGAAGTCCTGCCTCACCATCCAGGCTGGGTGGTCTCCGTGACGGTGAAGTGGATAGAAGTCCTGCCTCACCATCACAGGCTCTCTGCTCTCCGTGATGGTGCAGGGGATAGAAGTCCTGCCTCACCATCCCAGGCTCTCTGCTCTCCGAGACGGTGCAGGGATAGAAGTCCTGCCTCACCATCCCAGGCCCGCTGCTCTCCGTGACGGTGCAGTGGATAGAAGTCCTGCCTCACCATCCCAGGCCCGCTGCTCTCCGTGACGGTGCAGGGCATAGAAGTCCTGCCTCACCATCACAGGCTCTCTGCTCTCCGTGACGGTGCAGTGGATAGAAGTCCTGCCTCACCATCCCAGGCCCGCTGCTCTCCGTGACGGTGCAGGGCATAGAAGTCCTGCCTCACCATCCCAGGCTCTCTGCTCTCCGTGACGGTGCAGTGGATAGAAGTCCTGCCTCACTATCCCAGGCTCTCTGCTCTCCGTGACGGTGCAGTGAATGGAAGTCCTGCCTCACTATCCCAGGCTCGGTGGTCTCCGTGACGGTGCAGTGGATAGAAGTTCTGCCTCACCATCCCAGGCTCGCTGCTCTCCGTGACGGTGCAGTGGATAGAAGTCCTGCCTCACTAACGTAGGCTCTCTGCTCTCCGTGACGGTGCAGTGGATAGAAGTCCTGCCTCACCATCCCAGGCTCTCTGCTCTCCGTGACGGTGCAGTGGATAGAAGTCCTGCCTCACCATCCCAGGCTCTCTGCTCTCCGTGACGGTGCAGTGGATAGAAGTCCTGCCTCACCATCCCAGGCTCGCTGCTCTCCGTGACGGTGCAGTGGATAGAAGTCCTGCCTCACCATCCACAGGCTCTATGCTCTCCGTGACGGTGCAGTGGATAGAAGTCCTGCCTCACTATCCCAGGCTCTCTGCTCTCCGTGACGGTGCAGTGGATAGAAGTCCTGCCTCACCATCCCAGGCTCTCTGCTCTCCGTGACGGTGCAGTGGATAGAAGTCCTGCCTCACCATCCCAGGCTCTCTGCTCTCCGTGACGGTGCAGTGGATAGAAATCCTGCCTCACCATCACACGCTCGGTGGTCTCCGTGACGGTGCAGTGGATAGAAGTCCTGCCTCACCATCCCAGGCTCTCTGCTCTCCGTGACGGTGCAGTGGATAGAAGTCCTGCCTCACCATCCCAGGCTCTCTGCTCTCCGTGACGGTGCAGTGGATAGAAGTCCTGCCTCACCATCCCAGGCTCTCTGCTCTCCGTGACGGTGCAGTGGATAGAAGTCCTGCCTCACCATCCCAGGCTCGCTGCTCTCCGTGACGGTGCAGTGGATAGAAGTCCTGCCTCACCATCCCAGGCTCGGTGGTCTCCGTGACGGTGCAGTGGATAGAAGTCCTGCCTCACCATCCCAGGTTCGGTGGTCTCCGTGACGGTGCAGTGGATAGAAGTCCTGCCTCACCATCCCAGGCTCGCTGCTCTCCGTGACGGTGCAGTGGATAGAAGTCCTGCCTCACCATCACACGCTCGGTGGTCTCCGTGACGGTGCAGTGGATAGAAGTCCTGCCTCACCATCCCAGGCTCTCTGCTCTCCGTGACGGTGCAGTGGATAGAAGTCCTGCCTCACCATCCCAGGCTCGCTGCTCTCCGTGACGGTGTAGTGGATAGAAGTCCTGCCTCACCATCCCAGGCTCTCTGCTCTCCGTGACGGCGCAGTGGATAGAAGTCCTGCCTCACCATCCCAGGTTCGCTGCTCTTCCGTGACGGTTGCAGTGGATAGAAGTCCTGCCTCACCATCCCAGGCTCTCTGCTCTCCGTGACGGTGCAGTGGATGGAAGTCCTGCCTCACCATCCCAGGCTCTCTGCTCTCCGTGACGGTGCAGTGGATAGAAGTCCTGCCTCACCATCCCAGGCTCTCTGCTCTCCGTGACGGTGCAGGGGATAGAAGTCCTGCCTCACCATCCCAGGCTCGCTGCTCTCCGTGACGGCGCAGTGGATAGAAGTCCTGCCTCACTATTCCAAGCTCTCTGCTCTCCGTGACGGTGCAGTGGATAGAAGTCCTGCCTCACCATCCCAGGTTCGCTGCTCTCCGTGACGGTGCAGTGGATAGAAGTCCTGCCTCACCATCCCAGGCTCTCTGCTCTCCGTGACGGTGCAGTGGATAGAAGTCCTGCCTCACCATCACAGGCTCTTCTGCTCTCCGTGGACGGTTGCAGTGGATAGATGTCCTGCCTCACCATTCACAGGCTCTCTGCTCTCCGTGACGGTTGCAGTGAGTGATAGAAGTCCTGCTCCACCATCCCAGGCTTCGCTGCTCTCCGTGACGGTGCAGTGGATAGAAGTCCTGCCTCACCATCTCAGGCTGGGTGGTCTCCGTGACGGTGCAGTGGTATAGAA
>CAJQUW010000395.1:0-128573 GCA_907163375.1 Prostheceraeus crozeri | reverse complement strand
AATCAAAAGCACTGGATCCAATTAAAAAGTCACAGCTCCTATTATGAAGAGATGGTCATAGATATTGACGCTGCTCTTTTGGAATTTCATCACTTGACTGATTGTGAATCATCAATGTTGTACTCCAGCATTGATACCGCCCTTCAAAGTCGTTATTGTTCGACCTTCCTCACAACGCGTTACTATGGACACGTCAACGACTGAATCTCGAGAGTTCGAGTTTACTTGCTTTCCGAATGTTCAGTGCGGCAGTGACATCGTGACCATGCATCATTCTGTCGACTGACAGACAGCTGTCTTGGAATAGGGTGAAAGTGTTAACTGGACGATTTTTATATACATGTGTATTTTATATACATTTTTTTCTTTGTGCATTGTACTGTTCATGCAACATTCATTTGGAAACTGCAAATCAAATTAAGATCAGTGTCCCATTTTCGAGGTGAGAACCATTCCATTCATATTTGCTTCCAGACGATATTTAGAAACGGTTCTTTAGGTATCATAAAGCATACATGAAACGTGGGTCTTTGTTCAATGCAATGGAAACTTGAAGTCATACACAATGCTTGAAAACTATTCATTCCGAAGTAAAATGTAGTTTTATATTAGATCTCATTTTCTTAACATTGTGGTTAAATAGGATTGTAAGATAAAAAACGTTATGTTATATGTAACACAGCTTCAAATGGACAAAATGTGTGGCTAACGATCTATCGAATCTTATTTCAGTGTTAATCAATTCGACCACGAGTTCTCGACCATTTTTAGGCGCTCAAGATCCCAAGATTTCAGTGCCGAGACACATGATTATTATATTAGGCCTATACATACAGTTAACAAATGAATATTAATGGTTACCTTTCTGGTTTCCCCCCAGACAGTACCATAGCACGTTTTGTTACGTAAATCGCATGAAATCAAAAGGGATCATAGCTCCAGGAACACGAGTAACTTAGATGTCGGGTATAGCCAGTGGTCGGGCCAGCTGCGAAAATTTTCGCACTGCGAAGATCTGCAAAAAATGAACTCGCTGCGAAAAAATGGACTTGGTCTTGCGAAAAATTGAAACCTTGTAATTCTTACATTTAAATAGACCTATGATGTCTAATGGAACAAATACTGGTCTACAGGATGGAAAAGGCAAACTGATGACAACTAATTAGCATGTTATTCATTATGCTATCATTTAGTTAAAGTTCCATATTATTTTAAGCGTCTTATATCTTGTAACAGGTTCAGCAAAATAGAAGAATCGCAGCAGTAGTTCTTAGCATCTACTGAGTTACTGTGGATGTTGTAATTGCGTACGAAACTTTCAAGGCCATGTTTAAAAAGTTGCCGATAGTTCTATAAAAGAGTGATAACCGACTTAATTTCAAATAATTTTTCAATTAATGCACAGACGAAAGAAATGAAATTCAAATTAATATGAGTTTTGTTGTCGGACATATGCACTGAAATTCATTTTGTGCAGTTGCTCGATACTTGAAATTCTGAACGCAATGAAGTCATTTGAAGCGCTCGACATCCACACTTCCCACAAGATTTACTGATATTTTTGATATTCAGCTAGCGATGCAACGACCCTGATGGATGCCGAAAACAAAATGTTAAGAATTCTGTTATCAGTTACATTGCCATTAAGTTGTCCAAAGTATCCTTGAACAGCTGGTGGTTTTGAAGATCATCCGAAAAGATCAAATCAAGAGATGAGTGATGTTAAATGAATGCACTCTCATCTTACAAACGGTTCCTACCTTCCATTCAGAAAATCTGAAAACGCATTCTGAAGACGAAGATGCTGTGAAAATTTACCCCATTTTATACCAGATAGACATAAAATGTCATAGCTGGCCCTGGAAAATAGATTGCTATGGAATTTTCGCTTAAATAATGCAAAGTCCATAAAAGTAAAATGTCCGAATTGTTTTGGATCATCATAGGGTGTGAGTGTTGACCTAACTGCCAACAATCAGTTCTGCCACACGTAGCCAATCACAGACAGTTTTTGTAAAAAAGTGTATTTGGTCAAGCGGCATTCCAAGGCTTGGTTGAAAGAACAAGAGGAGAAAGAGGAAAGAAGTCGACAGATGGCCATCAGAAAAAGTTGAAAACAGTTACAACAAAAAAAGAAAAATGACATTGTGACAATAAATTCGATGCTTCAGAACACTAAGAGATAAAAGATAGAGGCATCGGAGAAAAAGAAACACACGGGAGAATAGAAAACATTATATGATGTAAAACTATCGAACCGGAGTTGATAATATTGCAGGAAGGCACATTTTGTTCTGCTCAAATTAGATTCATTGGCACACAAGTTGCAGAAATAATGTGATAATAAGATTAATTCGGCAACCAATTATTTCTGCAATTTTTTCACCGGATGTCAAAATTTGATACTTGTGCAGTCGCCACTGATCGACTTCAGTTTCTCCACGTGCCGAGAAATTTGGGGTGGACCTATACCCTCAAGCTCGATGCATTCTGAGACGGAGAGAATTGATTGGAGGTATCAGTGCAATATTAGCGGAAAACCAAGCAAGACAGCTGCGTGAGGAGCATGAGGAGTCAATGGAAAGTGGATATCATACATCATGCTCAAGGTTTTTATGTACAGGATTGTTGCATCTTTACAAGTGAAGATTTCCACACCGCTGAATTTCTACATCATCCTCTATTTCTCTTTCGATCCGTAATTATTACTTGCTTTCTTTTGATGAGAACTTCTATTTTCTGCCATTTGCTGATTGGTTTAATTCATTTTGTTGTGACCTTCCTGTCAGCGCTTGTTATCAACTGGAACGGATCATGTCTTAAATGACATGTAATAACAAGAACTTTTGTTGCAAAGTTTTTGTTGGTAGTTTAGTTGCAAGATTAGTGACTTTCGGCTATATTTGCTACATGCACATGTGTGTACTAGTTGATAAGATGGATTCGGTAACAAAATGCCAGTTTTATAATTTAGATAGTTTAGTATTAACAAAATGTCTCCTAAGAATCAATAGATGGCGACAGTATCGAGTTCATGTAATCAGATATTTGCGAAAATGTTTTTGTGAGAGTCATCAATGACGAAACGTAGTTGCTTTCAAAAAAATCTGGCTTAGTACAAGCAAGCACTTAGTTGCAGAAATTGCACAAGGCATTTTGAAAAATCAGTTTCTTCCGACAGGTATTGGGCCTTGGTAGAGCTTTGATAAGAGCGGTGTTTTACTCTTCATAATCATGAAATATGATGCTATAATTTGCTGATATTAGTAGGCCTGCGAAAATTCTGTAGAGCTGCGAAAAAATGGAAAAATCTCCGGCCCGACCACTGGGTATAGCAATTATGTTGACGACGAATAGGTCTCGTATGTGACGTCACAAGCTGTGCGCTCGTTGACTGGGTTCCACCGGAAACGTAATGTGTGAGTTTTTATTGCAACTGTCGTTGCAATGATTCACTTTAAAAATCAGGGTCTCGACAGGCCATTTGATGCTGGATGCCCGCAGAATAAAGGAATTAAGAAAGACATTAAAATCAAAATTGTAGAGGTGGCCATCTGATGGACCTGAAACTCCCGCAAAGAGAGAGAGCTGACTATTAGCTACTGGCAAGGGGAGACTAGAAAAGAGTTAATTAATATTACATTGAGTTGTTTTCTGGGACATTAGGTCAAATGTTGATACCAAATGCACTAGCATTCGCATGCCCACATACCATGCCCATTTGAGTTAGCAAATTTTTTTAATTTGAGTTAAAAATAGACAACACCACATCCATTCCAACTCTGAAAATGTGCTCATAATAATAGTGATTTTTCACTAATTGGCTCATTCAAAAATTTACGAAATCTAAGGCTATTGCTTCAAAAATAGTCAAAATGTCAATACTTTGTTGGTCCTCCCATGGTCTTCAGGACAGCTTATGCGTTACGGCACTGGATTCAATCAGCCTCTTGCAATACTCTTCGTTAATTTCGGTGGTCCACGCTACTATCACCGTCTTCTTGAGACAGTTGAGAGAAGTGGGTTCAGTTGAGCAGCTCGCTTCTTCACCACAGCCCAGCAGTTCTCGATGGTTTTCAAGTCAGGAGAACTACCGGGCCATGGTTTCAAGACTTCGATACCAGAATTTGATACTATTTTCTAACTCAAATTGGAAATTATGCCAATCAAATGGCCAATATGGCATGTAAAATGCCATCTGAAAGGTATGCCTAATGAATGATCTGGTCTTAGGGATGCACAATATTTAATGACTGAACCTCTGAAATGACTTTTACACGATAACTATGGATGGCTATTAGTCATCCGTGCATGTTAGGGTGAGCTGAACATGGATGTCTCAAACAATTCTTTCCAAGTCAATAAATATGTACCTCAACGCTGTATTTAGATAATTACTTTTTCCATGGGAAAGCTCATTCATTACTCTTACATATTATTTAACAACCATAGATCATCATTTTCAGATATTAATTCATTTTAATGAATGTTTCTTTTGCTGATTTTAAGTCCGCTATTCAAAGAGAGCTTGCAGCATATTGATTAATAAATAACATTTGTATAGGCAATCGGGTATTTATGGGCTATCTCCCCACCTTTTCAAATTTGTCTAAAATCATCAGTAAAAATGAATAAATCACAAAACTTCAGATATATGTACTTGAGTATATTTTCTAACCACATGCAAACGTTTATGCAAATCGGACAAGTTCGTTTTGAATCACAGACGATAACGTGAAGTGTAGCGATTTCAGCGGCTTGATCGGTGCCTGACCTCATCGTCTGAGCACTGAGCACTTCATGTAGGTCAACAAAGTTATGTCGCGACAATTCTTGAAGTTATAATGATCCATACCACATCCTTTCCATTTGACATATTTAACTTCAGAAATGTGTGGTAGGGTAGTAGTCATTGGAAGATTTTAGACAGCAATGATGAGACGAAGAGGGAGAGAGAACGATGTATACAACAATAATGCGTCAAACAGACGAAGTCAGATCAAGTTGCTGACATCGCTACACTTCAATTTGTCGTCTAAAATTCAAAAGCACCTGTCCAATTTGATAAAATTTTGCATGTAGGTAGAAAATAATGTCAAAAATTTGGAGCTGAAGTTGTGTGACGACTGATTCAATTCTAGGGATTTTAGACAAATTTGAAAACGTGGGGAGATGACCCACAAGTGCCGGCAACAGTGTGCCAAAATGCGAATAACCAAACAAATATTTTGTCATTGACTGAGAGAATTTGATGAATAAAAAGAGAAGATGGCGCGCTTTGTGAAAGATAGGGAATCATGGTCCCAAGAGTACGGACTACTCGTCATATTTTACGGTAATTAATAGATAGAGCGTTGCGTCAATGGGGTGACAGAATATTTGCATGGCCGGTGAACAAAGTACTGCGCTTTTTTTGGTGAACTGGGGAATGCCGACTTCCTCCAACCCATTTTCATACTGAACACAAAAGTTGTGAATTTGAAATTATTATGCACTATATTTTGTGCGGCTGAATATTTTTAAAAGCATTTTTTCTGACCTTTTAGTCGCTCCTGTGAAATCGCGAATAGTGTCTGCATATATAAGTGTTGATAAATGTCGACAAAAGAAAGTATTATGTTTTGCACAAACGTGTGCGGTAATTGCTCTCATGCCGATAAATATTCAATGAAAAATATTATCTTTAGTCTTGTGAGAGCCTCCTTAGGGAACTGACCGCAGTTTCGGTTAATTATACAGGCCTATCTTTTCATTTCACCGTTCCAAAGTTTCAATTAAACAACGAAGGGAAAGCAATTATATAGTTTCAGCAATTTCTATATGTAACATTAACTTTTTAAATGGTATAATATATGCATAACATGCACATTATGCATTGTAAAGTTTGTTTTCATGAGTTTCATTAATTGCCCTGGTGAATTTTTTCCAGTTTTTCTTTTGCATTTTTCCCAATCAAACTTCGATTTCTGAAGATTTTTTCAAGCTTAGTGAAGACAATGATCCATATCTATCATTTGAGCTTATGTTTGTACTCGCATAGGCACTAGGCTTATCCGTTAACGGAATTACCTACTCAAGTTATCCATGTAGACGAGGATATAGCATTTGAATAGTAGGGTAGCTTAATTTCTTCGATGATTCAGTTATCGAATTTCAGGCTGTTACGACATCAGTGGTAGTATGCATACTCTTCTTTGTTTTGTGCTTCATATAGCAGGTAAGCATGTAGGCATGAAGAAGCTTCAATCTTCTTGATTCAAAAAGCATACTCAGTTTTTGACAAACATAGTTATATCCGGCTTGCGATACTTACGTTGCAACCATCAGTTCTGAAAGGCACAATTTTTAGATATTTATTGAATACATAGACACAATTACATGTGCATGCACTGTACATGTTGGACAATAAGTCAATATGTACATGTATTTAAGTATAGCAACGCAATGATTCATGAGTAAGTACACGTATATACATTGTATGATGCATGGCATGATCTCAGAGCTCGTTTAGATTTCAGAAAAAACTTCAAAATTCAGGGAGTTCGCATATATCGGCGGTTCGCGTATATCGGCGGTTTTCGTCTGTCCCTTGAAGCGCCGATATATGCGAATTCTACTGCATCAGGAAATGGTGCTCGTTTTTGTAATTTGTATAAAACTTAAATACATAATTGTACGCAATAAGTAGTTCCTAGTTTTTGAATTTGAAAAGTATTGTATGTTCCATTTCCAAGTATTTCTTTTACTTCATTTGTGGGGGGAAGTCAGTATGAATCGAAATAATAGTTTCCTACATTAGTATCCTTTTGCCCTGCTGACCAATGTACTCCTTTTTGATCTGATGTGTGAAGATTTGTTATAAAATTCACTTGAGGTACATTATTTTGTCAATTGCAACTCATCTCTCATCAACACGTGGAAATTTTTTATTCCTAATTGATGAGCAATTTTTTAAGTCGAAGTTTGTAGTTGTTTGTTTGCCGTATAATTTAAAGAACTCGGTTATGCTAGACATTTTATAATAAAAAAATTTCTTATAACGACTATCTAAACACTTCTTGGGAGAAGAACTTCATTCGTTAATGTGTTTCATCGTTAAAGTGTTTGTTCAAAAATTGCTATATTAACTGTCTTGTATATCGCCGCTACCCTTATGTGTTCTGAATTCACAAGAAAAATTGCTTTTATTGTCACCGCAACCTTATGTGTTTTAACCTATTCATGCGGAAAGAGGAAACGCTAAATCAGTTTTGCAAATGGATTTCTAAAACTCGCATGCATTTGCAAAACAGACTTTGAAAACTGATTCTGAAAATAATTTACGTAGGCGTAAATTGAACTGTCAAAATTTAACGATGCGTAAATTGAAATGACAAGAGATTGCGCTATAATTTCAGGGAAAAGCTGTTAGATATTTTGCGTTGTTAGAACAATAAATCTCTCTCTCTTCAATCATCAGCCAGAGTGCGGGTTCATTGAATAATTTTGAGTTTATGAGTTATAATGATCTTCTAGTTCACACAATTAGTACTTTAAACAATGTTGAGAGTACAATAACGAAGAATGTCTAAGTAAGAACTGCGTCTTCTTAATTTATCATAATGTTCTAATCTTAATAATAATTGAGATTCCTTATCTTTCATATAACGTACTCTATCTTTGTGGTTTTCAATGTTCATCTTTTCAATGTCCATTAAAGTAGAACTACGTTCATTTATTAACGAAGGCTATATTCTTGAAGTTCCCTCCATTCTCGAAGTTTCCTTCATTTTTGAGGTTTCCTCCACTTTTGAGGTTTCCATTTTTTAATAAATATTTTGAATACAATCTTCTGATATTTTTAGAGTACTTACATTTTCGACTACGTGAAATTCTTAGACTGCGTAAAATTTCGAGCACGTGATATTTTTTGTACTACGTGAAATTCTTAGACTACATGATATTTTGAGACTACTTAAATTTTCGACTACGTTAAATTTTTAGACTACCTAAAATTTAGACTGCGCGAAATTTTCGACCACGTGATATTTTTTGGACTACGTGAAATTTTTAGACTGCCTAAATTTTCGACTACGTGAAATTCTTGGACTACCTAAATTTTCGACTACGTGAAATTTTGATATTTTTTAGACTGCCTACATTTTCGACTACGTGAAATTTTTAGACTACCTAAATTTCCGACTACGTGAAATTTTTAGACTACCTAATTTTTGAAATCTCGGAAGGTGTGACATCCGGTGCGAGCGAAGCGATGCGCCGGATGTCATACCCTATACTACTTATACAATCCATTTCCAAAATCGTTGCACAGCACAAGAAATTCTTATTTCTTTTGTATATTCTCATCAAATTTTATCGCATGCTGATAATCGGTCAATATTTTTTTAATAAGGCCTACTGACCACAGCTGACCACACATGAAAGTGAAGTATATGCCAAAATAATCTATGGAACATAAGGTTTCATATGGTATATCGTTTATCAAAATTGATCCGGGACTTCAACACGAAAATTCATTTGAAAATGGCCTAGCTTTTTTGTGCAATTATTTTTGAAACGGTCTATCTTTATTATATTATTTTATTGTTTTTCGTCTATCTTTGTACACTATGGATTCCTGCATTGAGATAACAGGTTATTATGGTTGCTGAATGAATTGCTACAGTTTCTTCCCACCAAATTGTGTGATTTGTAAAGGTCTGACATGGAGAGTGCGACGATTTTGAAATGATTAGTTCTACTTCGTGATAATGTGATCATTTCTTTCTACGACGATTCCTTCATATGAAATTATCTGCATAATACGTTTCATCAAGCGTATATCCTAGAAAGGGTTGAGCTGGAGCTTATTTTTTGTTACATAGAAATTATTGTGTAGTTTTCTCATGTTAATCTACAAGTTTCTAGTGTATTCAGTTTTTGTTCACTCATGTGCGAATATATCTGGTTCCTATAATACATATTATTGTACTTAACATCGTTACACAATGTTCGACTTGGTGTTTACGTACACTGTAAACCGTTTACTGACAATTGACAGACATTCATCCTACAAAATCTATTTTGTCGGTCGGCCATTGTTAGCTCTTGTAGGATGATTGCCACTGAACACCTGCAATATCTGACAAAAAGCGACAAAATGAATGGCAATGAATTATAGCTTAAATTTTATCAAAAATGTAGGTAATTGATTTAATTATACCAAAAAAATCATGGTTACGCCACACAATAATGCAGATTGCCCAAAAGTCAAGCAATCACTAATCGAAAAAATCAACCAACACCACCAGTTTTTGTTTAGTTAATTTCCATGCAAAGCATCTGCTTCGATGTCAGTGGAGAACCTACAAATTCGTCGGATATCGCAGAATATTGGAGGTGACAATCGTCGGTTGATTTTGTCAGTAATTTTGTAGGATAATTGTCGGTCTACGGTTTACAGTGTAGACCCTAAGTCATGTGAATGTGTGGCGTTTACGAGATATTCGATGCTTATCGAATTTATCGATGTTATCTTTCATTTGTTTTCGCACAAAACGTTGGACCAAAATAAGTAATTAATTTAAATAAGTAGTTTAATTAAGTACTGCTGCGGGTGCTGAGATTTCAACTGCTGAAAATTGCACAATGAAAACGTAACTCAAAAGACGTTGATGCATTTTGGATTTCATGCTTTTAATGTCATGCTGAATCTGATTGACTCCTCTTGCTCGACTGATGCCTTTGTTTTGTAATTTCCCTTAATGAGTTCAAATTCTACTTAATGTAAATCCATTCTTCCATTTAAGTTTAGGTCAGCATGTAGGTCCATGAAATATGCAAGCCTGTATTGAAAAAAAGTCAAATCCATTATAACTGTTATCTGTTGTTGTCAAATATTGCAACAGATTCATTGTTCTATGAAGTGTTGTTTTCAAGAAGGCATGGAGATTTTTTTCTTAGCTGTTAATCATGCAATGCAACCTCACCGTAATTTTGTCGTAATGCTCCCAATGGGAATTTTAATTTGAGCATTTGATTGGTTAAGCACTTTGGACCAAGTTTGCGAGTGTTTATAGTCTGCTCCTATAATTTACTGACGTAATGTTCTGCTGCCTTAACTTAGGAGAAATAGTGTTAAATTGCAAACTTTATTAGAATCTATGATTGGCTAAATTCCATCTAAAATTGGTATGATTCCATACTAGGTACCTTATGAGTGTATACGGGTTCACCAATATACAAATAACATTTGTACAATATACAAATTATAAGCTTAGATTGCACTTATTTGAAATATGATTTTGATAAGGTTTGAATTGTGAAAGTACATGTCTAACCTTGACAGAATGATGAAAAAGTAAAATGAAGTATCATGACTAACTTTTTTAAAATCAGTCAGGAGTGACCATTCCTCCTGACTGTATCCAGAAAACTGAAGCAGTAATGCAGCAAAAATAGTTTTAGCCAGCTTTTACCAGTTTTAGCCGAAAATGTTGACAAAAAGTGGTGACTTTTACCGGGCGGCAAAAGACAGGGTGCTTTTCACCGCCCAACCCTGCAGAAGGCTCACTTGCTTCTTTAACCACGTGCACGGGTCCTTTCGTGGTAGCTCTCGTCCATTTTGATCAATAGAAGACATGAATTGCCTTGCTACAGTCTGCCCTCTCACTTTGATCACCTCACATTCAACAAGCAACACAATTCTTAATATCATTCACTTCTTTATAAATCTTCACACCGAGCTTGCAGACCGCCGGCCATTTGACCATCAACCGTTAAGAAGGCGCTGGACGCCGAAGGCCCGTCACGCTGTGCGACGTGTAAACTTATAACTTTTTACTGTCGACCAATAAATCATATCGAGTCGGAAACTCTTTACTTGCCTGTGAAATGCATCGCCTGACTCGCAAACTGCTCAACTATGTTAACTCATTAGTTGCTTTATGATTTTTGGCAATAAAGCAAGATTTTATACCCTTGGTCTCAGACTTCTGAGCGGCACTGTATGTATATCTAAAAGTTGAAGTAATCACTGAAGGATGGAGCTTTTGTTGAACAGATACTTAGCCGATTGATAGCAGATTATAATAAGCGCTGATCTGAGATGAAATAGCTTGCTAGAATCTTAAACAAAGAGCAAGAAGTGTATCTCAGTGAAAATCTGCTGCTCAAGTTCATAGCTAAACAAAACCGGCGCTAGAAGATATTTTGTGAATATCATTTTTGTAAGCAGAAAAGCATGCTTGTACCATATAATGCAACAATAAAACTTTTGTTAACATCAAAAGAAAATCAGTCAAAGAGCTACTTTCAGAAATGTCATTTCTAGGTGTTGTGAAATATTTCGGCCCTAAAAGTGCAATTAGAGTCATGTAAATGCCAAAATTCATTTTGAGTGATTAAATGAATGTTAGATCATTACGTTATTAAATACACCAAACTCGGAAGTGCTTGGATCTACATAAACAAATGGGATTTTGCGATGTTTGACACTCCGTGGCTTCATAAGACGACTGGAACGACAGCTTAAGAGTTATCGGTTTACTGATATTGGGTGACAATCAACGAATTAAAAATGAGATGAAGTTTGTGCTCGAATTTAGTAAGAAAATGTCAGTTGCATTCGAACTACAGAGCATCACAATCATCTGATTCAGCGTCCGGGTAGTCTGTAGTCACATCTCAAAAATGCTGGTTGGTGGAATCTTTCGTAGATGTTCGCGATGGAAAGGAAATTAAAGTTTCTTCAGTTCAACAGTTTTGTGTATGGTGCTTTCAACTTAACCTACATTGAACTTTTACATTTATATAGAGTAGGGATATATAGGTAGAGTGTCGACTCAAAAAAGTATCTGTATACAGTGAAAAGTTTTATATGATAGGATTCAGGTTTTTGTGGAGATCACGTTCCGGTGGTCCAAAAATTATTTGAGCAGTTTTAGAAAAAGTCAAAATTATGCAAATTTATATACTACCGAGATGACTCCCCTACATAAGTAGTATGAAAAAGGTTGGATATCAAATGGAATGAACATTCGCTAACAAGCATCCTAACTAAGCGGAAATTATGCTGATGATCAAGGAAATCTAATGAACGGCATTATAATGGAAGTACCTTCATGAAAAAGTCGAGATCTTATTGTGCCTTCTTGGCTGAAATTTCATATTTTTAATTCAATTTTCACCAGCATGATTTTATGATTCATTAAATTCATGTTTCATTTCCTGAATCTGAATAGTGATTGGACCTATCTTTGTGTGGACTCATTTACACCTTTCAAAGTTAATTGAAGTCATTGTCTTTGATTCTGCTATTTTGCTCTACCAGTGGGAGGTTGCTTATGACATGATCACGCTTAAGAAGATTCTCTTGAGGTTCAGCATGAAGGCAAATGCAGGTCATCGAGTTGCTAATTTAACAAACATTACCTCTCCAAGGCTGTCATGACACGCACGATCTGTAAAATAGTAACATTTCCTTCTGCATTGCTATCATGGTCAGTCAATTTTGTTGTAATTTCTGTAAAACTGCAAAAATTTGCATATCTCACACTTGGAAATTGACAAAATTGACAGTACCACATGCATCCGCTTGAGTTCATTTAATAAAATCGAAAGTGTATACACATTGGGGATTTAATGAATGCGGAGTTACCACTCTACCTAATATATTTACTCTAAAGGCATTTATTTCCTTCTGCAAAGCGAGAAACTACTAATCCAAGAGATCAGTTATGATGCATGATTGGACGGTAGAATACAAGCGTGGATAATGAACAGTAAAAGAACACGTCACGCTCATTCTGTGTGTACTCAAGGCTTCGAGTTAGTTGCTAGTAATTACTCGTTGAAGGCAAACTATTTCTGCGTGATTGTGATAACACCTTGTCGCTTGATGCAGGGTGTTATCTATTCTAAGAACTATAAACTGCCCGAATGTCGATGCCGCTATTACCGATACCGAATGCTAGCATAAGAAATAATAAAGGACTGGCTAGTACTTTAAGAAAGACGGCGGGCGACTGCAAGATAATGTCTCTTCAGGCTCTCTTTAACTTGACATTTCATATGTTGCACTGATGCGCAATCGAGTTTAATTTGCTGGCTTCCATTCATGTCTATTATGTCGAGCGCTAGTATCACGGCTGTCATATCATCTTCTCTGATACATTATCTTCTCCCTATAAATGATTGTAACAATGTTTGTAAATACGTTCTGAAAAGAACAATTCATAAAAACGATTTGTGCGACACACAATTTTCAAACATTTCGTCGGCGGGTTGGTTGTATAGACTTTTGCGGCTGTGAATCACAATGTCGGTTTGAAAGTCAAATTTGTGCGAATATGAATACATTTACACTTTCCAGCTTCATCATCTCATGCATTTGTAGGTAGTTTGCAGATATTCACTGTTTAGCTAGATAAGCAGTAACTTCTGAATGAATGCATTCACTTTTGCCTTTGTTCACAGCAGGAAAACAACGTTGAAATCTTATAATTGATTATTCAAGCAAAAATTACAAGTGAATTCAGATGGTTACTAAATTGAAATTTTGATTCGGAACAGAACTAGAAAGAACTAGAAGATTAATTGACTTCTAAATAAAAGAAGTTGGGGGAAATAATTGGTTCAAATTGTCGTGAGAGTGTTGTGTAGCACCTGTAACGCATGTTAGAGCACCTGTGGATTTGACATGACAATCATAACTAAATTTCGCGACAAAGCTTCATTTAGAAATTTAGAGACTTGTCAGTGAACACATCTTCCTGAGCGCAGCATTTAGTCCAAATTAATTGTTAGCAAGACAATGCAATTGTACGAGTATAAACTATAGAGGACGTTCCTTGTATTTCATTTCATTGCGGGAATTTCAAAAGAAACCAGTGGCAAACTAATATTCTGCAATCCAAGTTCCATTATGCATCTCTCTTTGGAATATATCTAGAGGATAGACAAAGAATGAAGTCATAACAGCGGTCTGAGATGATGAACTGCAAGACAAACTTCGTACTTCTTCTGTCGACTGTATTTGTCAACATTTCCGAAGGCTTTCAAGGTCGGCTAACTTTCATAGATCCTCTGTTTTTCAAGTTCGGAAAAGCAGTTTCGTGTGCAGCGGTCACTCTGAATAGTCAGGAGATGAGGTCCAAGCTGCAATGTGCGGTTTCATGTTTCCAAGATGCCAACTGTCGGGCAATTTTCTTTGATGCAAGTGATTTCAAATGTGAATTATATTCCAGCGCATGTGCTAAAACCGATCCGAGGGATTCTCGGAAGATTATGGTTAGAAATGTAGACAATCCGCCAAATCTGAGCTGGAGATTTCAACAGCATCTCTATCTGCTTATTCCAACACCTCAAGGAACATATGAGCAGAACAGGGAGACCTGTGCCAAGTTTGGTATGTATATTTGGAATCCTGATGACAATGGAAAACATAATTTTATTCTCAATACAGTTATTCCAAGTTTACCGGCTCAATACATTCTTCGAGAAAGCTACTTGAGGACTTTGTTTTTTATTGGAGCTACTGATCATCCAAATGGTAATTGTAAACTTCAAGACTCAACATCATGTCCATTCACGCATTACTTAGAGGGTGAACCTAGCTCGGATGGCGAACGATGTGTAGGTTTTAAAGCGCCGAATGTTGCAAATCCAATATATAGGTGGAATGATATCAATTGTAGTATGCAATCCCACGCATTTTGCGAGGGTAAATACAAGAGCCATCCATGACAATAAGAGAGAATGTGCTATTTTGAAGATTATTGGAGTTTCAGCAACGTACATTGACTTCGATCTGCACACCAACTTTAAGTGTTTGAAACATGAGACTTCTACGATCAACTTTTGTGTTAGACATGCATCCACCATTCATTTTAAAGCAAGATTAGATTAAAATAGATTAGATTCTGTAATCTGATACAAAACCATGACATTGTCAAACACTTGCTTAGTTCACTGTAAGAAATGAACTTCACATCAAACACCTTCGAGAAAGCTAAAATAAACGAGAACAAAAGCGAATATCCGCATTAAAAATCTTTGATGTCGTCACAATTAAATCAGCTGCTAACAGAAAAGCAGTGATTATGTTTCCGCATTTTTTCTATTCACCTTGAAAGAACAGTCAGTAGCTATAATTTCAAAAATTCTGTCATCGAAGAGAATGATGACCATTGCCATGAACACTGGCCAATTGTCAATTGCTTCGCCCGCTTTCCTCATCAAGACTTCGCTCAATAGCTTCAGAAATACATGTACTTTATGCCTGTTAATATAGTGCCTGTTTTACAGTGGCTCAAATTTTGCGCATTTCCGATGTGTCGCTAAAAAATCTTAGGTTCATAAATAGGAGATCTCCAAATCTCTCATACGATTTAGTCTGATGATCTAACTTGATCAAAGCTTGTCGAACAACTTGAAGCTGATCACGACGATCAATATTTTTGTGCGTTGTGAAAACTGTCCTGTTCCTCAACCCCCAGAGACCTGAGGGAGATTCAGTGGAACCCCTTTACAAATTCTTAGAATTTCCCTGATACATATGCGAAAATGTGGTGTTTTTATCATAATTCAATAACATCTGACACAATATCAGTAGCATTAGATGGCGGTTTCACGTCATTTAGTGGTACAGCGAAACCTCGAATAGTCAATTTTATTGAAAGTGATCTATTCTGTGCAATCAATTCCAAGCATTCCCTCGAATATTGTTCAAACTCTTTTTCGTGTTGAACTGAATGATTTGAAATTCAACTAAAAACTGTGAGTTTCAAAGCTTTATTGTACATTTCTATGAAAAATATTTTGACAATTATCACTTTGAAATTTCGTTGTAATAAGACAGTTTTCAAGAATTTCAGAAACTATGTTTTCCATGACATTGACTGATTTGTTAAGAATTTTGCTGCAAAAAAACTTCTTAATTTACTGAATGCCTTTCACGGTATATTTTTTGACTCGCTCTGTATCTGTATGCTTTGTGAATGTAGAAAAAAATTTCTGAACGTTTTGATTTTTATGTAGCCGGCATATGTTCAGGAGTTTTGCAAAGTATGCTCGAATCGTGTTATATAAATTATTCAGACTTTTCGATAAACCTGTTAATGCTTGTGAAATCTGATGGTACTTTATAAATGCATCGATGTTGAATTGTTCGGATTCTCAAAAAATAATTCCCTTTGTGTAGATAGATATAGTAAAATATCTATAATATATATATATATATATATATATAATACTAGAAATCCATTTTTTGCTTCTTATTTGAAATTTAATACATGCATGATCGAATTATAGAAACTGTTTTTCTTTCTTTTAATTCAGAATAATTAACGGAAGAGCATTTTACGATATGGTAATAATTTAAGGGTAGGGATTATATTGAAACCAGTAGCATCTAGAAGCTCTATTTCGGAAAGATAACAATTAGGCACCAATGGGCACGAACTTAGGCGCCAAGGCTTCGTGCCCATTCGTGCCCGCTTGTGCCTTGTGTTGGTTAGAATTGATGCCTAAGTTTCATGCCTAATTCAAGGGAGATTTCGTGCCTTACAGTTTACAGTGTTGAAGTTAATAATTATTAGTCCGTGATATGTCAGTACATTTCAGAGGATGTAAGCAATATAATGCATGAATAGTATAATGCCATGATTTGTAGTCTCATCATAAGACAGAAAACGCGCTCTATCTCAAAATAGCAAAAATGTCACTTTGGAATTTTTGGCTGGATGGTGACGAATCGTACATTTTCTTTTACTGCGCTCACTTAAGTATAATTTGGTCAATGATTGAATAGATTTCGTTCAGACTAAAATATTCAAAAAAGTGAACCGCACTTTTTACACAACAAATTTATGTTATATTTCGTTTACATTCACCTGTGGTTAATTGAGCTGGTTTGGCTTGATCACACATATTAATACATATATATTCATACATATTACTTCATGAGTTGTCGGTTGATGACCTTCTTTCAGATGGACTATTCAGTTCAGATGATATTCAACCAGAAAATCAGCGGGGTCATAAAGCTTTCTGTTCTCCTCTAGTTCCATATTTACCCTTCGTGTAAGACAGTAACAAAAACCTATTTATGGGATTTTATCTGCCAATAAAAGTAAAGTACAGGAGGTCAGTAATTAAATTGGAACAAAGAGGAAAGCACTAACTCTGGAAATGAAACAGTAACAGTTTTGTCCTTCCGTTCCAATTAATCATCGGTAAATTCTTACATGATCAAATTGGATAATAACGTTACAACATAGGCCTCATGTTCAGCATATTTTCCGAAGTTTTTTCATACATAGGAGCTAGATATTGTTTCATATGCAGCTGGTGAAACTTTTCTATTCATTTGCAACGTTTCAAGATGCTCGGTAAGCTGGTGTTTATTCTACCGGTGAAATTTCCTTGTGGGAGGCTGTACATGTATATTTTTCAATATTGTTTAAAGGAATAACTCCCTAAATCACCTCTCGTCTCTCAAATTTGACTGACATTTGGAACCTGCTGCTGCTTTTATATTCTGAGGATTCTTTCGGTCATTTTCACATGTGCGAGGGATTGTGTTACCTCATATTTTGAACGTTCCATCTATCCCTCAAAAGTTTTCGAAAAACAATGTTCTGCATTTTAACGGTCGAAATGAGATATATCCCGGCACATTTCAGTTGCTAATGATTGCAACAAATCAGAACAGGTTGCTCACAATGGTTGTGGTTAGTTAAGCAATCCCTGGCAAATAAATCTGCGGCTGTAGTGAAGAAGTTTGAGATAAGATAATCAAGAAGTGTCTCTTGATATCACAGTCAAATTAATGAAAGATCGCTGGCACCGACTGTTTCGTGAAACGTTTGTGACTTCATTGTTTCATGTGTTACGTATATTCATCATGAATATGTTATCTGTGATCGTGCTAAATTCCAAATGGTGGAAACAAGTATTCCTGGCAACTACAGTCTTAGTGACTGTTTCCCTATTGTATCTGCGTAAGTACATGTATCGCATCATAAAACGGAGCAACTAGGAGCGGTATTAGAGTCATTATGCCAAAGCAAAGAAACTTTGCATTAACTGCGCGTTGCTTCATATAAATATAATATCTTAAAAGCTGTCTTCGATTTTGCATGCAGACCATGTTCAAAATAAGGATGCATTTTTGTATTTTATGGGGCACCTTGGAACACCGGAGTGCTTCCCAACCACGGAACATAGGAAGATGTCTCTTTTTGGCATTATTTCTCAATGAGTTGTTTGGTGTTGTTTATTGTTTCTGACTGAGGATTGTTTAGATAGCTATGTTATTTCGTCAGTAAGATAATGCCATTTGATAAGCATTACAAGATCTGAAGCCTCCCTAGGTAACCAAAGACAGTATGAGCTGACCATCTATGCAGCTGAGTTGCTGATTTTGTGGCCGAAATTCTCAATCGGAAAGTCAGCGATTGTAAGCAGTAGAACATGTTGACAATCGAAGAGCGAAACGAACATTCATATTTGCGGTCGTAAAAACATTACTAGACTACTCAGATGCTTTATCAGAGTTCAATAGGTGACATCCTGAACATCAACTACTTCCTCATTCCAGGCAGCCAGAATGGAACGAGGCCGAAAATGAGACTTTCACAGAATGATGTGCACCGACTATGAATGTGTCTGTCTAGCTTCATATACAGGGTTGCATGAATTTGTTAGGAATTTACCTGAAGACATTCCATGTCCAAAAATTATGACTCTAGGCTTAGCACTTTCGCTCAGAGAGAACGTAGAAAATCTCGTTTTTACCAAAACTTTCAATCTGCGTGTCATTACTCATTAGATTGACATGTGTTTTTCCTTAGTCGAGTCTGACGAGAAGTGAAACCAAGAAGAACTCGGCAGACGAGCAGATTCGTAGTATGCATAGGGTGTACATCATTCTGTGAAAGTTTCATTTTCGGCTTGGATCCCTACAGAAGCTCTCTCTGACTGCCGGACCAAGTGCAAAATTGGTAGATATCTTGAGCAATTTCAAGACGTCTGCAAGTGCTGTAAATTATCCTAGCTGTGGAAGACCACGAACATCAGAGTGGTCAGAGGATGTGATTTAGGATAAGGTTACGTCTACTCCACATCAATCGACTCAACCAGCATAGTCACAAGGACAGTCTTCAGGGCATAATTCGAGGCACAAGTTCTATCACTACAAATCACTTAACGCTTAGAGGCTTATTGGTGATACTTAGGCAATATGAGCCTAATAGCATCAATACAAGTCAAGCTCTATCCAATACGTAGACACTACTGTATCTGATGCATGACGCACTTGTGACTTCTATGTGAACGATGACAAATAACAATAATCACAAATATGCGGCAAGTTCTTAATGAGAAAATCTCGAAAAATTTCCGACGTGTTTTCTTCAAGATCATCGGTGGCAGGAGAGTGTGCCACGATAAATATATTATTCCAATTACGGTAATAAATGCATTAATCAGGACAATGATTGTCTGCAGCTTGAAGTTGTGTGACATATGTATTCGCTTCTTTCAGCTTGATTTCAGTGGGTAAATGTGCAGCAAATTGTATAATCTTGCTTAGAAGACAACGCGAAGCATTTAAACATTCATGTCAGCTGTCATGATATCTATTACTTTGAGAATTGCAAATTTGGAAGAAATACATATTGGCGTCCTATTCCCAAATACAGTAGAATCTTCATCGCTGTCTTTTGAGAAGTGCGCTTATAAAAACTTAAGTTTCATGCAGGCTACATGGTTTAATCAAACATTATTATTGATAAAGCCAGGGAAAGATGTTGCCAAATATATCAATTGCCTCATTGGTGTGCAATGTGAGTGTTGATTGAATCAACAAACTATTTGCGCTTGAACCTCAGGTGGCGGTTGGCTTAGAATAACAAACGATGGCAAAGACAGTCTGAATAAATTATTATCGGTTAATTTAAAAGTGAATAGAGACTATAATGCTCAACTAATATTTGTACACAATTATTGATCTATTCATAAGTTGCTTAATTCAAAGTAATGTCCTTCCGAGCAGGCAATGACATCATTTTTTTAACGATGATTTATGACGCAATGAAATTCAGAGGTGGCAGCACCACTCTCCAAACTCACAATAGGTAGTGGGTTTAAATTATCGAAATGATTGGAAGAAATGCAAATCATGCATAATTGGGCACATAAAGGCCCAAATCATGCAGAATTGGTCGCAAACATGCAAGTCTCGTTTATCGTTCGTGCTTAACGTGACCGATTCGGACACATGTAAACTCAGAGTGAGTGCCAAGGTCCACGTGTGCTCGTCACATAATCGGTCACACCATAGAAAAAGATTGCTTATCTGAAGTTGACTAGAATAGAAATTGACTCAAGGTCGCGACACATCCGGGGAAACTAAGTTGGTGCATGAACCACAATGAAAAGATTGGAATTGCACATGTGACATATTCTAACCCAATGATTCAGCAGTTGACAAGCGCATCTAAGTGAAAATGCGTGCCATTTTTGTGCCACTATTGTGCATTGCACAATGAAGCACAATGAAGCTTTACTTCCATTCTAGAGGCTTTGTCACTATCAATTTCCATGGGTCTCACTTTGACAGAGTTTGGTTTGCAGTAAGTAGTATAATTCATTTCACTACCAGAACGCATACTTCGCCGCAAAAAGTGGTTCCCAACTCATTCACAAAAACATTGGCAAATCTTATGCTCACAAAATGCATGTAAACTGTAAATGTAGAAAATAAGTTTTCTTTTCATAGCTTTCTTTCTTTCAGTACTGCTCTGAAATCTAAAGAGCAAATTCTTGCTTGTCTGAAGCCCGATGTATCATTGTGTGGAGCACAAGCCGATTAAATTGACACGATATATCACTATTGATAACTGGTAATACAATTGATAGCTCCATCATTTATACGGGTATTTCCTTTAAATGTAGGCCTACTGGTAATCAAAACAAGCTTTTAATGGAAACACTTCATGTGTCACAAGCATTCATCAAGAGTTGCAGACACGCAGGAACAGGGGGGCTAGGGAGGGCTGACCCCCTCCTAGAAATTCACTTACTCGCAACAATTCCTAAACCTTCAGCCTGACACATTGATCCGTTCAGAGCCATTTCTTTTTATTTGACATCCACGTACATGGTTATTGACGTGTCCCCTGACAGTGTGTGAATGAAGCAGTGTTCAGTACAGAGAGAAGAGCCCCATACTCACTGACACAAAGCTCCATAGATCTAGACACTTTAATCTTGGCAGTTTCCTGAGTTCGATGAACGAGATTTTTTAACTAGGGTTGCGAGAACTTATTGAGTGGACGGAGAATCTCAAAGTAACTGCTGAGAGTCAACAGCAGCCTTTCATCGCTTGAGCTTATCGGTCATGAATTTATGGACATCTTCAGAATGTTCGAATTGTCACGATTCCATCACGTTTTAAAAATCGACGTCAGATTGTGATTTCTGCCAGAACAACCTGACCTATCTGATCAAGAGATCCCAAGAACATTTCTGAGACAAATTCGCCAAGTGGTCGGCCAGAGAAATTTGACTTTCGCCTTAAAACGATCCTAAGGACAAATAATTGAAAAATTGAAAAATCGATGGTAAATGGTGAAATAAGACGAAGATGCGACCAACCAGATATAATGACAGCAGCAGTCCTTGAAACCTTCTTCATCAGTGTGCAATAAAGGAGAGCAGCGGGTTCTACTTTGAAACTTTATCTTCGAGGATGGATTTCAGCGGTGTAGTCGATAGCATAGTAGCGACTTTCAAAATTAGTTTTGCTATCGAAAGTCTAGGGAATCGCTTGCTGAAACCGTTTTCAAAGTAAAAGGTCAGAACATAGTAAGGTAATGTAAGCACAGCGTGTTGAGGCAGACGCATGTTTAAAAGAAATAATGCATAAAAGACCTGTCTGCTGTGAATCTTATATTCGCTTCTGCAACGTGTCGCATCTCTTGCTACTTCTTCAGGCAATGCTAGCAAGTCAGATGGCAAACGATACAAGGTACATGTCGGTAAGATCAATATCGCACTGGGCTAGAGCAGGATGTGATAATTAATTACATGCTGAAATCTGTTCTAGCCAGGAATGCGGAGTCGGAGTCCCGGAGTCCTATCATTTTTGCTGGAGTTGGAGTCAGGACTCCGGACTCCGGCCTATAACTAGACCCAAATTATTTATTCTCGTGCATTATAGCTATCACAGTCTTGATGTCAACTTTCTCCGTCAAACAAAAGTACAGAGACAGCAGTGCATGCACAGCTTGTAACTGTTGAGGGAATGAACCTATCAATAGAGAAAAAGTACTGTCTTTGCACTCCGTGACTCAGTAGAGAAGACAAGCCTTACAAGCCTCGATCACACCTACGCACGCACCAAAGGTCATATCAGAGACAAAAATGAAGTACTAGCTTGTTTGAGAGCATTACCTTTTACCCTCACGTTAATCGTGTGTGATGGCTTCTCTAAAGCGCATATTAAAATCGAAAGTGTACTCATATTTTTTTGGAGAAGGATGGGGGATTTTCCTGCCTGGTAGAGATTGGAGAAAAACCGTGTGAAGCATACATCAAGAAGATGGGAGGAGCCGAGTCATATGCATCCAAATGAAAGCGACATTTGACAAACTTTCATCGAAAATGATTGATAATTGATACAGCACTGATCACTAAAGATAGGTTCAGGTAAACCTATGAAGATCTATGATGCAGGTTACCAGTTTATTTTTCAAAAAACTAAGCTTTGTATACTTGCCACCCGGAGTCGGAGTCCTATCAACCCCCGGAGTCGGAGTCTTATCAAAATGATAGGAGTCCGCATCCCTGGCTCTAGCCCAGTGCCATACTGATATAAGCTATATGTTGATATATTGATAAAGAAGTACGAGTAGAAATATGTTGATCACTGCTTCTTAACAATTGAAATAATCTTGTCAAAGTTGCAGGTCAATTTGAATGTCTATAATGTATCTACATGTAGGTCTACTGGTATTATAAAATTTGCATTGGCATACATGTTGTCATCAAGCACTTGGCAACAATGAAGCAAACTTAGGATTTCGGGAAGCTATGGTAGTAAAAAGCTGAACCTATGAACTACATGTAATAACAAGATTGAGCAGGAATGTAGAAGACATAGTAAAATAATATCAGAGTTTCATCCAAGACACAGTTTCTGCCGCAATATGAGCAGTATGCATCCGTTAACGGACTAAAAAATTTTAACATCTAAAATTTTAGCCCCCCCCCTATCAGAAAAATCGTTCTCACGTGCCTGAAGAGCTGATGATTTATAGAGTAGTGAATTTACTTTAGCATGTTCACATTTACCATGATGATATGCACCCACTACAATTTTCAAGATTTGCTGATGAAATTCAGCAACATTCCTATAATGCTAGGCCCATTAGTTTGGATACACTCATGCCCATGTCATGTTCAAACAAATCAATACAAAACAGACAATAACAAATTTGACGACAAGTGAACTGTCACAACGATTCCTTGATGTTGGATTCAGTGCGGATTCCTCCGATTCAGTGCAACATGCTCGTTGCGATGTCGCACTGACAAATCGTGTCGCGTCCGACCATATTTCTTTACTGGGAGTTGTTTTGAAGTCTGACAAAATTGCGCATTTGAATTTGTAAATAGTTTTTTAAGTAAAAAATTCACCCAAACTGCAAAATAAATATCTTAACTTATATAATGTTTCAATGCTAAAAATTGTCTCGATATTTCCTTCTTGATTCCCTACCACAATAACAATTACCTCTTCAAATTTCAGATTCAAAACTTCCATTTCAATTCAGAGCCCCGATGAAGACAATATCACGGATTGAAAAAGAACCAAACTCAAGTATTCCTGTGAACTTTATTTCTATAATAAAGAAAAGCGAATACCTCAAAATGAGAATTCGGAGGCAGTGTAACAGAAGTTCTCTTGACAAGCAAATGTTATTGAATGTACAAGATCTGCCAGACATAATCCTTTCTAACATGACCTTGAATTTCAAGCAAAAACTTCTATATTGTAATAATCCAAAGACGGGCAGCAGTCATTGGAAAAGAACTTTAAATGGCGCTACTTTGAAATGGCCTTCGTTAATAAACGTACCATTCAAAGATAGACAGATAACTTTGAACACGTTCTTCACGTTTGCCATATTCCGCGATCCACTTGAACGTTTGCTCAGTGCTTTTCATGACAAAGTTCTTCCAACAAAGAGAAATAAAGGCGATTGGTACGAGAACTTTCGTTATTTCATCAAAGGATTTGTTCGGAATAAATTAAATTCTACAGTGAAGAATAAAACTGAGAAAATACATTTTGATGAGTTTCTAAACTACGTGGATTATGAATCAAAAAGCAAACAACCATTGGATTGGGATATGCACTGGCAGGTTCAAACTTACTTTTGTCAACCGTGTGCAATAAATTATGATTTCATTGGCTTATTCGATGACTTTGACTTGATAACGAAGTATATCCTTCGTACTGCAGGAATGTATCAATTGGTGAAATTTCCGGAAGCATACTCCAAAACCAAAACGGCCGAATTGGTTCGAGGAATGTACAAAGATATTCCAATAGAAACCATCAAACGAATGCAGAAAATATATAGAAATGACTATGCAATGCTTGGAGTATTTGATCGTACCTGTATATATCACCGAAGTTAGAAAGCACTCGTACGAGGTAAAGTGTAACTGTAACTCACACTCTATGCGAGTATTGAACTCGTGCAAAATTCTTGTAACCGTATCCAGGTTTCCTGCCTTTTTGTGACTTAATAGGCTCCCTGTATTGTTGGTTTGCAAGCTGACAAGTTCTGCAAACCCATGAAAGCAGAACTTTCGACTTTCCGAACCCAGAGAATTTTCAACATACGTGTTATGAGTATTATCTCTGGTTTTTTGTGAATGTTATGAATGATTTGCTGATCTATGTCAGACAGAGCCCTATCTACTGATGTGTCGTTGATTACTGTTAGGTCTTCTGGTGGACATTCTTGATGATACAACATCGATGCAAACGAACTCAGCGATTCCCTTGGTTGAACCATAATTCTTCTGGGTTTTCAGTTTTCAGTTCTACCTGACTCCTCTTCTTGTCAGACACGATCAAAGAAAGACGCATGCATATTCAATGGGACGTAGATTGCAGTTTTTGGAAAAAGCAGAATTATATGTTTTCTCTGAGTAAGCGAAAAGTACTAAGCTCATCATAGTTATAATTTCTGGAATTTCTTCGGGTAATTTCTTATCATGTTCAGTCAGATTTGCTAAGCCTCCTAATGTCGGCAAACACGATCATATTGAGCATTTTCCAACCTTTTTCTCGTGTACATTGTCGATTAGAAACATAATAACAACACTCACAACACTCAGAAAGTGACCTGAAGACATTCCATGTCAAACAGATGACTTTGGGCTTAGTACAGTACTTTTTGCTTAATTAGAGAAAATATTGAAAATTTCATTTTAGCCAAAAACTGCAATCTGCGTCCCCATTAGATTTGCATGTGTTTTTTTTGATCCTGTCTGACAAGAAGAGGAACTCACTAGAACTCGGCAGACGTGCAGATTCATAATAGGCATAGGGTGTACATCATTCTGTGAAAGTCTCACTTTCGGCCTCGTTCCCTGCAGACAGTCGTTCTGGCTGCCGTACCAACTATACACTGTAGATACTCAGGCGTCGAAGAAATTTTAAAGAAAAATAGAAGAACACAGGTGTCAAAATATGCATATAATATCCTCATGATTAGAAGAAAACAGCCCTTCTTTTGGTGCTGACATGTAGTTTTTGGATATGTCTCCCCAGTTTTCGTCGGACTCAATAGAAGGGATAACATGCCTGTGAAAGTTGAAAAGAAAGCACATCGCATTATGTACAATGGTGTATCAAAATGTGACAAGTGTGATGTTGATTTAGAACACAGATGAATTAAATTGTCACAAAAATTGTCCAATGTTAATGAGAGTGACTCAGAGCATCTGTCGAACGATATTTTGCCGTTTAAATTAGTTTTTTCAAATAACTATTCCTATGCTATATTATTCGGATTGAAATATTTGCGCGTTCATTTTCCCTAATAATTTTTCCTTTAATTCAGTGTATTATTACAGTGCTCTTTTAAACATAGTTAGTATATCATTCAATGTACATTTACGCATGTTGAATGATTTTGCAGAAAAATATTTTATATTTTACATATTACTTGAAGCAGGGGTGCGGAATCGTATTCGGAGTCCCGAAGTCCTACCCTTTTTGCTTTAGTCGGAGTCCTATCAAATGATATGACTCCGACTCCGGCCTATGACATAGACCCGAAATATAATACAAACAAATTATTTGCTCTCGTGCGTAGCTGTCACTGTCTTGATGTCAACTTTCTCCGTCGAACAAAAGTCAGAGACACTGCTGCATGCAAACCCTGCAATAGTTGAGGTAATGAACAGTGTTAGTGAAAGAGGATTGTCTTTTCATTAAGTTATTTAGCAGAGAAGACAAGCCTTACTAGCCTCGATCATACGCACCAAAGGTCACATCCAAGACAAAATGAAATACTAGTTTGTTTGAGAACATTACCTGTCACCCTCACGTTAATCGTGTGTGATGTCTCCTCCAAAGCGCTCCAACGTGCATATTAAAATCGAAAATGTGCTCATATTTTTTGGAGAAGGATGGGGACTTTCCTGCCTGGTAGAGACTGGAGAAAAATCGTGTGAAGCACACATCAAGAAGATGGAAGCAGCTGAGTCGTATGCATTCAACTGAAAGCGACATTTGGTCAACTTTCATCGAAATGATTGATAATTGATTCAGCAATGATCACTAAAGATAGGTTCAGGTATGCCTCATAATCTGTGATGTGATCTGTGATGTGGGTAAAGCTAATTTTTCAAAAAACTAGTCGTTGTATACTTGCCACCCGGAGTCGGAGTCGGAGTCCTATCAAAATGATAGGAATCCACATCCCTGATTTGATGTTTACTTGGATGTAATTGTGTATACACTCTGTATAGATTTTCATTTATGAGAAAAAACGCTTACTTTCTTATTGAAAAGCTTTTCAAATTATGAATAAGTGGATTATAGGTAATGAAGACTTCATTCTTTAAAATGTGTTTAAATTCATGTCTTTGAAAACGAGTTTATGAATTCCTATCTGTAACAACTCTGAACAGATAAACATCTTGTTTGAGTAAATCTTGAACCATGATAATTGATTATTCAAGCATGATTTACAGTACAGCTACATTTAGATGGCTACGAACAAAGCGGACCATGTTCGAGCAAAACTGGGAGAGTGCACTGAAATGACGGATCCGTTTCTACTCTGATCCTGCAACTGCTGATCATCCGCTTTCATCTATCCCATGGGAAAGAAATTCCATTCATCATTGCCGAGGAATCAGTCACTAAGGCAGACTCGTTATTTGTAGTAGCTGTATAGTGTACATCGTAGAGTAGGTATATTAGGTAGAGTGGTAACTCAGCATTTACTAAATCCCCAATGTGTATACACTTTCGATTCTATTAAATGAACTCAAATGAGATACAGTGGGCTTTGTTTCCAAATGTGAGTTATGCACATTTATGCAGTTTTGAAGAAATTACAACGGAATTGTCGACTAATCATGATAGCATAAAGATCGTCCGTGTCTGACAGCCTTGGAGAGTTAATGTTTCTTAAAGTGGCAACTCGATGACCTACGCTATTGCTTTCCTGCTGAACCTCAAGAGAATCTTCTTAAGCGTGATCACACAACAGCTGCCGCTGGCATGGCAAAATCACATATTCAAAGACAATGATTTCAATTAACATTGAAAGATGTAAATGGGTCCACCTCACTGTTCAGATTCAAGAAATGAAACATGAATTTAGTGAATCATAAAATCAAGGCGGTGAAAATTGAATTAAAACTTGACATTTCAGCCAAGAAAGCACGGATAATATCGCAACTTTTTCATGAAGACTTCCATTATAATACGGAGCATGAAATTCCCTTGATAATCAGCTTAATTTCCGCTTAGTTGGGATGATTATTATCAAATATTCATTCCTTTTGAAATCCAACTTGCTTTCATACTACTTACAACGGGGAGTCATCTCGGTAGTATTTAAATTGGCAAAATATTGACTTTTCTAAAACTGCTCAAATAACTTTTTGGACTACGGGAAAGTAATCTCCACACAAAACTGAATCTTTTGATATAAAACTTTTCACTGTATACAGATACTTTTTTGAGTCGACACTCTACCTATATATCCCTACTCTAGGGGGTACATCATGAAAGTCACATTTTCTCGCGCCGGAATAGCATTCTCTAAGAGAATTAAATCGGCTGCTAAATGAACTGGTTCGCATAGCAAGTGGGTCCTTTCATCAAGTTGCTAGTTCAGCGAAAACCAACCTAGCATTGTCGACAAAAGACACTATTTTTATTATTATTCATGTAATAGGACTTCACCTCCTCAGTCCACATGTTCTGTCTTCTTTATGTTTTCCTTTTGACATGTTTCTAAGTGGTTGCATAGACCAATTCTTTCATTTACACTTAAACTATAAAAATATTTACAATTCCCACAGAAGTAACTATTGCTATTTTATGAAATTGACTATATTCTCAGTTCCACCAAAATCAACACACGAAATCAACAATCTATCAACACTGTTTCACAAACACACGGAGCTTATGTTACTTAACAGTTCAGAGTCAGAAAGATATCACAGCGATGCCGAAGTAAATGACATATTGATTTCAATGTTTTTTTCACCTTAACGCAAGAGTTTCAGAGTCAGAAAGATATCACAGTGACGCCAAAGAAAATGACTTATTGAATTCACTGTTTTCTTTCACCGTAACATAAGCGTTTCAGAGTCAGAAAGATATATCAAAGCGGTACCAAAGTAAATGACATATTGAATTAAATGTTTCCTTTCACCTTAACCCATTTCTGCCGAAATTTCTATCAGAAACTTGTGATTTTTTGTAGGTGGCTTCACAGATGCTTAGTCAGTTCGCTCCCATAATTTTTTAGTCTGTATCTATAACTATGGCAGCTAAATGGACTGACCCATATATGGGTCACCAGGGGTACCCTTGAAATTATATCTTGAAAAAGAAAATGATCTATTGATGTCAACAAATTCATTGGTAATCGAAACATAATATATGTCTTGGTATGGTAAGGTTGGAAACTGTTTACACACAGTCCAACGTCGCATTTTGAACATTGTATTTCAGTTTTGCTCTCTTTTGCACCTCTTTTAGGGTATTTCAGATTTTGACACAGCTTATCATTTGGGATCACTTGAGGCCAGTGGTTCCTCTCATCAAATCGTGCTCCCACACGTCGGGCTGCTCGCTGTGTTGTCCTCCCTGCACCACCTGAAAATAAATGAAGAGTAGGTCCTAACAGTTATGTGAATTATGAAATGTGGAAGTTTTACTCACGAGCAGAAACACCGAATAATTTTGGGTAGAAGTTAGCTAAATCCCGCCTGAAGTCCAAAAAAGTCTGCTGACTTCCTGTTATTCTCGACAATTGCCAGACATTGTCAGAGAACCGTCGATGAGCCAGTTAAAGATGGAGATGTTTTTACCAATACTTTTTTTCGGTAATCACAGGGACATAATGTGCAATACAGCTATGTATAGTTAAAAGAAAGAAATCCCACGCAGCTTCAACATCTACAGAGCCATTCATGATAGGTGGCCAGTTAATGCTGCTAAGGTACGTGGACATGCCATTTAAGCCTGCCTTATTACAGTCGTAAAAACGACGAGTGGATTTCGGAGGACTAAGAGTGCTCGGCGACAGGATAGAGAATTCAACAGACAAGTAATCGCAAGAAGAGTGAAAGGAAGGGGATACACTGATTTTAGAGACAACATTTGGACAATTTGTGAGCACGAGATCTAGGATGGCGTTTCCTCGAGTTGGAGTTTCAACCAGTTGTGTAAGATTATTCTGGGAAATACCGTTTAAGAACGTCTCATGAGCAGCATTACCTCGGTTTATGGGAATGGACCCATCTATATGTGGTAGGTTTGGATCTCCACTAAAGAATGTAGGTTTGTTTGGGTTGATCCACAGATTAAGTAAATCTATTAAGGAATTGGCAGTGTCTGAGGAGACAGGGGGAGGAAGATACAATGAGATAAATCTATAGGATGTTCCCTTGGGTAGATCAATGTCGAGACATAGAAAATTCAAGCAGGTAGTTGATTGAGAGGTTCGACAATTCAGAGAAAAGGAGTCTCGCACAAAAATTGCAACCCCACCGTAACCATCAGAACGATCACAACGTACTACTTTGTAGGGTGTTGCACTGGTAAGAAGACTATCTGAAATATTTGAGGATAACCAGGTCTCCGTAAAAACGAGAACATCGTAGACGCAGGATGAAAGTAGTTGCCAGAGATTAAACAATTTGTTGTTTAATGATCTCACGTTATTCATGACTGACACACTTCTCAGTCAACCAGTACACGTGTACGGGTTGACTGGGTTTATAACAGAGTTACAAGCAGAACTGCTTTGGATTGCTGTAGGAGCAATGTTTTGAGAGTTGCTGGTATGAACAAAGTTATCAGGTTTCAGTTTTTTGGAGCATCTGACCAATGCATGTCTCTCTTCCAGCTCCCATTATCTACAGACTGTTTCATAAAAAATGGATCACCCTTAAACATCACCTTAACTTCAACTTTGTCTAACTCCGCCAAACTTGAACGAATTTCTCTGAAATTTGGAAGATATGTCAGTTGTGCTTACTAATATCATTGTTGGAAATTTCAAGCATGAATATTGAGTTGTTTTCCTGTTATAGATAAAAAAAGTAGTAGATAATTTGATCTTCATTTAGCAATGTTACACAAAATCACACCTCACTCTTATAAAATTACATTTGTTTCCTTTGTTATGTAATATGTTCTTCTACAAGCCAAAAGCTATCAAGCAAAGCAAAAATAAAGAAAATCGGTCAATCAGAGCCAGTATAGCACCATTATTCATCAACAATAATGTAGCTGCTACATGTGATTAACTGGACTTCATGTTCCATAGCTTCCTGACGTCGTTGAGGTGGTGTTGGCAGCACTCCTGATTGCTTTCAGCTAGAAATCTATCTCCTACCGGTTGAAAACAATACGAAGCACAAATGAACAATAACGAGATCGCATTCACAAAAGGCAAAGTGTCAGCCTTGCTAGAACTAGTGTTTTCTTTGCGAGCTACAAGCAAGCGACTAAATGTCCCTTACACAAATGTGCATCGATGGCATAATGATGATTTTCGACTCGGTCGTAAAGAGGGCTCTGACCGTCCACGCAAAACATCCAAACGTAGAGACCGCCTAATTTTGAGATTTGTTAAAGTTGATCCAAGTCTCTCGTTAACTGAGATGGCTGCACTAGACTCGTCTATTTCTAAGTCCACTATTCGTAGAAGACTTAATGAGTCGAATTTCAAGAGCTGTAAGAGGCCCTCTCAGATCGAATTATCAGATCAGCATACAAAAAGACGTCTCAGATGGGCAATGAGTCATTGTCACTGGCGAAATCAATGGGATCGGGTTGTCTGGTCTGATGAGGCATCAGTCCGTCTGAAGGATAGTGATGGTCGATTGAGATTATGGATAAAATCTGATCAGGAAATTCCGAGACAAGGTGGTGCGACTCTACTGATTTGGGATGG
The DNA here is from genome assembly GCA_907163375.1 of Prostheceraeus crozeri. Taxonomy (NCBI): domain Eukaryota; kingdom Metazoa; phylum Platyhelminthes; order Polycladida; family Euryleptidae; genus Prostheceraeus; species Prostheceraeus crozeri. Next base: position 96,855 of record CAJQUW010000395.1, on the reverse strand, counting down.
CATTTGGACCAATGGCCGCTCTGAACTTCACATACAGCAATGAACCATGAATTCTGAACGCTACGTGAATGTTTTACGAATGAACATTGGCCAAATGACAGATCAACTTGGTGATCCATCGACTTGGTTATTTATGGATGATAATGATAATTTAATAAAGCGCCAGATAGTACCCGATTCACGAAGGCTATAGCTTTCACTGCGCATATCAGAGGAAACTGAGGAGTGGGGAAAATTCAGCTCAAAGCATCGTTTTTTCAAAGCTCGGCCTTGCGCAGACAAACTGCTATGATGGATAATATTAAATGTGACCTTTATATGGGTCACTAGGCGTGGATGGGTTAACATTAGAGTTTCAGAGTCAGAAAGATGGGTCAAACCACGAATTGGTTGCACCGACGCAAAATTTCAAACCAGTTTTTGACGAATTATGCCGATGACCATGATATACATATGTACTATATAGTCTAAAGTTCAGCTGAAATATGTCTGAATAGATGACAAAGGACAGTCTAAAAAAATATTGTATAAGTTTCAATTATACCCCTATTTTATGTGCTGTGTGCTTCAATGCATTTTGTACATGAAAATGTGAATATTAAGTTGAAAAATCGTTTGTGATGTTAGAAAATTTCACGTTGGTCAATATATCTGAAAGACAACTTTCTGTCAAAGTTATTCATGACTCTTTAGGAAATATTAAATTTCTATATTAGAATGTCGCGAGCGCTACACAAAATCTTGTAAAAGTTTTTTCCCGCGGAGACAATAATGATTAGCCAGTTTATACTACCAAAGATTATCGACTTTCCATGAATGCTAATCAGTGTGATAATCAACAAAGTTATTCTAAGTCTACTTCCTAGTAGAAAATAAATTTAATGTATGTCGCGAGCGTTACCATGACATGCACCTAGTGAATTTAATCTCGAGCTTGAATCTCAATCTCGAGAATCAGTGTATCAAATACCGAGATCTCGAGATCTCTGATTCGATATTACAAGTAGGTCTATATCAAATTGTGCCAATTACTCCGAAAGTGTAATTAATTACAGACAACTGTAAATTGCTGTACAATAGTCTAATTGTTTGCCTAATTGGAATTATCTGGTTCTATTTGTTATTGAAATTAATATGGCAATACCAATCTGGACTATATTTGGCATTCATCAATGCGCCCAATCCTTTATTGAAGTTGTTTAACCTACAACACAGACAAAATTAATTCATGTGCCTACATCAAAGCGAGGCCTGGCCTTGTAGGCCTAAGTACAATGACAAAAACGGAGAAGGGCAAGTATATGTACAGCGACGAAAGAAGTTCCATTTCCTGTCCTAAGTCAGAGAAAGACTCGTTGAGGTAAGGGAAGCTTTTTCCTCAAGTGAATAAAGCTTGTTCATGATTCATGGCTATGGCTACCCAAGATATAGTAAGTTCTCCGATGTTAACATTTATCTTGCATTATACTTAACTTCTATGTTACGATTCCGGTACAAATAAAATGTTTGGTGTGCTGTTTCTAAACTAATCGTTCAATCTTGTAATCTTCATTATTATTATCTTCTGTGATGACAAATTCAATGGCAAAATTTATGTCATCCGTAGTTTTTAGATAATGACGCGAGCGTTACCGTCTGTTAAGTACATGGAATAATCAATTAGAAGACTCGTCTGGTTGGAAAATTTCACTCTATTGAAACCACTGCTTCAATTCCAACATAACATATACTTCACAATTAAATACTATACAAACAAAATGTCTAGTTCGCATTTCAAATGGTAGCGTTACTCTATGGTCACGTAACATCTTCCCCCGTTTGAAACGACTCGCACACACGGGCTGTCACTGAATGTATAAGTCCCCTTTTTGAAATGATTCGCATGCATGGGCTGTGACTGAATGCTTATAAGTCTAGTCTCTGGGGAACTTTCACATTTCTTCCACTCCTTGTGGTGATCGGCACGCCCTCTTCCCTCGGTAGTGGCATCGAGCCGTTGGATGATCTCCTCCTCGCTGCTTGCATCGCGTCCGGCCCCCTGGTCTCCGCTACCCTTGATTCGAAAGTCGGTTCGCAGGTCTCCTCGCACGGTGATTCGCTCACTTCGGCTGATCGTGTTCCAACGGCACTAGTTCTCGATTCTTCTCCTGCTCGGTCCGCCTTGGGTATGGGGCTGTTGGTCTCACTCCGATTCCGTTCCAGTTTCTCCATTCTTAAATCTTGCCTGTTCCTCCTTATCTGACTGTGTCCTACTGACACTTTGTAAGACCTGGGACCTTGTCTTTCATCTACAACCCCAGTCCGCCACTCCTTATTTTGTCCATTGGGAAAAACTCGCACTTTATCGCCTGGGTGAAGTGGGGGCAAGTCTCTACGGTGGATGTACCTCTCTACCTGCTTTTGTCTTTTGGACTCAATTCGTGCTCGGTCCTGACACATGTTGTGTCCTGTCGGTATTAACGTGGTGAGAGCTGTGGGAATCAAGGATTTTGTTATCCTCCCCACTAACCGCTGGGATGGAGTGGAGCCTATGCCTTCCTGAGGCGTGTTTCTCAGGTTGAGCAGACCTAACCTGAAGTCTTCGCTACCATGGTCACATTTTCTCATCAAATTTTTGCACACTTTCACAGCTGCCTCGGCTGCTCCATTTGAACAGCTGTGATATGGGCTACTCGTGAGGTGATTGATTTCCCATCTCTTAGTAAAATCCTGGAACGTGTGCGCGACAAATGGTGGACCGTTGTCCGAAATGAGTGTATCTGGGATACCATGACGTGCAAAATGTTCCTCATCTATCTATGGTTTGAACGATATGTCAATCGACACATTGAAGTCAGTGTTGCTTTCATTTTAACATAAGAGTTTCAGAGTCAGAAAGATGTGACGGCGACGCCAAAGTAGATTACACATTGAATTTAATGTTTTTCCACTTTTTAACTACACAGGATTCTTCTATACCCCAGGATCGTTTTCATAAAAATTGAGAGTGTCGATTGAATAAAAGTCGCATATCAATTGCTGACATTGGAGAAAGTCACGGAAGTTTTAATTTGAGAAAGATATTTTCAAATTGAATTTTTTCAGGATGCAGCATCAAGCTTTTGCATGATAAGTGATGCAGTGACAGCACTTCTCCGTGACAGCATATGAAAATTACTCGTCTCCGTTCGGTTTTTCAATTAGAATTATAGCTTACATCAAGCAAGGCATCTTGAAAGTGTCATTAAACTTGTGCAGATAGCACGTACAAAGTGTAGCAACCGGTGAAACTAAGATTGTGGTTCAATTCATCGACAGGGTCAATTTATCGACACGTAGATATGAATGAATGAATGAACGTTGTTTATGCTCGGAAGTACAGGCGAGGACCCTTTCCTCCATGTGGCCGAGTTGTCATTTATCCCACTCTCATTCCTTTTGTGCCGAGTGTCTAGCAAGAATGCAGAGTGGCTCTATTGTAGAAGTCTTAGGTTTGACCCGACCAAGATTTGAACCAAGGTCTCCCGGACGCAGAGCGAGCTCTCTATCACACGGCCACAGCACCGGTTAATGTAGATATCATCGATTTGAGTAACTTCATCGGCAGGGTCACTTCATTCTGTCGATGAAAAGACCTTGTAGATGAAATGACCCTGTTGATTAAAAGACTATAATGACAAATATAGTGTCAATGTTTAGTAAAGTGAACCACCACCCGAGCTAAAAATGTGCATTGCTACTGTTTATTAAATGAAATCCAATCCACGTTTATTTATGATTAAGGCATCTTCTAGTGTAACTTTTCTGATAAAAATGTGCTGAAGTTGTGCAACAATTAGGGATTCATTGTTAAACTAAAAATAGAAGTGTTAAACATCGAATGAACAGCATTGCTATCGGCTTGAATTATAAGATGAAAAGAAAAAAAGTTTGTCATTTATTAAGTATTCGTAAAATATTTTTTTATAATTTTAAACATAACGCGTGTGGATCACTATTAATTATAAGACAGCACATTTAGCAAAAAGAAGTCCCTGCAATAAAAGTTGATCATTTTGACCAAATTTGCTAAATTACTCAGCATTTTAGCAGAATATTGGGGAAAACCTAAGATAAGTGCTATATAGATGGCATCCCGAGACAAGCTGACGCACATATTTTAACATGATTCTGTAAGCGCCAATGAGCTTGATGCGAATTTATAAATAATTCGATCTCACTTATTAGTTTTAGTAAGGCTTACAATGTTTTTGAGTTGCAATAAAATTGACAAAATTTGTATGAATTTGTTTTAAATCATAGTTGCCTTGATAAGTCTCTTCACTTTTCAGTCTATACACTATAAGCCTATGTGAATGCTCACCAACTCTGACCTATAATCGTGTAATTGAGGATTTTCTCCGTATCATCCCTGTGAGCTTGCTTAACACTAGGATGGCTGAAGATTTTTATACCTGGGATGGCTGAGAAGTCGAAAACGACTTTTTCATTATTTGATTTTGCGTACCTGCAAATGCATCATGTTTCCATTACTGCCTGTCTTCCAGCATTTTCTATGTTTACTGCCTGCGTAATTTGACCGATATTGGAGGAATTAGTTTATCTCCACCAACAGGCCTACTTTCACTTTTCCTATGCTTGTCTTTATGTAACGTTGATCCCATCCAATGTTTGTCATCTTGTACTAGCTTTTGATCTAATTCCAAGCAATAAAAGAGTATGTAGGTCATGAACATCTCTACAATTGACATGGTTTCCATAAATCCATCGATCAGCACATAGGCCTACTTACGCTAATTTCAGGTATACTAAAGAAAACTAACAGTTTTGACACCTGCAGATGGTAATTTGATTTCAATAAATCTTCTTCCATGAGGCAATGAGCCACATTTAGGCCTCAAACTAAACTTTGAATATCGTGACCTTGACATATTTGCAATGTTTGGTATATTGACATTGTCTGTGGGAGAACATTATTTGGAGGAATATCCAAAGAAGCCTTTGATGCCGCCTCCTCTTATAAAAGTCTTGCATGGATACAAATCGAACTGATCAGAGAGATACTGTTTCGCTGGTTATCGTTTTGAAAATCATCCACGCGTTCAAAAATCTTATTTCATTCAACAACTGGCCACCAGAAGCATGTGGAGGTGTGTTCAGACGGAGCAGTGTTCATCAAAGCAGTCGGCACCGACTTTGCACTTTTTATATGAAAGTATGCGATCTCGGGTTGCTTTTTTATTTGTTGTGACATCAATTGAAGGAGATGAATGCATTGCAGACATAAGGCAATTGCTCTTGCTCTTTTGGCATTGGTATGTAATTTATAAAAATACGATAGTAGTACCAGGAACTTCTTCGAATTTTTCTTGACGGCGATCACGGGAGCTCAACTTTTTTTATACTTTCGAATTGCACCGAACAGTCGTCTTTTTCTCTTTTGGCTTGACTGAGTGACGTGAAAAAGTGTTCGAGGGTGAGTTGCAACGCGTTCTATCACATACCGAAATTAGGATAACCTATGAATGATGGATGACGTATTGATACGTTGTCAAATATAAGAAATGGAAATACAGATTGTTTCATAAAAAATGGATCACCCTTAAACATCGCCTTAACTTCAACTTTGTCTAACTACGCCAAACTTGAACGAATTTCTCTGAAATTTGGAAGATATGTCAGTTGTGCTTACTAATATCAATGTTGGAAATTTCAAGCATGAATATTGAGTTGTTTTCCTGTTATAGATAAAAAAGTAGTAGATAATTTGATCTTCATTTAGCAATGTTACACAAAATCATACCTCACTCTTATAAAATTACATTTGTTTCCTTTGTTATGTAATATGTTGTTCTACAAGCCAAAAGCTATCAAGCAAAACAAAAATAAAGAAAATCGGTCAATCAGAGCCAGTATAGCACCATTATTCATCAACGATAATGTAGATGCTACATGTGATTAACTGGACTTCATGTTCCATAGCTTCCTGACTTCGTTGCGGTGGTGTTGGCAGCACTCCTGATTGCTTTCAGCCAGAAATCTATCTCTTACCGGTTGAAAACAATACAAAGCACAAATGAACAATAACGAGATCGCATTCACAAAAGGCAAAGTGTCAGCCTTGCTAGAACTAGTGTTTTCTTTGCGAGCTACAAGCAAGCGACTAAATGTCCCTTACACAAATGTGCATCGATGGCATAATGATTTTCGACTCTGTCGTAAAGAGGGCTCTTGGCCGTCCACGCAAAACATCCAAGCGTAGAGATCGCCTAATTTTGAGATTTGTTAAAGTTGATCCAAATCTCTCGTTAACTGAGATGGCTGCACTAGTCTCGTCTATTTCTAAGTCCACTATTCGTAGACGACTTATTGAGTCGAATTTCAAGAGCTGTAAGAGGCCCTCTCAGATCGAATTATCAGATCAGCATACAAAAAGACGTCTCAGATGGGCAATGAGTCATTGTCACTGGCGAAATCAATGGGATCGGGTTGTCTGGTCTGATGAGGCATCAGTCCGTCTGAAGGATGGTGATGGTCGATTGAGATTATGGATAAAATCTGATCAGGAAATTCCGAGACATTTACATCGTCCCCGGGTACAAGGTGGTGCGACTCTATGATTTGGGCTGGCATTTGGACCAATGGCCGCTCTGAACTTCACATACAGCAAGGAACCATGAATTATGAACGCTATGTGAATGTTTTACGAATGAACATTGGCCAAATGACAGATCAACTTGGTGATCCATCGACTTGGTTATTTATGGATGATAATGCTACGTGTCACAGGAGTAGTAGAGTCAACTTATGCAAGTCTCAATTGGGGCTTAGGACATTATCTTGGCCAGCTCGTTCTCCTGATCTGAATCCCATAGAAAATGTATGGAGTATTCTAAAACGTAACGTTCGTCGTTCACTGCTACCTACAGATGGCGTATCACAACTTACGTCACTGTTAAAAAGAGAGTGGAGAAAGTTAGATCAGTCAAAAATCAACGATATCATCGAATCAATGCCTAGACGAATTGGTAATGTCATTGACAATAAGGGTAGGGCCACAAAATATTAGCTTCTTAAGAACCGTTACTGTATCATAGCTTATCAGATTATATAAGGACATTTAAATATATTAGGGACATGAAATAACATGAAAAATGCTTTCTGTATCATACTTATGTTTTATTTAGTCAAATTTTAGGATGATCCACTTTTTATGAAACGGACTGTATAAGCGGCTATATTTCCCTTCAGCAGTCTATATCGAGTTTTTCGCCAATTTAGGTATATAGTCATGATATTATGTAACAACAATGACTGCAAGGAAGTGCCAATGGATTTCCTTGTCATATGACATCAAATATCTTTATGATTTGGAAGTCATGTTGGTTATTGTGTTGCTTATTGCACTAAGAATTCAGGTAAGTTTGTCATATTGTGCTAATGAGATTACAGGTATCATTGATGGGAGTATTTTCCTTGATGACTTCATGACCGTACATTTGTGGTGTGATGCTGCGTCTACATGCCTGAGTCAAGCTTTGTCATAAAAACATTTCGCCTTATAATTTCTCGACTATTATATAGATCAGGCCCAAATTTTGTAAATGTCTTACTTGCTCCCATTGATTTCAGACCATTCGATAAATTCATTAAGCATCCTAACAAAACTGTCAACATTTAGTAAGCGCTTGAGGCAGCCCCAAGATTTTTATTGAAATACAAGGTACTTAATAGATAGTTTATTGAAAGTTGGCAAGTACTGTACTTAAAAAAAATCGATAAAATCTTCATAAAAAGATTCGAAAAATACGGGATGTCATTTCTTAATCACCATTTCTTATTCCTGATTAAGAATACGACTTCGCTCAAAAACGTTTAGGAGCTAGACAAGTACATCATGCCTCACGGACTATCCAGTGGACTCCGGAGCCACATTTTTCTACTTAACTTTATTGACTGATGACATGTCAACCTCTCGATCTATTCGATTCGACAAGATTCAACTTATATTTCCAGGATTCCGCGATCTTGTTAGGCCGCAGTCACAGAGAATAAGGCGTCTTCTATCTTCCATTCTCCATTTGAGATTTCCCTTTGATTGCATGTAAAAAAGAATACAACCTATCACACAGAGAGTCATCAGTCACAAGCCATCTTCCACCGTCCATCTTCCATCACGCTGTCACACAGAAATAGTCATAAAGGCTTCGTCCATTGGACATAAGGCACGAAAATTTGCGGCCGGTGAAGTTCATTTGCATCTGCTATCAGGCACCAGCCGCAGGACTGCTCTGAAATTACGCTCGTAGAACAATGTGAAGTGACGTCTGAGGGAAAATATAGGGAGCTGTGTTTTGCGAAGAGAAGCAATGTATCAGAAAACAGCTCTTTGTTCACCATGTCGGACGTGGACAAAGAAAAACTTTTCGGGATCATCTTTGATTGTTTTGAATAGAGTGTGGTACTCGCACTCCAAAAATCGACCTAACCCAAGTTCGTCGCCTTTTTCTTGGTTGCATACGTACATGTATATCATAATACAGGACCACGGGATGTAGCGGATTGGTAGCTATCGTAGGTATTATCAGAATGTCTTGTCAACAGCATGAAAAAGTTAGGGTAAATCTAGACAGTATTCATAACAACGGTCAGTAGCAAAAATAGCGATGACTGTATCGGAAATGGATTTCCCTAATGTGACTGCGGTCCGTGTAAGATAGAAAATGGACGATGGAAGATGGACGATAGAGGGCGGAAGACGGCAGTGAAAATCGTCTCATCACGCCATATTGAAGACGCCTCATGAAGAATGTACAAAAAGGCGAGTGACTTGGAATATGGAAGACGCATGACAATAGTCCATTACAGCTTTGCAATGGAAATATCTAGACGCTATCTACATGTAAATGAATGTTGGTTACTGAATGAGGCATAGTCTAAAAAAATCCACATAACCAGTAATAAATTGTAATTTTCCTTAAGCAGCATTCTGATGGTAATTAAATGATATGAGTAAGGAGATTGATAAACCGAGCTGCTATTAAATTTTCTTTAATATTTTCAATATTTCGTGGTTAGAACCACATCATCAGGAATACAAAGAATACAAAATGATTTATACTAGGCAGAAGATGTAAAATTTAAATGTTAGTAGAAAAAATCAGATGGCGGTAATCATACATTCATCTTTAGGGTTGATAGAAGGATGTAAGATATCGATGATCATTGCCTCACGGAATCTAAGGTCAACAATATCATGATCTTTATCTAAGATGTCCACACATATTTTGCTATTGTCACACTGATGTAAATACTTATAGATTGACGAATCTGAGTGGTTGATATGTGCGGTTATTCTTGTGTGTAATTTTCGTGCAGTGCTACCAATGTAGTATTGTTGACATTTGGTGCATGTTACTTTATAAACTACAAGTTGTTTAAAGCAAATGGCTTTGTTGAGGTTTTTACACGACTTCCATTTACATGTTTGTTCTGATTGTTTGTTTTTGTTCAATGCCATCCTTAAATTAAGTTTTATTATTTTCATTTTAATATTTTTTAACTTTAATTATTTTAAGTTTCACAATCAAATATCATATTTCCAAATTCCGTATATATCAGATGATGTAGACAACAGAATTCTCAGGATTTTTCACAATTTAAATCTTCCAGTGAGAATTTCCCTTCAATCATTCACCTTAAGGATGGCATTGAACAAAAACAAACAATCAGAACAAACATGTAAATGGAAGTCGTGTAAAAACCTCAACAAAGCCATTTGCTTTAAACAACTTGTAGTTTATAAAGTAACATGCACCAAATGTCAACAATACTACATTGGTAGCACTGCACGAAAATTACACACAAGAATAACCGCACATATCAACCACTCAGATTCGTCAATCTATAAGTATTTACATCAGTGTGACAATAGCAAAATATGTGTGGACATCTTAGATAAAGATCATGATATTGTTAACCTTAGATTCCGTGAGGCAATGATCATCGATATCTTACATCCTTCTATCAACACTAAAGATGAATGTATGATTACCGCCATCTGATTTTTTCTACTAACATTTAAATTTTACATCTTCTGCCTAGTATAAATCATTTTGTATTCTTTGTATTCCTGATGATGTGGTTTTAACCACGAAATATTGAAAATATTAAAGAAAATTTAATAGCAGCTCGGTTTATCAATCTCCTTATTCATATCATCCACATAACCGTTCTTACTTTCCTACCCAAAATTGCTTTTCCGACGATCGTTTGAGAAAGCAGCCTGGCAGGTGCTGTCCATTTCAACCGCAGTTATAGATCTTCAACTGAATTAAAAATCTTTTCTAAACGCAACCAAAAATGAGCCAAAAATTAGAAATTCACTCTTCACATAATGCAAATGAACATCCAAAAATGTCAAATTTTCGCTTTTTAAAACAATGCCTTTCAACTCCTTCACATCAAATCAAATCAGCTCATTTTGATAGGACTCTGACTCCGACTCCGGGTGGCAAGTATATATAGCCTATTTTTTTAAAAAAACTAGTAACCTACGTCATAGATCATTATAGGCCTACCTGAACCTATCTTTATTGATCATTGCTGCATCAATTATCAAATTGATCAGTTTATCAAATTTCGCTTTAAGTTGGATGCATGCGACTCGGCTCCCCTCATCTTGTTGATGTGTGCCCTACACGGTTTTTCTCCAGTCTCTACCAGGCAGGAAAATCTCCCACCTTCTTCAAAAAATATGAGTACACTTTTGATTTTAATATGCGCTTTGGAGGAGCCATCACACAAGATTAACGTTAGGGTAAAAGGTAATGTTCTCAAACAAGCTAGTAATTCTTTTTTGTCTCTGATGTGACCTTTGATGCGTATAGGTGCGATCGAGGCTTGTCTTCTCTATTAAATCACCGAGTGAAAAGACAATCCCTATTTCACTATCACGGTTCATTCCCTCAACTATTACAAGCCGTGCATGCAGCAGCTTCTCTGTACTTTTGTTTGACGTAGAAAGTTGACATCAAAACAGTGACGGCTATGCACGAGGATAAATAATTTGTTTGTGTAATACGTCGGGTCTAGTTATAGGCCGGAGTCTAGAGTCCTATCATTTGATAGGTCTCCGACTACAGCAAAAATGATAGGACTCCGGGACTCCGACTCCGCATCCCTGATTCAAATTATCCAAAAAAATCTCCTACCAACTAAAATGCGGAAAGAAGTCAAGACTTTTGCTCTATTGAACAGATAATCTAAACAAAGGAATGTCCCTACATCGTCCCTTATCATCACTATCAGTCCCATCAGCAACTATCGAAGCCATCTCACCCGTTTTGACTGCTCTTCGTGTTTTAGTTGCTGAAGGGTTTGACTCTGGAAGATTTGAATTGATTTGAAATATATAGGGTGATAACTTTGGTAAGGATGTAAAAAGCATAACTTTGACATTTAGGGATGATCGGATGATCGGATATATTTGTAACTTTTGGTTCAATTTTGGCTTTTGGAGAAGATAATTAACCCAACAAGCGACGATCAAAAATCCTGATCTCGCGACGAAACAGACCGCACCGCAAGGCTACCTTCTCAAACAATCGTCGGACAAGCAATTGTGGAAAGGAGGCTAAAAATGACTAATGCCTCGTTCAGTAGCTTACATTCATTCATTTAGATTGCGTCTAGATAGGTCTATTCGTATTGCAAAGCTATGATGGACCATAAAAGCGGCTAACAAAATCGCGGTATCCCGAAAGATGCAAAAATAGTGACTTGTAAGTAGAATCTCATCAAATTTCAGCTGTTGCCAAATTGACTACGTCCAGTGTAAACTCATCTGAAGCTTAGTGGACAATTTTCCTTTTTTCAAATTTCGACATCTGCATCCTTTCACCCATCCCTTTCATATCATTTGACGTCCATTAAATCTTCACAGTATGTAACGAAGGAGGAAGTGAATGAGCTACACACACGAAGTTAGAAGAAGCAATGAACAGATGAAAGACTTGGCAAAAGCAATATCTATAAATAAAGTGATGCATTAAATGAATAAATTTCAACTGGCCGGTTTTAAGAAGATTGGAATCCAGAAGTGAAAAAGTGAGATTGAAGTAAGACTGTAGTAAGAAGAAAAACTCGCTATCGTCACTGCAAAGAATTTTAAGACAAGAAATTAAGTTAACGAAAGTTTTCATGCAGAGATGATTGTGATTCACTTCATAGACAGGGGCATTTCATCGACACGTAGATATCATGGATTTGAGTCATTTCATCGACAGGGTTATTTCGTCGACAGGTCTTTTCATCGACAGGTCATTTCATCGAAAGGTCTTTTCGTCGACAGGATCGTGTCATCGACATGTAGATCATGGATTTGAGTTTTTCATTGACAGGGTCATTTCATCGACAGGATTATTTCGTCGACAGGATCGTGTCATCGACATGTAGATCATGGATTTGAGTTTTTCATCGACAGGGTCATTTTATCGACAGGTCATTTCATCAAAAGGTCTTTTCATCGACAGGGTCATTTCATCGAAAGCTCGTTTCACCAATGTCTATGTTCAGTGTCAGAAGACATTGGAGTCCCTCATAAAGCTCAAAGACATCATACCTTGATGTCTATGAATTATTGAGTTAATTTATGTCCCTAGCTATCTATGGATGCATGATACTCTTGAGCGAATATCATCCGCCTGTCAATGAGATGACCCTGTCGACGAAAAAATCTGTCCTGAAATGAACCAATACGCTATACAATAATGTCGATTAAATGACGCTGTCGATGAGTCTCCACTGTAGATATTTAATGTTGATCAATTTAAATATTACGACGCAGAGAAATTATTTTTAAATCGAAAAAACAAGAAACATTTCAACCATTTTGTAGGAAACAATGCACAAAGTTATATATTTCCTATAACTTTTCGGTTGATCATTCCAATCAACAGAGGTCTTAGATGATGACAGTAAATTAATGCTTTCTAAAGGTATGACGCCTACGCCTATTTCCACATAAGAAATAAATTTATTGCAAGCAAGCTTTAATGATTTTAAGAGAATGCCAGCATTAGATGGTTCCTTTGAAGATTATGAAGACTCTACATAAATGTAGTGAACACACAGTAAACTCGGGTGCTTCAACAAATCTTTTGCCACCAAAAGGTGTAAATTCTGATTTAGATGAATACTAAAATATATATAAATCATACTATCATACTAATCATACTATAAAATCATACTAAAGTAATGAAGACTAATCATATAACAGTGATTGATGTCAATCAGCGTCATAACCAACGTAATATTTCAATGAAGAATGCCTATCTATATATATTTTCATTTATTTTAAAAACCCCATTATAATTCATTAACATTAAGAGTGCCCACATTGAGCATGAAAGGAAAGATTTTCAAAGCTTGCATCCAAAGTTGTATATCGTACGCAAACAAAACATGGGCACTGAAAGTAGAAAGTAAAAGAACGCTGGATACGGCTGAGATGTCCATGGTGCGTCGAATGTGTGATGTGTCACTCAGGGAACGTTACTCAAACGCTGAATTGAGAGGGCGCTTACACTAAGAGTCTGTAAGCAACATCATCCGCAGAAATCGTTTAAAATGGTTTGGATATGTGTACCGAAAGAAAGAATAAGATTGGGTAAAGAGAGTTTGGAAGTTGGAAGTGACGGGAAAAGACCAAAGGGGCGTCCAAAGAAGACCTGAGACAAAACAGCAGCATCTGATTGCCGTCTGCTTAACCGTTAAACGGCGTTGCGGGGTGTTTTCCACCCCAAGTGATATTTAAATACACACAACTTCTGTTATACTCTAGTTCGATTGCTGAAATCTCATGACTTTTCTTGGATAATTATAATATTTTTTCAGTAGAAAAATTGGATTTATATTCCACATGGTTTATGATTTAGGAGTGATTTTATAGATTCTGGTGTTGCGGTGTGTTTTCTACCCCATTCAAAAAATGATACTTTTGTTCATTTTCTTTTCATCTAAACGAAATTTATCGCTGCCAAGTTGTTTAGAGTTACAATTCTGATGTTATTGACTTAGCAAGCGTTCACGTGATCGCTTTCCAAGAAATTCTGTCCTCCTATTTCCAAGAAATTCTATTCTCTGATTTCCAAGAAATTGCACCCTGCGAAGCTTGCAGTGGAGTTGTCTCACGACGTGATCGATTTCCAAGACAAAGCGCCCTCCTCTCGAATACGCCAATAAATTCAGTGCGTTTCTTATGTGGTTGCACATTCTGTCGAGATGTCTGCATCAAGAAGGTCTCTTCCGGAAAGACAAGCTCGATTAATTGCGAACCGAATTCTGGCTAAAGAAGAAGAATTTCCTGAGAGCATAGAATCTGATGATGCTGCAGCAGCCGAAGTTGATGACGCTACCGTAGATCTTCCAACTGGAGATCATTATAGCGACGATGATATATTGGATGTCGAACAACTTGAGAGAATTGTTGACAGTAGTCCTGAATCAAATAATTCAAGTGAAAGTGACTCAAACTCGTCGGACAATCTCTTATCAGCCGCCTCATCTGTAGGTGGTGGAGCAATGATCAGTGCGAATGGAACCACGGGAAATAATTCAACCAGGCCATGGTGTTGGGCGTGCGTCATCTAGAAATGTTTTCAATGTCGGAAATCAAGTCTTACGAGCTGGACTGCACCCACAATCAAATGAAGAATCTTTCCTCGTGTATTTTGAGGATATACTCGCAGAAGTCGTGTTATTCACAAATTTGGAAGGACGAAGAGTTGCTTCAGCAAGTGGAGTCGCCTGGAAGCCAGTCACACTCGTCGAAATCAAAGCTTTTATCGTGCTTCTTATTATAGCAGGTAAGTCATGTTCTTATGTCTGGGCAACTATTCAAAATTCAATTTACTATTCTTTCTGTCTATATAAGTACTATTCAAAATTACTACAGTAAAATCTATCTATGACATATTATCTCATAAGGAACAAAAAAATAATGCGTTTTATAAAAAGATCGTCTTTATGAGTTTCGTTATAAAAGGAGAATTCTATTTGGGACTTTTTGATGGGTTCGTAGAGAAAAATACAGGAGAGACGAATTTTACTCTATTTTTACGTCCTTATTGATAGACTAGTAATATAATACATACATTTACGCCTATGATGATGTTCATTGATAAGAAATTATGTAGGCTATTATGAACATTTTAGTTATTTGCATTCACATGCGGGATCTTTCTGTTTCAGGTTCGTTCAAGGCAGGTCGCCGTGATATCCAGGAAATGTGGCATCCTATTCGAGGACATTGTATATTTCGAGCTACAATGAGCTACATGCGGTTTTCACAAATACGAAAATGTATGCGATTCGATGATAAATTGCGCCGTGACCGGAATGACACTCATGCTCAATGCATCGCTTGCACGGAATTACATCGCGGGGCCGTTTTTATGCGTCGACGAACAGCTAGTCGAGTTTCACGGACGTGTCTCATTTAGACAGTACATACCATCGAAACCCGGCAAATCTGGTATCAAGGTATTCTGGCTCGTGGATCAGGAAAATTCCTTTCCCCTGAAATGTTTGGTGTACATTGGTGCCGATACTTTGTCTGACGAGGAGAGAAATGCAAGCCATTCTATTGGAGAAGCTGTTGTCATGAAATTGGCGGAGAACTGGTTGAACAAAGGCCGCAACATCACTGCCGACAGTTGGTTCACAACGACTCAGTTGGCTGACCGACTCCTGAAGGAAAGGACCACAATAGTAGGAACCATGCGCCGAAACAATCGCTCGATACCTCCTGCCGCCAAATCAATTGCCGGGCGAAGGAAAAGGGACTATGTACACTATTTGTCTGGGGCAAGGGTCCTTTGTTCATTTTGGGACAAGAAAAGGGTCCCGGTTCTCGTGCTTTCCACCATACACTCATCCGCCATTCATTGTGAAAACCAAAAACCCAAAATAATAGATTTTTATAACAGAAATAAAGGAGGAGTGGACACTCTTGATAAACTCTGCCGCTCGTATCGATGCCAACGCAAGTCTCGCCGTTGGTCATTTTCCGTTTTCATGGCGCTTGTTGATGTTGGTGTCGTGGCGGCTATGAGGACCACGCAGCAAAATGAACAAGAGATCGTTTCACATTTCAATTTCAAATGTGAACTGGGCTTCCAGTTGGCGATGCCTCTTGTTCGTCATAGAGCAACTCTTTCTAATCTAAAACGAAGCATCAAAGATTCCATGCGGCTCGTGGGTGTGACTTTTTCATTACCAAGAAATGAATCGATCGTCGCTCCTCTCCCGGCTACGAGATGCCGATACTGTACCCGTCAGCAAGACAGAAAAACTCGCATGCGTTGCAGCATGTGTACTGTTTCCGTTTGCAAAGACCACGCCTCCGTTTTGTGTCCTGACTGCTCGTGACGTTTGGATTGATTATTTTTTCACTATAGACCTATCTGTGACGTCAAATTATAATCGGTTTGTTTATTTCGTATACACTTTGTTGATTGTTTTATATGAACTTGAAGCTAAGATAAGGTTTCAACACTGGGACAAAAATACATGTATTGATGACAATTATAGACGGAGCGTACTAACGGAATAGACGCTTTTTTATATACATTAGGGTCATATATCCGTTAGTAACATGTTTTCATATAGTAGCCTATGACATAAGAAGGTCGTTCGATTACTATTTGATAGCATCAGACAATTTTACCTATCCCATAAAACATGAAAAAATGAAAATACAATAATGGGGTGAATAACACCCCACAACGCCGTTATCCTAGTAAAAAAGGCAACGCCGTTTAACGGTTAACGTAGCAGCTGAAGCAGCCCTTGACCGTCAGACTTGGAGGAGATCCATAAGGAGAAGCAGTCTGACCCAATGACATTGGAACCAATGGACTCTAGGCGTGGAAGTAAGTATTAGAATTTATTACACTATTATAAAGATTATCTCTTTATATTATTAGCATGAAGAGTGGGCACATGTTGGACGTAACTACAAAACATACAGCAACGTCGGAAAGTTTGTGAGCGATATGGTTCATTCAACTGCGAATTTCTGCTGATTTCGTTGCTCTGATTGTTGCCTCTTCTAATTTGATAAGAGCAGCACAGTAAAAATGCGACGCGGAGATGAATCGCCCTCCCACGTAAAGCAATCACGCTTCTAAAAAAACCATTTATTCTAAAGACAAGCTTGGAAGTCGAACGCGGGAATCATTAACATCAAAATGACGTCGCGCCAAAGTATCAAGTGTATCAGACATGACCTGTCTGCGAAGCTGATTCCAGTCAATATGAGAAACTTTGACATCCACAACATCCTCTGGATCAGGAAACGGACGC
Organism: Prostheceraeus crozeri; assembly: GCA_907163375.1. Taxonomy (NCBI): domain Eukaryota; kingdom Metazoa; phylum Platyhelminthes; order Polycladida; family Euryleptidae; genus Prostheceraeus; species Prostheceraeus crozeri. Next base: position 79,509 of record CAJQUW010000395.1, on the reverse strand, counting down.
AACTGGAATGCAAATGAAACAAATTTTGAAATCAATTTATTAAATGTGGACTACATGTGTGAGTGAAAGTCTGTTTATCATTTTTATCTTTGATTTTTTCTGCCATCCGCTAGAATACATGCTGATGAATGATCGCTCTTTAAATATTGGTAAGGAGAATATGTTACAATACAAAAATGTTCACTAGAAACAATATTACTTGGGACAAGCGAGATCAACTTTCTTATATTATTTGCTATTATGTGATAATTGCGAAAAATAATGTCAGTAAAATAAAGTCGCACTTAAATGTCAGTAGTTTAAGAGAAACTCGACGTACAAAAAAAGTTTAGAAAACATAGGTTAGCTAGATCAGTCTACAGGTCTTTAGCTAGTGCTTCCGCCTTTAGCTAAAAATGCAGTCCCTGAATGCGAGAGAGCATTGAATCAACAAGTTTTCTGATGTTTTTGATGAAGAAAGATAGTGACACCACAGGTGAAGACTGTGATGCTATACCACTATTCTGTTCTTATCATCCCTTCCAGCTTAAATATCGCAAGCAGGCTTTGATGTCGAGGAGTTACCAGGCTAATCAAGTACTGAAACATGGTGCTTAATCATGTATCCAGTGACAGTGCGGAACATGTGGCAAGGTGTTTGTCATGGAACACAACAACGCCAGCAGGTGCCAAATCTCGCATTTGTGGCAACCACCGTCCAGTGTGCCTGCAGTCTCACACGACATTATGGACGACAACATTACTTTCAATTGACGCCTTGGATGAGTAACTGATGGCCACGCATGTCGAAGTACCAATTCATCGTCGCAGTTACTTCCTGTTTTCTCGTAATCTTCCAGCCCTTCTGGATATAATGCTATCACGAGTTTTCAGTCTATGAACGGTTGGGTGACTCACCTTTCATCTTTCAGTAAATCAGATCTTACAATTGTACCTATTCAGGCCAATAACTTTACGCAAAACATTTCATCAAATTTCGCATTCAAAAATTGAAAATTTGCGAATATACCTTACCTATTTTTGCGACACATGAAACTCTTGATTTTGGGTAGCCTGCTGATTGAATCTGTTAAAGCGCATATTACAGGGTGTTAAATCATCTCAACTCAAAAAAGAATCATCTCAACTCATTGGACAATATCTTGAAGTAATATATGCTCCGCAAACGTCGAGACGATGCAGCTTATGCAAAAGGCCTATACGAGTATCAGTGAGCATGATGTTTGTCACTTTGGTGCTGCTTCAGCAATGCATTGTCGCAATTCACACAGAGTTCACTCCTCAGCTTCAGGACGACCTCATCGTTCAACAGGATGATGCGCTACTAACGCTGGCTTGATGAAGACCGGTTGCTTTTAAAGAGCTGCCTCACTAGGGGATCGCTCGCACCTGGCCTGGAGATTTAGCACTGCATAAATGGCCACAGAAATCTCTAGAACCAAAAAATTATTGTTCTTTTTCTTTGAAGGAATATACATGTAGATATGGTGAACATGCCTGTACTTCCAAGAACTATAACTGAATTGCGACATCTCATTATTGAAACAGGCGCGGCAGTGACAAACAATATGTTTTGACGTACACCTGTGGCATGAGCTAGACTATCGTCACGATGCTTGCCGAGCCTCCATGCAGAGGAGATCATATAAGACTGATAAATTTTGTAAATGGAATTTGGTTAATTTTTCACTTTTGACTTAATATGAAAAATTAATTATCTCTGCAAGTTGATACTTTAAAAATTATTTAGAAGCTCTGTGTTTATTCAAAAGGTAGATGTAGCTCAATGAACTCCGATGATTCATTTTGAAACACAACCTGTATATTACGTATCATCCTAAATAAGCATGTAAAGTGAACTATAATTATTAATGTACATGAAATGTCAAATGTCAAATATATTAAGTAAGTAAGTAAGTAAGATATTTATTGAAGTAATGAAAATCATCAATTTCAGCAGTGGAAGTACAAATCAATTGAGTGCGAATTAAGTATTGAACAAATCAGTCACGTTTCAGTGAGCTCTAGGTGTAAGTGATGAACTAGTGTCTGATCAGTCAACGTGACAATTATTGATTCTTGATGTGATGAAAGGGATGAAGGATGAGAAATGTTGATTTGAAGTGGTAGGCGGTTGGATGAAGCGGCCAGATCGAGAGGACTTTGGTGGAATGAGGGAATGTAATACATGATCTTCACGACTTGCAGCTTTAAAAAACAGACGGGTTCCAGAAGTTAAGCGTCGAGTGCTGAGACTTTCAAATGAGTTGCAGTTGCACATATGGGAAGACGGAACTCTACAGATGAGTCGATGCGCACGGTTTTGAATTCACGAGAGTTTTTCGCTGAGATAGGCAGGGAGATTTGGGTAGACAGCCGATGCATATTCGAGAACAGATCTCATTAAGCAGTTGTACACATTTAATAAATCTTTCTTTGATAGAAGAGGACGTAGAACTCGCAAGGCATACATTTTTCGTGATGCAGACTTGACGACTGCATTGATATGAGAAGACCATTCAAGTCGCTCATTTAAGATGACACCAAGGAAGCTGGTTTCCCTGACACTCTCGATATTATTCAGTTCCACCGGAAGGGCAATGGAGGATTTTGGAACAAAAAGCGTCTTGCATTTTGACGGGTTTAGCTTTAGGTCTCTCCTTTCAAACCATGAGATGATGTTCGTATGTTCAGCCAGAACATTTGAGGAACCCGATCTTCCAATAGGGACTGCGATAGTATTATCATCGATGTACTTCATTACAAATGAGGACCTATCAATGCACTGTAGACTCCCTGCTACTAAGCAGTAAAATGCCGGCCCGAGCACAGATCCCTGAGGTACACCCGATGTCGAGGGGATGGCCCTACTCACGACATTTCCAATTCGGACTGATTGCCTTCTTCCTTTTAAGTAGTCTATTGTCCAGTCAATAAAACCATGTGGAAACTGCAGCTCCTGAAGTCGTTGAATGATGGAGTGATGACTTAAAGTGTCAAATGCTCTCGAACAATCATACGTGACTATCTGAACCCCAGCAACACTCGAATCTGATAGCATATCCAGAATGCTGTGAATAAATGCTATCAGTGCGCACGAAGTCGAAGAATTCGGTCTGGCCCCAAATTGTTCTGAGCCAAATCCATCGAGAAGTCCCTTATGCAGAGATGATCGCAAAATCATGCGCTCAAGTATCTTTGATGGCACAGGTAGGAGAGAGATTGGACGGAGAGATCTTAAGTTCGGAGGACATGTCTTTGGCACTGGCGTTACATGGCTGTATTTCCAGATGTTAGGAAATCGACGTTCAGTGATGGACAGGTTGAATATGTGTGCCAAAGGACCTGCAATTATTGGAGCAATGACTTTATAAATGCGAGGGGATATTTGATCGCTTCCAGAGGCTTTGTGGCAATTCAATCGTGAAAGTTCTTTTTCAACCTCATCAACAGAAATATCAATGGACCAGCTATCATCATGTCCAGGATTACAAGTCAATGCACTAGCAGGAGTGAAGTATCCGCCAAATATGCTGTTTATCGAATCTGCGGCATCGTTAAGAGAAGGAAAATCTGAGCACAGTTTCAATACAGAATTCGTGGATTTCCCACCAGTTAAATCATTCACTGTATTCCAAAGATCTCTAGAACTGCAGCTTGCTTTTCGTGACCAGTTCTGTTTGGCTTTAAGAATTGCAGATTTAGCTTTTTCTTTCCAGAATTGGTAGCTTCAGAAGTCCCTTGACCGGAAAGCATCCCACCTTTTCTGAATGGCAATTTTTACATAAGGTGTAACCCAAGGTTTATCCTTGTCTGACATAAGCACCTCGGTTTTTGGAATGCATTCATCAACACAAAATTTAAGGAATTCATGGAAGATCTCGCATTTTTCGTTTACAGACAAATTGGCCCTGTAAAAAGTGGACCAGTTAATATCCATCATATTGATCAAATTATTTATGTGTTTGTCCCGCATATCAAAATAGGTTCGACGAAAACAGTTCGAAGCTTGTCTCATATCCTTTGGTCTGGCATAAACGCTTTTATGATCTGAGTTTGAAATCGGAGCAGAGACCACTGCGTCATAGTCGCTAGCTAAACCAATTGACAGCAAGATTTTGTCCAGTATAACGGCACCTCTAGTTGGTTCGTTCACAATTTCAACCATATCCAAATTGGTGAGTATATCTTCAGTTGGAAGACGATTAAAGTCTCCGCAAATCACTATATCATACTCTTTATACACCAATAACAAATCGTCACACTGTGATATCAAAAAGTCTGTGATGTCAGATTTCTTAGAAGCGACAATGTTTGGAGGCAGATAGATGCACACAAAGATAATTTTGAATTGAGGATAGTTCAACCATACACAATTCATGTAGCTGGGACTTCGAACATTCAATCGGTGAGATGCGAGGCTATCAGATGACTAAATACAAATTCCACCACCACGTCTACCATCGCGGTCATCCCGGATAGTAGTGTATCCTGGGGCATGAATGATTGAATCCTCAATCCCATCATGAAACCAAGACTCCGTTGCAGCGAAAATGTCAATCTTCATTTGGGATAATGTTGATCGAATATCATCTATCTTCGGAAAAGCAGAACAAACGTTGGCAAGAAGAAAACTGGGAAGGGAGGTGCAATTCTTTGACTGAGGTATTAAAAGCGAATTCAAAAAGGGGTGTGAGTAATGATTTTTCCGCGATAAATAGAAACCGGTTCACCAGACTCTTTTCTTTGTCGATATTCTTGTAATAGAACTTTGTGTTCCTCTCTTTGCAGCAGTGTCCTATCCGGGTTTCATGAAAGATTTTCCATAGACTGGAGAATCTCTCAACGATTTCGATTTACGGAGAACAGTACATCGTGTTTCAAAGGAGTCAAATGTTATTCTTAGAAGAAGACGAGAACCATTATTTGACCGTCCAATTCTTTTAACTTCTTTGACTGCGTCTTTCGAAATATCCAAGCAATTGAGCAAGTCCTCACATGTTCTCCTGTCATCAATCTTTCGATCCTCAACGTCTCCGCTCATCAACAGATTCAAACCAGAGACTATCACATTGTTCCTACGAATAAGTCTTTGCTCAATTTCATCTACAGTTGTGACTATCAATCCTGATGTTTCCGTTTGAAGCTGTTGCATCTCACCCTCGAGTCTCTTATATTGGTCCTTCATTATCGCAAGCTCCTTAGTTAGGTCCTTGATTTGTCGAAGGAAAGGCTCTACAGCGCTTTTCATTTTCTCTTCTATCACATCTGACACATTGTCAACAGTCAGGAGAGAGGCATTCTTAGCCTTTAAGGCTATAACGGCTTGAATCAAGTCCTGTTTGTTGAAAGAGTTCTTCCTAGTCAGGAGTTCAGAATCATTGATTGACAAAATATCCCTCTGAGACATTCAAACCTCAAATACAGCAATAAGAAATCAGCAAAAATTGTATCGCGGCGGATTTGAACGCAGACCAGCAGAAATTGTCAAAAGTAACTTAGCTCTGTGCGCTATACAGTCAGTTGACCAAGAGACTGCAGTTACCAGAAGGTATTCAGGAAATTCACAAGTTGAAGCGCGATGACAGACCGTGGAGACCTGATCACGAAGTTCTGCGCATGCGCACAATGACACTCTTTTACAAAATTACAAAATCTTGGATAGCTCAGGATAGAAAGCACCAATGATGACAAGAATAACACCAAACGACGCAGGAGAATACGACGGTCACGATGACACTAAATTCCACACTGTGAATGTTGCACTAACGATGAAAACCTCAAAAAAGATCCACACAGACAGGAGACGCCAGAGACACAACCACCACGTTCCGATGATATGTGATTACGAGTAAAGCTTATTAATGAGCTTGTAGACATAAATATATTCGTGGTTAAAAGTGCATAACAGCAAAAACCCAAATAAAAACAGAAGAGCTGAAGTAAAAATTGTTTACTTACCGAATTTCCAATATGCAGCAAAGTTTTCTCTGTGGCGTGCTTTAGATAAAAATCTTTGTTGAATACAAAACAATCACATCCATCACTTATGACTTTCATGGAAGGCTGCTTTTCAAAGAAATGATCCGTTAAACCCTAAAAAATTTCAAAATTGTGTTAAGATGTATTGAAAGCACCAGAGGTGGTCGTAGAAATATTTCAGGTGGGTTGGGATCATGAGTGAGATCACGCCATGAAGAAATTTCTTGAAATTTTTATGCACCTTGAAGTCATTGATAACTTGCTAGTAGCAGAGAAAGCAACTACCTAGCATCTGCATGTACACGTGTACTCTTTGGTGCTGTCAAGGAAATGAGCATATAAACATGCTCAATCAAAGATGCCATTGAAGTCAGAGTATATGCAATTCATTGACAGCTGCTGGTTGCACCTTTACTTTTGAAAGCATCGATAGTCCTACTAAATTTTTAGACTAAGTTGCGAGTGAATTTTTGATTCGTATAAATGCGAAGTATGAATTTCGCTGTAATATTTAAAACTCCGGTTACATCACTTTTTAATTATAACTATCACATGACAAAAGGCTATATTTTCGACACTATGCCCAGACAGGCCATCCGAACGAAGTAGAGAGGAACGGGAACACCAAAATTCTAATTAAAACGTCATCTGGATCTTCCTACTTCTCACTGTCCAGTCGGTAGCACACGCATGCTTGAACTTTCTCACGATGGCTTTGCTTTCAAAATTTCCACCGTCTCAGTAGCGATTGCTGAAACGTCGAGCTGCTGCCAGAAACGACTCAAAGACCAGCACTGCACTATATCTAGTAGCTATTAACTACTGTGGAGATGATTGCACTACTCCCAAGTTTTGAACTTTATGCATGATGAAGCGCCAAAGTAATTTGAACTGCTATTGCAAAAAGCAAAAGTTGAACGCGGATCAAATTCGATTGTTATCACATAGTTTGAGCTGGTGGGGAGGGATGCATCCCGGCATCCCACCCCCTCGAAACGTCACTGGAAAGCACTGACTTGTATAGTTCTTTTAGATGAGACATTTTTAGTACTTTAGGCACATATTTCTGGAAAATGGAAAGGTAGTCGCTTTGGTTTCATAGCCATAAGATCTTGCAATTTGAATTTCGCTGTTAAATTCCATTTACTGTAGATACTGAGCTCGATACCATGAAGGTAAAATGGATGCAAAGCTAAAGCAGATATTTTAGGTCACGGAATTCACAATAGATATAATCTCATATGTCAGCAGAATTTAAATATCATCAATAAATCTATTATTATATTGCCTACGTATATTCTTCCTCGCAAAAGTATGAAGTTACATATATATCATGCATATGTGTTTTGCAACATCTATTATTAATTTCTTAACTATTGCTGACATTGCCCTTTTCTATTTCCATTATTAATATCAGTAGTCTGTACAATAAATTAGGCGTCTTTGATACACGTGTATGCGGAATTTTTTTGGAATCAGTGTTAGCCAACCTATGAGAGAGTAGCCATCAGTCCTCAACTCCTCATCAGGACTATTTCAATTCTGCTTCATTTCTTCATCGAGTGAAAATCTAGAATTAAGTCTATACTAATATAATTAGATATTAAGTCTATACGCAACATCAATTGTGAGGAACAGTCAGTGATATGCGAAATTAAAAAATTGATGGACAATTTGTGCATGAGACTTACGAATGTCATTCCAGGATATAGATGCTGAACAGTAACAAATTGAGTGTTTGCCATATGTTCAGATTTCATGAATTGTCTTTGTTTCTACAACATGAAAACATGCACAATAATTGACAATTTATTGCAGAAAATTATTCAACATTATGATGCGCAAAATCCAATTCAAACAATCAAAAAAATCTGCACTTTTTAATGATTTCATTGGCTTTTCTACTGATGCCTTGACCAAATTTTCTGATCATCGCAAATTGAAAGGGATAATATAAGCTACTTCACATCAAGATTTATATGTCTTTACTTGAAGTCCTACAGTCAAAATCAGACAATAATCAAGGAGTTTCCTCTTTTTCCGGGTTGCTCCACGTTCCGCAATATTACTCGGAAAACAGAAAACATTTTGGCCTAGCACTTCAAAAAGTTACATTCGTAAAGTCGACCGGGCATAAGATCGAACCACTGACATCATTTGGCGCAGGACGCCTAATGCCAGTCGTGTTTTACGAATAGAACCTTATAAAATTTTAGACCAAAATTTTTCAGTTGATCGTTGCAATAGTTCATCCAATGCATTTTGAACAAATCAACATAAAGAATGAATCAAGCAATTAAATCAACATTAAATATTTTTTATACTGATTTTAAAGGAATGTTGTCAATTACAGTTCAGACAATTCAAAGGAGAAAAAGCCAAATTTCTCTTGATGAATCACTTAATGTAATTAGCATTCCATATACCTTACCGCTAAATATACGAACAATGCTGGAACCTGAAACATGCGAAAGTTAAAAAGTTATAGAACAAGTAATCACATGCTGGATGAGCCACAACAATCCACTTGTAGTCTGTCCAACTCTTTCACATCAGGTTGAAGCGAAACCTGAACACAATCAGTATGCGAATAATGTGTATAGCAGAGTTTTATTGGCTTTGTTCTATTCCATATATTCCATGACGAAAGATTATCCAAACCGCTTCGTGACGCCTATTTCACCTCCTCATAGTGACAAGAGAATGTGAACTTGCGTTAAACAGTTGGTAACTGTCCAACTCCCACTGATTCTATTGTCAAACTTTCAAAGGAAACTAAGCTTCATCTGAATTATGAGAAATTAGAATGAATATAAGAAAGAACATGAGAGGAACTTCATCAGAGGACAACTTCATTAGAAGTTAAAGACTATCTTTTTCGGCGCAATTTCAGCAGATCTGAAATGATTTTTCATTACTTTGAAATCGAAATTTCAGCTTTATTGATCGTCAGTGATGTTTTACAACCAACAAAATAGACTTTAAAAAATGCACTTTCGAAAGCACAATATAAGTCGGTAACCATTACACTATCGACGTAGCCGACATAGGAGCGTTGACTTCCCATTTTTTTGTATAAATGACCGAAGGATGGAGGTATGAGTTAGTTTCAAGCAGGGTTGTGGTCTTAATGTCGGACTAGGTGGGTTTAACCTGGATAAATCCTATCGAGGCCGAGTCCTGCAAAGTCCATCTCAATTCTCTACCATTGTCAATAATGGAATGATAATTGGTAGATCAATACAACACAATCATAAACATTTTGTGCTATCTTGCAGATTTTGAAAAGTGTTAGCGAGGCATTTAGGACTTGAATGCCTCAAGTGACAGGATTATTGAGCCGTAAAAGAGGGAAATCCTGTAGCTGAATGGTAGATTATCAACTGACAGTAGGCATTATTTTGTACCTTCACTGACATAACTTTCGAGCCAGACGGTTTGATTAATTGCAATTATGAGATGAGATCCAGATGATTCAGGTTAAGAAGAACCTTTCATCTCTCTAAGCGATAAACCAAATCTCAACAGGAAGGCATCTACATGTAGTCCCTGTAGGTTATTAAAACTAGTCTATCACTAAAAAATGACAAAGTACATTATATTTTATGCAGATCTTGGTTCTGACTTCTTTTGTGTACACTTTAGGCCTATGACACTTCAATAGAGTAAATTAGAGCAATTGAGTCTGTCTGCAGGTGTGGGAAGTGAGTTTGGACTCTTTCCAGAATGTTTTGTGGATTATTCCAAGCGAGTTTAGCTGTTTTATAATAAGATTTCAGTTCTGGTGAGCTGCAATTACTCTTAAGCTTAACTTGTTTTTTCTTCATTGCATTTACGTATGCGACTTATTTGCATTTACATTATTTACATCATCTAGGTCAGCATTTTGCATTGAAGTATACTGGTGCATTTGAAAAATTTGAAAGCTACCTGTAAGTAGCGGTTTGTTGATCCTATCTGCTCATCTGCTCGAGTAATGATGATTCGAATACATGAAAGTATACATCGATTATCCTAGTGATCCAGATCTCGACTACTCTGTACCACGATGACTAGAGCAGTATGATAAAAATTATGGACATTTATATTGTGTATCTTGCCTCCTAAAGCTACAAATAAAATATCATCACGATTTGAAAACTATGAGATACGTGAGGCCATTTACAAAGCTGCACTAAATCTGCTGTTGTTTATCTGATTCGGACTAGGTGACTAGCAGCCGGAATCGGACTCGGTCCAAGCTCGAACGACTAGGCAGCCTTGGCTAAAAGTTTCACATCTTAGCAAAATGGTTGATGCTGCTCTAATAAGTTCATACAAGTTAATAAATCACGACATGAAACCTGACCATAGCATAATTCGTATATTGAAATGCGATTATCATAATTTTATTGATATCAAAGTTGCCAAGTTGTTATTGCATAATGTACAAGTGGAGTTGCTGGTAAACAGCTGGTCATCCATTTGGTTCCAAATAGATTGGTTTCACAGGTTTGTGAGATAATGTTTTGACTGAAAGTGATGATCATACCTGATAATAAAATTCTTTGTTGAGATCAGTTGCAAGTGTTCGCTTGCCTTGAACAGTTGAATCGTCTCTCCAGTACGTCACTTGTTGCGACGGAACTGTGTCTGAAAGGAAATGTGAAATTTCTAAATGCGGATTGTTGTCGCAATATTATGACATTTATCAGAACGCTGTGCTGGCTTCTAACGAATCTATCAACAACTCTTGGTCATCTTATCGTGCCGTCAGCTTATCGTTACATTATAGTCCGGCAGCCAGAACGAGTTTCTGCAGGGAACGAGGCCGAAAGTGAGACTTTCACAGAATGATTCACATCTTCTGCCTACTACGAATCGGTGAATCTGCCGAGTTCTAGTGAGTTCCTCTTATTGTCAGACAAGATCAAAGAAAAACACATGTAAATCCAATGGGACACAAATTGCAGTTTTTGGCTAAAATGAAATTTTGCTTTTTTTCTCTAATTGAACAAAAAGTACGAAGCCAAGAGTCATAATTTTTGGCACGAAATGTCTTCAGGTCATTTCCTATGATGTACATGTGATATTATCAAGCTTCTGATCGGCGATGTATGTGAGAATGTGGTTGAAAGCGGATAATGTTGCTCAAAATGTTTGTGTTTGCCGACATTGAGAGATTCGCCAAATCTAAATGTGCTTAGCTTTATAGACAGGGCGCATGAACATGAAAGGGAATGACATGAAGACATTCTATGCCAAAAATTATGACTCTGGGCTTAGTACTTTTGGTTTAATTAGAGAAAACATACAAAATTTTATTTTAGTCAAAAACTGCAATCTGCATCCCATTGGATTTACATGTGTTATTCTTTGATCTTGTCAGAGAAGAAGAGGAACTCACTAGAACTCGGCAGACGTGGCGATTCGAAGTAGGCATAGGGTGTACATCATTCTGTGAAAGTCTCACCTTCGGCCACGTTCCCTGCAGAAACTCGTTCTGGGTGCCGGACTATTATGAAATGTACACTCGGCGACATAACGCTTGCCCCACCTGCAGAAATCGACAATATTTCAACTTTTTAGCCTCTTATTCGCAAACTACACCTTCGATTGCCACAATTTTTGCAGACAAACATAATTAGCACATGGGCTTTCTAACAGTGGCATCTGCATTCCGCCATCGAATCGACAAGTTACTATAAATAGCAATTTAAAATTTGAATGTCTACACATGCATACATGTATGAAGAACTTCAAGCTGTTCATGTAATCTGAATTGAATGATGGAGGATCGTAAGAGTTTCGGTTAAATCTGATAGGCAGTGTCTTCTATTTATCATTCATGCATAAAGGAACATTAAATGGCGTACTTTTAGTCAGATATAGCGTCATTATCCCATTGTTGCTACTGATAAAGTTAGTAAGCAGTTTTTTAGACCACCAAATGCCCATATCCTCATACCAAGTGAAAACAATGTTTCCATGACACTCACAAATTATCTGTCGGATTTGCATCTGGTGAGCTCGGTGGTCATGGCAGGACACGAATTCCTTTTGTGTTGAAGTGGGCCATGCTTCTTTTGCTTGTGTGGCACGGCGCATTGTCTTGCTGCAGCCATCCATTTTACTCTGGAAAACAGTAAGTCATTTGCGGCACAATCCTTCGATCAATTATTTCATCGATGTAGACCTCGGAATTTATGGTTCTCTCCACGACATGTGTGCGTCCAGGGCCTTGCCAACTGAAGCATCCCCAAATCATGACACTGGTGGGGTGCTTTGTTGTCCTCACGAGATGATCAGGCGTCAAATCGTGGCCATCGACGACCCGCACATACTGGGGAGCATTATCCCGAAGCTCAATCACTTTCTCGTCGGTAAATAATACCTGCTTCCAGTCATGAACTGTCCCATCTTTGTTCTGCCTCGCCCACAGAAGTCGACGCCTGACTTTATCGTTGCTCAGATACGGCCATCGTCCAGGCTTCATCGCTTTGCAACCTATTCTATTCAAAGTGCGTTGTATTGTTCGCACGGAACAGTCTCCAGAAGCGCCAAGTTCATTTAAAAGTTTACATGCAGAGGATCGCGGATTTGTAACACAAAGGCGTCGGATTTGTCGACTGTCTCTCTCATCAAAGGTGGGAGGACGGGTGTGATGGCTGTATTGCGTACGATAATCGACGGATGATTGATAACGATCCCAAGTTCTGCTAACTGTTCTATGATCACAAATCCAATCTTCGAGCAATTTCTCTCATGGACAAGTCTCCATGTTCCATCAGCGTAATGATTTGCAATCGCTTATTGTCACGTTCAGGCATTGCAACGAGGATTCTGATTTGAAATTGTGCATATCACAGTTATTAGATTCAGATGCGTATCGATTACTTCTGTGAATTTGAATTCAAACTATCATGTCATGTGCAGTCGCATCTCGGCAGTACATAGATTTCGTATCAAATCCTCCCTCATCAAATGTTCATTAATAAAAATTATGAGTGTCATGGAAACATTGTTTTCATTTGGTATGAGGATATGGGCATTTGGTGGTCTAAAAAACTGCTTACTAACTTTATCAGTAGCAACAATGGGATAATGACGCTATATCTGACTAAAAGTACGCCATTTAATGTTCCTTTATGCATGCATGAATGATAAATAGAAGACACTGCCTATCAGATTTAACCGAAACTCTTACGATCCTCCATCATTCAATTCAGATTACATGAACAGCTTGAAGTTCTTCATACATGTATGCATGTGTAGACATTCATATTTTAAATTGCTATTTATAGTAACTTGTCGATTCGATGGCGGAATGCAGATGCCACTATTAGAAAGCGCATGTGCTAATTATGTTTGTCTGCAAAAATTGTGGCAATCGAAGGTGTAGTTTGCGAATAAGAGGCAAAAAAGTTGAAATATTGTCGATTTCTGTAGGTGGGGCATGCGTTATGTCGCCGACTGTACATGTATACGTAGCACAGGTCGGAAATACACAGAATAAGTCATAAACCATCGTTTGCAAGTCTTATCACGATCCTCTATAAGCCATAAGACATAAATTAAAAGTCACAAGCCGAAGTCATCAGCCATAAGCGGTAAGCCATAAGTCAATAGTCATTTCGACAATTTTTTACTGATGACAGGTAATACAAGCAAAGCAGGAAGAAGAAGAAAATATATGATATCTTCCTAATTTTTGAAAGAGCATACAGCATTGTAAAGCGTAAGCGTCGAAGCAGTGAGGATTATCGCCCAATGATTCTAAACCGTTTGACGGCTTATGGCTTATGACTCACTTGTGTGCCTCAGTGATTAAAAACAGCATGTGACTGATGGCCTATTGCTTACGACTTACGACTTATTTTCTATGCCAGCTCTCATTGAAACTTAAGTGTTGGAACTCTGTTTACGGCTTATGGCTTATCGTGTGTGCCTCCAGCATTTTGCGCGAGAAGACGTTAATTTCAATGTTTATGACATGTTTGTAGAAAGTCGTTAATGATCCCCTTTTGATCCACGAAAATCGCAGAGTAATAGTTCATACATTATCAGATTCTTATATCTTAAGTATGATTTCAATAGAAGTGATGCTAATTTCAAGATATCTTAAGTATGATTACAATAGAAGTGATGCTAATTTCAAGATTAGCTCGCCGCCGGTAACATTCATATCTGCGTGCATTGGAACTGTCCTCTGACTGTATCACGCTGTTGAGAAGACCAATATCACTCACGTCATTCTGCAAGCATCGTTAATTTTCTATCCCCTCTTCCCGGCAATTTTAACAGTCTAAAACTACAGAAAAATGACCAAAATATGACTAAATATGATGAGGCACAGAAAATATGACAATATTACCTTACCCTAAAAATATGGCAAAATATGACATGTCATAAAAAATTGCCCTATCACTTTTCTTTCTTTTCCCATTATTTTCCTCATTGGAAATGGCAGGCTTTGACAAAAATTGTTGGCATGCTTGAAATCAAATTCAATTCAATTTGACTTTTGAAAAATTCATGAAGCTGCTGTAGTATAACCAGAAGCTCCCATCAACCATTGATCTATTATTATGACAATCAATTCAGAAACATTGCTTAACAGCATCCAATACATTTCATGTCACAAAGTCAGCCAATAGATAAATCAATTTTTTAGATTATACCTGTCAACCACGCAAGGTCAAGGACAATTTTCATTTCATCAATTGTTAAGTTTTCCCACATTCTTTTTCGCAAGTGCAGAGATGGCGGTTGTTCAAGAGTGTCAAAATATTGATCAACATAATACATGCAGATTCATTTACTCAGCTATAGCTTCCAATAGGTCATATGGAAAATGCGATTGAGACTGCTTCAGGGCACCTCTTTTCATCATTCACGAGTGCCGGTCCGCGTCGACTAGGCATGATTAGCAACCGAACATGTCGACTGATGCACTCGAATTGTCGACCGAGTTATTTGCAGCTTCAGAACCACGACTTTCAAAAGTGCGATAATTTCCTTTATTTCATCAACTGGATATGTACGTAATCGGGTTCGTTCGAACGTTGTCCTTCTGAATCAACCAGTGCAATCAACAGCTACACAAATGGATCGTCATCACTAGATCTAGAATTTTATGCTTTTGGCATATTTTTCATTCTTTTGTATATTTTCAATGCGAAGTGCATATTTTAGCATATGTCCTCTCTAAAAGCATATTGAGCATAAATGCTAACCTTGCTGTCTTAGCAGAGACGTTTTTACAATTAAAACTAAATGAAATTGATAAGAAAGAAATTGACCAGAAAAATCCTTGGTCAAATACGTATTCGTCAAAATTAACTGTCTATTGTGATTGTGTCTGATTGATTTTCTGCTGAATTTTCATCTTTTTATCATTTTCCATATTTCGGGTTGCTCGGGCGTTGAGAACCATTTACCAACCGTGAAATTCCAGGACAATGTCGAATTTCTGGGGTTATGCTCGACAGTTCTCTTGGATGAAGATGTCATGTGGATTGCATTGAGAGGAAGTTCAATTCAATTCAAATATGCACTATATTTAGAGTGGCATTATGCTACGAGGCTTCAAGGCCACTTTACAATTTACAATATAAGAAATAGAATAAAAGAGATACAAAGGAAAGTCATTTATAGGTAAGATCGATAAGGTATTTCTTCACTTGTTTCTTGAAGGAACGCATATTGTCAATCGCTCGCAAGTTCTGGGGAAGTGAGTTCCAACTCCTCGCAGCAGCTACCGGAAATGATCTGCCACCAAAAGTTGGGCATCGATAAGATGGGACCGCAATGCAGAATGAATCTGCAGACCGCAATCGGGATCTTCCAGGCATAGAGGAGACATCCACCAGGGAGCAGCTGAGATAATCAGGAGCACACTCTCGACGACAACAGAAGGTCAGAACTGATAGTCTATAAGCAATACGTTGACGAATAGGCAGCCACTGTAATTCATTTAACAAAGGAGTTATTGACGAATAGCGGGAAGTGCCGTAAATCATACGGGCGGCTGCATTTAGCACAGATTGTAATCGCTTCACTTGTTGCTCAGGGATTCCATACATGACAGGAATGCAATAATCCAACTTTGAGATGACCATGGAAGTAATCAATGTCAGGAGTAAATCACGTGGGATATAAGGGATTATACTGCGAATCTGGCGCATCATCCCAAAGCACGATGACACACATTTCGAGATATTTAGCTTGAATGAAAGTTCTGAGTCCAAGAATACTCCAAGACAGCGCACTGAATTTGATGGAAGGATATGAGAGGATCCTATTCTCAAGGGCGCTGTTGGGACAGAACGCCGACGTTTGCCTGAGTGACACCATAGAATTTCAGTTTTCTCTGTATTCAATAGAAGACGATTTGCACTGCACCATTGAACAACATCATCTAGACAACATGCCATCTCGGCAGCTAGATCATCAGTCGCATTTGGCGAACACACTCCATAAATCTGCACATCATCCGCGTAAATATGCAACTTGAAGTTATGATCACGAACTGAAAGTGAAAGTGAATGAAAGTGTGCTCAGAGGATTTAGGCTATATGTTGAGAAGGATGATGACTGTAACAAGTGACGATCAATTCCTGTACATTTACATCGCAGCTTAACTACTTATAAACTACTTATTCGCAGTTTAACTGAATACGCTTGCCCGGTCTTCATCGGACTGTCTTCTGAGGATTCGAAGCGCCTTCAGAGAATTCAAGACCGATGTCTTAGAATAAAAAGCCATTCTCTCTCAACAACTGAGATCGTTTGCAGACGTCAAGAATTGGTTTGAACCTCCTTCGAAGCTTGGATACTCAAGAAACTTTTATTTCAAGAATGGTTAGTCCAAGAATGGACTACCTTCCGGTCGATCTATGGTGCCTTATTCCAGGACTACTCTACGTCGGAACTCATTTCTGCCATCTGTTTGCAAAATGCAGTCTCATACCTTCTGTGACTAAGATCATAGACTCAAGATCTTAACTTAACTTCATCTTTAATTTATCGCAACGACTTGATTTTTTAATCTGTTTGTAATTTTGTTTCATATTCACAGTCTGAATAAACGTGTCTCTCTGTCTCGGTTAAAAAAGCTGTAACTTGATTAAATCGATATGATATGCATTAGATTTGAATGCACAGCTAATTATTGAACTATATGTTGTAGTTTTTCATTCACACAAATATATAAAGACATTTTTTAGCATTTTTAGCATTTTTTAGATATTTTTAGCATATTTTGTAGAAGTATAAAGCATATTTATCTGAAATTGAAAAGCATATAATCTCAGCTTTAGTCATCACACACAGTCATGTATTATCATGGCAAATGATGTCAGCAGTTTTTACAATTGAGCTATACCTACATCGGAAAAGAAAAAGAGACAACATCACAGCTACATTTAAAATGTCCACAGATGTCAACAGGCTCATTTATTTCAGCCTATATAAATGTCAATGGCAAATAGTTATACTGTTTAAGGAAGACTGCAAGCTATCCCTACATCACTTAGAAAACATATTTTTAAGGCGGAGTACTTTCTCCTTAACGATCAACGCCACAGGTTTTTCACAAAGCTACAAATCACAGAAGCCTAGGTCGGCCGGCTTAATTATAAAAGGACTACAGCAAAAAGTGCTACTGTTGGATCGAACCTCCTCCCAGAGGTATGGATGGTCTACACCAGAAGCATCATTGTCAGCATTTCAATGCTTCTGTTGTTCATGCTATTTATGAAAGCTCCTTTGTCCATTATGAAATTTGGGTTGCCTTAGTTGTTAAGTAGTTAACTTTAAGTATAGACAAAGAGAAAGGCATTGAAGCTATAAATCGAAAGCAAAACTCAATGTACAAATGTAAAACGTAAAAGAGACTATTATTTTCAATGCTGAGTATGTAGGTACCACTGCTTTGAGAGATGCATTGCTACAAACTATGCGCTGCGAAAGCGCCGTACAAACGAGAAGAACAAACTGAGAACTGCACAGCCATTGGTGTTCATCTGCTGCGAAAGCCAATTGCTTTCCTATTGGCCAACATCAGTCAACACTAAGTTTGGCTAATGGAAAAAAATAAATCTCTTTCATAGTCAATGAGCGCGAGTAGTTGTTCAATTGTATAGTTTGTTGCTTCCGTGCCTTACATCGCTTTCTCAGTTAAACATATACAGTTTATGATATTTTGCATGTTTTGGAAAATGCTACTTCCATTTCGTTGTCTGATTTTCTAGATTGGTCGCCAGCACATTTTTTCTTGCACGAGTTTCTGCAGGAAACGAGACCGAAAATTAGGCAACCACAGAATGATGCATAGCCTATGACAGGGTTCAGTCACATTCCCTGCAGAAAATCGTGCCGTCGGACTGTATGCGTAGTGATTTGATTCGGACTACTCGAATAGTGTTCATATCAAAAAGATGTGTTCAAGCGAAGAGTGACAGGTTGTCTCTGAAAATATACTAAATTAAAGAAAAGCATTAACATCGCTGGCGGTGAAATGTTTTCTGACTTAACCGTGAATTGTGTAAATACAGCAGGCAATTATTTTAAGGCGCTTCATAGAAACGATGTCACCAATGTTGAGAACTGAGCATAAAATATTCACAAAATACTTTACCAAAGTACAAAGGCCACCAGATGTCTGCAAAGAGCATTTCGGGATTATTGAAATCCACTATGTACGATGAAAAATGTTTTAACAAATGATGCGAAGTGGGTTAATCAGCAAACATCAGGAAAACCTTTACAAATCAAGTCACTTTTTGCTGTCAGACAACCATTGTAGGCCTAGAGGCAAAATTCCTGCTGCAAGATCGTCCATAGTTGCACATATTTTTAAAAATCGGTTTGAAAAAAGCGGGGAATGCTGCATCCAAACCTGCTAGCGACATTTAAAAGGATCTTCCGATAACTATCTATCCCTATGATGACCTCCTATCAACCACAACTAATTTCCTGAATATCGACTTGTCTAAAACATCAACAGTGTTGTGTATTCGCGGCTGAATTGTAAAGCTTCACGATTTGAGCGTAAAATTCAATTTTGCACAAGTGCTCTGTTCATTTTGCTGAATATTGAATTTTGAGTTGAAAAGTTCAGGATTCCAAAAAGACAAGTCAAAAAGATTATGCTCGAATCCTTTTACACTTATCGCTCATAGACACAGATGTCCTGCATCCCTTCATGAGACAGCCATAGAAAATGCATTGCTTAATTTTGTGATAGGCCTACTAAATCAATGAACACTTATCATTATTGATATATAAGCTGTCTTCAGAAAATAGCCAATGGATACTGGCTGAAATTAAGTGCTGTACGAAAGAAGTTGACCATAATTAAAAGATTGGCTCTTTCCAATCTCATGTCAATATGACAGATAACCAATACACAATTTTTCAAAATCGTAGATCGCATCTGAAAAATATCGCAATTACCAAATATTCATAGAAAACATTGGACATTGACTTACCTGCTTTTTTCAAAGATTCATTTTTCCCACGCCTTTTCTTCTGACCCTCTGGAGCAATCTGCTGGTAATACGCACCCTGAAAGCAATCGAATTTATGATAATTTATGGTAAATGCCGCTGTGCTGAGAATTATGTCAAAGGACATTATGTTGATGACGTGATCTAAATTTATTGATCGAAACCATTTATTCTTGCGAAAAACGGTTTTGTCGATATTTAGCTGTAATCGGGTTACTTGAAGGAGGCTTGCACATTCAGTCACATGGTAGAAAGAAGCAGTTATTGGCTTAACGAGTACCACACTTAATGATTACTACCGTAGTATTCAACACTATCCATACACTGTAAAACGCTCACTACCAATTGCATACGAAGGATGAATACCAAAATATTCTTTGGTATGTTGTTTGAATCAGCCAATCATAGAGAGTTGTTCACATCGTTACATACCAAAAAAGATGAGAGTACATACGAAAGAAAGTCAAAATTCATGTGAAAAACATGCTCAATACTCTATAATGACACGAAATTCTCGTATCTATTGTTAGTTTCAAATTTGGCATCTATTTGTGTGTAATTATGTAATTTTCGCATCCAGCGATTTACAGTGGGCTTCACTATGAAAGTGCTTCCAGATTCCCGGGTCTTCCCTCCTAACCCTCATCAGTCCTACTTAAATTCGGATTATAATTTAATATAGTCACTGCAGAAGCAATTTAGAATTGATAATCATCAATTTGTCAAACTGTTTGAGTGTAGTGAAAATGTACTTTATGACTGAGTGCAAAAAGCGTGAAAGTGCATAAGATGTGGAAGCTTTCCCTTCAGAAGATACCATTCCAATTGATCTGTCTAATGTCATTTGCAGCTCAAAGTATCTTCAATTGTGTTTAAAGAAGAAGGGCGACTTACAGATGAGCAAAGAATACAAATAATGATGAGAAGACAAAAGAGCGACTGCTTGTTTGTTGCATTACTACAAGAAAACATATAAGTAGTCTCTAAATGACATTTGAATTTCAAATGCTCTATTCGATGTCTAGGGTATAACAGATGACCATAGCATGATTAATTGAGTCATAATAATAATTATCCACTAAAGTCAATATAATAATGAATGAAAATCGATGCGTTTATGGAAACATTGTCATTGCAAATGCTAGCTAAAAGTGGCATCATTTAGACTTTCGGAAAACTACTTTTCAAAATAGGTCATCAATTTGACCTTCCAGTGGACCCAATCCAGCGATTTTTGGTATAAATTTTAGACAATGCTCTAAAACGAACAGTCACGAAAATACCTGACATGAAGCGTAACTTCAAGATTAATACGACAAAAATGCGATAAGGGGTACCGAATCCCCCTTGTATGCATGAACGGGCTAACAGGTGCACTGTAAACTTTGCGATACCAAAACTAATTACGAAAGCGATGTACAAAACGAGAATAACAAAATGTACGAAAGCACTATTGTTCTGGCTCATACACTATGAAACCGATTGGCTATCCTATTGGATGATAAAGATAATAGAGCAACAGCGCTTTCGTACATTTTGTTATTCTCGTTTTGTACATCGCTTTCGTAGTCGAAATCAGCCAGCTTTCGTACCAGTACACAGTGTGTGAAAATTACTTCAAAAATCAACTTAATCTATGTGAAGATTTTGATAATGGAGACTGCTTACCTTGATTGGTGGAAGGCGGATATGTTTTGTGTCTTCTCGACCAATAATATTTAGTTGTCCATCTGCTTCATTTTCATCAATGTCGATGTTCAGCTCTTTCAAAAACATCTTTGATGAAATTGAATTTCTTTGCATGCTGGATAATGCATTCAAGTGCTTTCGCATTGAGCGGCGCAGGAGAACCTCATGGGGGATCATTGCTAAAGATGTAAAACTGATTTGTTATTCTGCAATCGCTACGAACGATCTTTTCAATCATTCAATAAGTATTCCTACTCATAGAAAAATTCACATGCATACATAGATGGATAAACAAACTTTCTTTTATCAGCATCTTTAGTTTGTCTTTGAATTTTTCATTTTCTTAAGCCATTTTTCTTCCAAGGGACTCTTTTTAGTCCTTACATACTTTGTTAGTTTCGGTAATATCATGATTACGGGTCAGCCTTTTGTTTAAGCATATGCCACAGCTTCAGTAAAAAGTTTGTCACAGTTGAACCACCTTAAGGTCAATTTTGAAGGTCTTTTTGGAGTGTTTTTTCCATAATCTGAGGATTCCGTCTCTCTCTTTTTCTCTCTTTTTTCTCTCTGTTTCAAGCCATTTAGAACGAAGTAAATGATAGTGGATACATGACATCTTTACCAAAGCGTGCAGGACACTGCTCTTTCATTTACATGGCACTGCAAATATGCAAAATGATTTCACGAAAAACAAAAGTCTCAAATATGGCGAAAAACAGTGAGCCACCAGTAATTACTTGCAACGACATTGCAATCAATACGAAAAGCTTTTTGTATGAATGACAGTTGCCAAATTTGAAATTGCATGATTCACAACCCAAAATTACTTCTAGCACAATTGTCATGTAGTTTCTTCTATGAGCTTGCGCAATAACATCCGAATAATAAATCTTATTGAATATTTATAATAAAGAATAGTGAAGCTTTTATTTATTACTTTTTGCTATCTTTATTGACAATAGGAGTAACTAAGCTTGTCTAATAGCATGCATAAACTTTTCACATAAACACACGCGGGCAAGGTGCATGAAACAAGCAATTGTCTCTATTGCAAGCACATTCGCTTATAATCGCGAATACAAGTTTATTGACATGGTAGCGGTTTAAAAGACAACTTTTTTAAACGCCTGTCATGACAGCATTCAATTTTAAAATGTTTTAAAACAGGAAACTTCTTGCTTTCATTCCACCAGTTGCATGCTCATATCATGCTGCTTATATTTAGCAATAGCAACATAATTTCTTGAGAGCATACTAAGCTTTTGGATTCACCTCTGTAGCAAGTTGGATTAGTGGTTCAATTGTCTGAATCTGCTCTTTCACCGACAAAGGCATCAGGGCGACTATTAACTTGTCAATATCATGCTCATAATTTACTGAGATTATCTAAGACATTATCTAAAATGTAACACATTAAAAACCTTGTTAAAGTAATTTTAAATGTGCATTTCGAGAGGCTTTGCAACCATGATTATGCTGGAATACCTTGTTAATTTAGAATGAAGGATGACCCCATCACCGATTAATAAGCATACAGTATGAAAAACATCAAATTTCTAAGCGCTTTCAGTGCGATTCAGTGAGATTCTCTGAGCTCTCTGAGATCACTGAGCAGATTAATATTGTTTTGCCTCTCAGCGCACACTGCTTCAGACATTTCTCAGTCTTTCTGAATAAAAGTTTAATTTCACGATTAGAAGTCTTCAATTCTACCATTGAAAACCATTTTATGAAAAAAAACTTCATTTCTTGCAAATGCGACATTTCGTTGTATTTACTTACAACATTTTTAAGCAGCAGGTTGAAGGGAGTAATGCAAAATAGTGCTGTCGGATAGGGAGTGCATTGTCTCTCAAAAATAATCAAATCTTTAATAAGTCAGATAAAAAAGAAAGAATCAATTCCTTGTAAGTCTTGCTTTTGCAATAATAGTCATGTTTGTTATTTGAAAAATGTTGGTTATAAGATCATATGTAATAAATGCAATGATAATGACATTGGTGAAACACAATATACCATGAGAAAGAGAATCCAAGAGCATCTTAATTCTAATAACGGTCTTGTTCATCAACATTATTATCAAAACATCGGTTGCCTCCATCTGCAAATGATATAAAAGTAGAAATCTTACAACGCAATTTCATTAATGTTTACAAACGCAAAATTTGTGAGAGATATTTTATCAAAACCAAAAGGCCTGGAATCAATGTAGTGTATAGCACCATAGACTTCTAAATTTCTCTGAACAGATAGTTGAGCAAAATTTGAAATGATTTTCTACATGATCAGGCCAACCAACATTTGTGTTACAAAAGATCGAACTTTGTAGGTAAACGAAGTGATAAATAACTACATGTATTTAAAATGAGTCTCCTGTGCGATTCATTTCACTGCAGAATACCAAGCATACATATACATCCCGTTTCTGGTTGTCATCCAAAATGAAATGATAATGTAGCATCAATACATTCTTCTGCATAACAAAGAAATATGAATTTGCAGTTGCATCGACTTAGTAGAAAGCATTACGTCCCAACTAAACATTCCGTCTTGTGTAACCTTCATCTCCATGAATCTGACTTCGATACCACCACGAATGACATCAATCACTATCGATGTATCAGTTATAAGAAAGTTGTAAGAAGAAAAATCGCAAAATAAGCAAATAACGCCGAGGTGCAACATATGAATTTAGCGCACAGGCATGTAGGCCCATGCGTCCTAAAACCTAGTGTTCATAAATATGCAGACATTCTGTGCTTGACATATATTGTGCTGGCATATATTTAATAATGCTTAATAACAGTTTATTTTTAAGGTAGTCTAATTTTGGATTTCTGGCCTGATCATGTGGGAAACCAATTTCAACCTATCTGTCCAGAGAAATTTAGAAGTCTATGATAGCAGTATGTAAAATGATTGTTTGTCCCACATTCACCATCATAGAAGTAGATAACAGAACACTAGAATGGAAGTTTGATATCTTTCCTATGCACAATGATGGCACATGGAAAAATCTATGGTTTGTAGATGATATTCGATCTATAACATTACATTATAATCAAACTATTTGCCAAGTTGGTTGTAGAAATTGTTGACAGCAAATTGCAGGATCTTCATGAAGAGAACTTGAAGTGAGATGGTGGCATTGTTTTATGTAAAATAGCCTACTTTTCCATGGATTAATATACTGCGTCCATTCGTACCAGTCATTGACAACTATTTTCCAATTTTTCAACAATGGAATACGAATTGAAATTTGGTTGACAGAGTCATTATCGAAAGTATTCGGTGTACGGGTTGTAAGAACATATCAAGAATTCAAAGATTAAAATTCTATATTTGGATAATTTCTCCTTCTGGCGGTCAAGAAAACTAGCGCTTTTCTGGAAAAACAGAAATGTCGCTGGAACTTTTCAATTAATCACTAAATGACTTATGTAATTATAATGTGATGATGATTTGGGAGGCTCATATTCGAAAGCATGCAAAGATTTTGAAAATTGTTCAAAATATATTGAACAAGGAAACCCTTTTAAGTAAAATGAATACTCTGAGATTTCCTTGGTCTCTGATTTCAAGCTGGAGCAATGCATGCTCTGTAAATCGACATTACAATTGCATATGTGTCTGATTATACTCTTGATTGATTATAGAAGCGATATTTCAAAATGATGACCATACAGAACGTTTTAAAGGATTTCCTTCTTTGTCATCCTGTCTATTTTGTAAATTCACTATTGGCTTTTGTGTACGTGATCTTTGGACAAGGGGCAACACTCCAGATCACAAATTGACTTGATAATTGAAAATGCCAACCAGAAAACAAGAAAGCCAGCTCGCAAAATTTGCTTTTTGCCCCAACTAAGTTCCCCCGGAGTGTGCCATAATTTTCATGCAATTTCCATTCTAGGACTTTCTATGGTATTGTTAATTTCTATGTTCACCATAGTATTCAATTTGCATCTCATTTTAAAAAATTTCTATGATATTCTGTCAAAAATGTTTGCCTTCTTTTCGTGTTGCTCTGTTAGAGGCATAGAAATTAACAATACCATAGAAAGTCCATAGTGTACCAAAGTGTATTGTGTATAGTGTGTATAGTGTAACAATACCATAGTGTATTGTTATCTACTTCTATGGTTAGAGGTAGTTGCTGTTTTATTGAATTGACAAAGACGTAGTCGAAAGCTATTCAATACATTTTATTATTGACCTTGTCTTCGTTTTACTAATTTCTCTCAATATAAAATAGAGTGTTTACATGATTCACGATATGTGTTTTAGATAACTTGCAGCTGCAAAGATAAGGTAGTGGTCATTTGATTGCTTTGTGGAGTTTTATTAGCAACGCCTCGACAAGCTTCAGTTCAAAGGCGTTGTCACAACGTGGGATAGTGTTAGTAAATTGACGTATGGTTGGGATCTTCATTTTGTGAGTTTGGCGATAGTGTTCTTTAATAGCACCGTTGTTTTGGTGCTGTTTGCATCTTGTTGATAACAGATTTGTCGTGTAACCGTGGTAAGATGAGACTTTACATCCGCTTTCGGGGCAGTGAAATTGGTACACGACATGGTGGTCATCTAGAGATGTCATCAATTTGGACTTGACGGCCTGAGCTAATTTCAACTGTTTAGTAAACGCGGAGTTGAATGCTTTGGTTGTTATCAACTTCCCTAGGTCTGGCTGAATCATTTAGAATTTTTATTAATTTCTTCTCTTCAACTCTTGCACTTGAAGAGAATTGGCCTTGAAAATAAAATATTGGGCCAAAGTTTTTGGCACTGTTGTTCTTAGTCAAAAGATTGTCGATAAATAATTTGACATGCTTGTCAACCAAGGCTTGAAGATAGTAATTGTTGCACGAGGATTGCCTGATGAATATTATTTATGAAAAGTGGTCCAGTAAGAGCAAATTCTACATGCCCGAAGTAAATGTAATTGGATAACAGAAACCTTATAAGATTTCGGAGCGATTAGATCAAAATCCAAACAAACACCAAAGAAAGTCTCTTCACGATACTCAGTGAAAGACAAACAATGATTTCTCTTTACTAAAACATCCAAGAAAGGCAAAGTGAGATTGACTTCTATCTCAGACATAAATCTAAGACTAGACTGCCATTACTGTGAACTTGTTTACAATGACTTTTAAAGAGCGTGCATTCTTCAAAAAATGTCATCAATGTCATCTACATATCTGAAGTATGCACCGTTGTGATACCACCTTTGAACTGAAGCTTGCCGAGGCGTTGCTAATAAAACTCCACAAAGCAATCAAATGGACAGTACCTTATCTTTGCAGCCACAAGTTATCAAAAGAACATATCGTGAATCATGTAAACAGTATATTTTATTTTGAGAGACAATGCACCCTCTAATTCCACGCCCTGTCTTGACCAACTTTTAGTCATAAAAATTGCACAGGCGTAATTTTACATTTTTTAGCTTTCATGATGCCTACCAGGGGCGGTCGCAGAAAATTCTGGTGGGGGTATTAAATTTAATTGCTACAATCCTCAAACAGAATAAAATGTAGAACAATCCGCAAATATCATATAAATTATATTAGGCCCTATAACTTGAATTGCTTGTTTTATATTACATTTACATATACATGTACATTTAAATGAGATGCTATCACTTGCACCCACACTATATGTACGTATAGCCTTCCGGTTATATGCTGGATTCCCAGATAAACCTTTTGTAGACGCTTGCCACCTTTCTGAGTGAATGGAAACTCGAAATCTTTATTCGGCATCCGGTGGTCAGTGAAAAGAATTTTTTTCGTTTAGTTATCCAATCTAGATAGCATAGTTGAATCTCTCTTTCCTTCTGAAAAAGCGCAGCCAATGTCATTTTCTGAGCGGTGTCTTAGTTCAGATGGTGAATGACTATTAGGCTGAGTATCAGTATTGGCAGAAGCTGCATCAGTCGATGTTGTCACATTTTCGCAAGACTTGTTGAAGGAATTAGATTGTGTCTGTTACGGAAAAAGTCGGAAATCAGACGGATTTTCTTTTCAGGTACTTCAGACATATTGAGACCAGCTGTGAAAAACATAAGCTGAGAGAGTTAGGATAGCGAAATACGCTAGAAGTTCTATCCTGAAATGTGCTAAGTGATCCATCGGCACCAACATTCTAAGAAATATTGTGAACGAATCGAATGACAGATACATACTGTAGACGTTCCAATAGGCAAACCATCACACATGTGGGTGGAGGGTCCATGGGTCGTACGGATTTGAAAGCATTTTGTCAGCTTTCTTGCATCGCAGAGTTCATGGGGAGAACTTCAATTTAAGTGCATCATGTAGGATACGCAATATTGCATCTGAGCTTTTTAGGATAAACAAACCGTGAAACTTATTCTTTTCAGAAAAGTTAAAATTGTGCAACTCATCCGCGTCGTTCCATTTCTAATTCAATTTACTAATTTAAAAATCGGTCAATATACATGTGAAGCTGCAAATAAATTGTAAAGCCCGTCTCTTCTTGTGAATGAAGCTATCATCTTTTCAACAAGTTCTGACTAAAATTAAATTCCTACTTGAGAGAAATCAGCAACGAAAGACATTGATCTAATGTGCAATGGCATGCATGGTCTACATGTATGTTACGAAATGCTAATTACAGTTGTACTACTGTCAATGTACAGTACACTGCGTTAAGATGTTGATTGTTGTAACAATGTTGTTTTGTTCACTGAACTTGTATCATCGCAGCCATTTGCTTGTACTGCAGCCAGCTCATCATATTCCAAGGCCTCAGTCACACTGCGAGCTTTTCCGTCTCCGAGCAAAGCGTTTTGCAGCAAATATAAAGTCATCATTACAGCAGTTGTAGACTGCCACACTGCGAGCAAAGCAAACCAGAATGATTAATAGCTTAGGACATACGTTTGCTCGAGACGCTTGGGACGCTCGTGTTTGCTTTGCTTTCAGTGTGGCTGAGACCTTACACTGATTCTCTACTTGATTTGGATGCGCAGTTAATTGATTAGCGTTTCTTTCATGGTGCACCATTCAGATCACTCATTGCGCCTGTAGAAGTTGTCGTAGAGTTCACGAGAGTGACCGACTTCGAAATCCGTTGTTCAATATTTGCATTTCGCTAATCATTGACTGTTCTGAGAATGCCGAATCATGATGAATGTCGAAATCGTGTATGCATTCTATGCATGGAGAAAACAAAAGACATGCGACGAATTACCGACGACTATCGATCAATAATTGAAAAACATGTTATTCAAGGACTAAATCCTTACGACGACCGCCTTCCAACTGCACTGTCCATTACTTGTGTTCGTGTATTAAGAGACTACGACAAAGGTATTTTCGCGCGTGAAGTCAATGTATTTGACCATTCTTTGATCTTGACTGCCCCACAAACTCGTCAGTCTTCAAAATGTTTATGTTTGGTTTGTACGACGGCGTCATCAGTTCCCAAGAACATAGCTGCGAAGACCGGTGCTACTGCTCTACCAATTCACAAAGTTGGTCGTTCTTCTGCGCCGAAAGATCCATATTTGCTTTCTTTTCCATCCCTAATTGAGATACCTACTGCCACTAAGATTTGTTCCATTGCCTGTCATTGTTAGAAAAAGGAAGATCTCATGTCTGCAACAAATCCAGCAGACTGCAGAACATGGAACAATTATTTTAAGGTGGATATCCAAATTTCAAGGATAAAGATGCAGCAACAGTAATTAAAAACAAAGTTGGATCCACAATATTCAACTGCGAGTGCGGACTCTTCTGTGACACTAGCGACTCACACTGTACGATCGCTTGTTCTCAGTCCAGGTCGTTCATCCACTGTTTCTCCGCATTGCTTTGTTTCATCGAAGGACATGTCTGCTATCCAGAGCGATCTCAGCCTATCAAATACGTAGACTCTGAAACTAGCGGGAAATCATGTTTTGGACCTTTTGTTTGATTCAGGGAGCCATGAATTTATTGACAAAGATGGTAAAGTCTTGGAAGGACCATTCATTTACTGCAAGGATGTGAATTTGCTGGTGCAAGTTACTTTTCTGGCAACCAGAAACATCACGGACACCAATTTTGTCCAGCTTGAGTCCGTGCAATTATTAAAACCTAAATTTTGATATTTGAATTTTGAAATCTGAATTTGTGCATATATCTATGGAACGGCACCAACGATTTTTCTATTCCTTACTTTTTTGATGATAGGAAGCATCGCAGACACCAAATTCAGTGAGTTTTTGAGTCCGTGGAATTATTTAAACATAAAATTTGAATTTTGAATTTATGCATATATCTATGGAACGGCGCCGACGATTATTTTCGATTTTCGCTTTTTTCTGTCAGTAAGGCATCATAAAAGCTAAAAAATGTGAAATTACGTCTGTGCGATTTTTCATGACTAAAAGTTGGTTAAGGTAGGGCGTGCTAAGCGACAACACCATTTTGCATTACTCCCTTCAATTTACTGCTTAAAAATGTTGTAAGTAAATACAACGAAACGTCGCATTCGCAAGAAATGAAGTTTTTTTATTATAAAATGGTTTTCAAAGGTGGAATTAAAGACTTCTAAACGTGAAATTAAACTTTTATTCAGAAAGACTGAGAAATGTCTGAAGTAGTGTGCTAAGACGCAAAACAATATTATTTTTTTTTTGACAAACAATATAAATTTTTAATTTTGACGTTAATATTAATTATACCATTCAGTTGTAATATTGTATCATCTCCTGTATACATGAATATAAATGCATCGAAACTGGTAGGAACAGGAATTTGACTTTTGGTCCATAACAGCTTGCATTTATATATATATATATATATATATATATATATATCAAATAATGAAAGGCAAACACAGTTTGGAATTGTATATAATAAAAAAATGAATGAAACGCTTCAAACTATAAATTTGCACGAGCGCTTAAAATTAATTGAATAAGGTGCATAAAAAATAGTGATATGAAAGAAAAATTTGAACTATAATGTATATAAAACATTATATACTTATTATAACATCACTTATAATTACTACTCATGGGAGCTCTTCCCATGAGTAGCCTGTCATAGCAGGTGAAACCGGTCGGGATTTACACGACTTTTCCTTGAGTTTGCAATTCTGGATATGCGAGTATATATATATATATATATATATATATATATATATATATATATATATATATATATATATATATATATATATATATATATATATACTTGTCTTAACATGCAATAAGTAGCGCCTGCGTGAAGCGCCTCAATCTCGGAAGCAGTGCCTTCCCGGCTAATTCACGCTCTCAACAGATGGTCCGGTGACTGTGTGGTTATAGGGTATGCTCGCACGTCCTCTAGCTCCAACGTCGCTGGTTCAAACCTACCCACGACTGATGAGTCCCAACAGGCCGAAACATGTCTCGTGGTGGCTACATCTGTTGAGATTTGATAAAAATTTATCAATTGCTAGGTTACTTGGCTCAACATACATACATACATATATATATATATATATATATATATATATATATATATATATATATATATATATATATACCAGTATATATACATCTGATAATATTTGTACATAATTAACATATTGCATATTTGTACATATTTATATATAATATATTTGTACATCTGATGATCGATGATCACATCGTGAAACTAATGGTACTGCTAGTTATGAAGTAGTGTTTTAAACATTATACTATATATATATATATATATATATATATATATATATATATATATATATGCATATTGATTTTTTTAACATATCTAATTGATGTCAGGAACTTGATTTCATATAGAAATGTGCGGTATTCGTGCCCTACGCTTGTGCATATTAGACAATGAGAATCATTTCATTGATGCACAATAAGTGACTATCACATCCAAAAGGACTAATGGGTAGATGTTGTTTAAGTCACATTTTATAATTTGGATTGACAAATCTTGACAATGCTTGGCGTAATGCTTTAGAAGTTTATGAAGAAACAAAACAAAGCATTTCTTTAACCATACTTTTTTAGCACAAATCGTTACTACAGACATGTGACAACATTTCTGCAGGCAATGTTGGAAAAAATAATGTGGAGTTATAAAACATGACATAATACACAAGCATTTTACAAGGCGTTTCACTCACCGGACGTAGTTTTCCGTTTTCGTCTTCGTCTTTGATCTCTCCGTTTATTTTCCAATTCCTCAGATTTCTTGCTTTCTATCACCATCTCCAAACGCTTTATTTCCATAACAACTCTACACGATCCCTGTAAGATTATAATATTTAGAATGCCACTAAAGATTTGTTTACTTTCGAAAAGATGCAAGAGACAAGCAAGAGTATTATTATAATTAGTTAAAGATTGAGGTCTGGCGAATGGACTGCAACCACTGTAGAAAACGTGAAAAAAGCTAACTTTTTAGAGAGTCATGGAGGAACATTCCTTCACTGTCTGCATACTGATTTGACAATAAAGAAGAAATTACAGAAGCTATTGTGCCCGAACACAGTAATTTCTCCCCCTTGACCAACGAAGCAAAATGTTCATTCCTATCGGACCCGAGTTGGCGTGACTTTGGGTTTCGCATGGCTTTCAAAAACATGTGGGGTCCCATAAAGTTGTTCATGTTAAACACCACGTATGGACGTCTGACTTCTATGTCATGTGGTAATTAATGATGTTATATTTTGAATGAATTTATCATTGAATTTTATTGAATGAATGAATCTTAAATTTTGCAATACTTCAAACTGCTATGAAACCTTGGTTTAGCACTGAGCCATTGGGTCAAAGTGAGTATGCCTTTCTTCGATACCTGTGCGCATAAGTCCATCACGAGGACAGGCAAAAATGACCTTTATCTTGTATGAGACAGCAATTCAGAACCGCCGATCCGACAGAGACGCTCAGATCAACAATAAATACCTAACATGATTACATAGATAGCAACCGCACAATTATTTATTAGACCTTCATCACTAAAATTAGGAAGGCTAAGTTCATGAATCTTGCATCTCAACATCCCAAACCATTAAGTCACGTCTCTAACAATTACAAGCCTATAGGCTAGCCTACAAGCCAATGTTATGGCATTTCACAAGAGCAAACCGAAATACAGCGCATAGTAGTTGTTCGACAAATTATAGCACTGACTGAAAAATCGCTGCCATATTGAAATAAAATAGTGAACTGACAAATGTTAACGGGAATTCAAATAATTTGTGGTGACTTCTTACGTGAAAGACTTTTAGCATGGAAATCAGAAGTCAATTAGAATGCATTGACTTCATATTATTAGCATGTATTCTACTAATACTCCAAAGTCGGCCTCTGTAAACAGCTTGGTGCATGTTTGGTAACTTACGACTTATTGTGAATTACCGTGGTCATAACAGTACATTAAATTAGGAGATCTGTCCTTTTCAGCCCGCAGCCAGAACGAGTTTCTGCAGTGAACGAGGCCGAAAATGATACTTTCACAGAATGATGCACACCCCTGGCTATTTCGAATCTGCGCGTCTGCCGACTTCCACCTGCTTATTCTTCTTGTCAGA
Source organism: Prostheceraeus crozeri (assembly GCA_907163375.1). Lineage (NCBI taxonomy): Eukaryota > Metazoa > Platyhelminthes > Polycladida > Euryleptidae > Prostheceraeus > Prostheceraeus crozeri. Next base: position 46,798 of record CAJQUW010000395.1, on the reverse strand, counting down.
CAGGATCAAGGAAAAATTCAATGGATCACAGATTGCAGTTTTTGTTTAAAATGAATTTTTTTATTATTTCTCTTATGAAGCAAAAAATACAAAGTCCGGAGTCATCATTTATGACATGGAATGTCTTCAAGTCATTTTCTACTTTGTTTATGTGTTGATATCATGTTTCTGATCGTTGATGCATACGAGAATGTGGTTAAATGCGGATTAAATTGCTCAAAATAATTCTTTTGCCGTCAATAGGAGGCTTGCCAAATTTCAATGTGTTTAACTTCATAGACACTAATGCATGAACATGATAGGATATGACCTGAAGACATTCCATGTCATAAATTATGACTCTAGGATTTGTATTTTTTGCTTCACAAGAGATCGAATTCTCCATCTCAGAGACGATTCCTCAGTGCTTTTCCTCGTGCATCTCGACACGCCTTTCGAGCAGACCGCTTTCTCTCCTTCGGTCTCTAGAATGTTCGATCCCTCCACCATAAAGTTGATGACATTCTGCAGGTCAGACATAAACGTTCTCTCGACGTTATGCTTTTGACTGAGACCTAACACGACATCGATTCTGCTTGCGTTAGCCGCCTTCGCAAAGAGGGACTTCTTGTCGTTGATCATCCTCGTCCTCGCAATCGTCTTGACACAATGGCATCCAACCACGGTGGTATCATCATTGCATCGAACGCTCAGGTGCATCAAAATCGTTTGTCTCTTACCTTCCAACAGCCTTCGAATGTTCCTGCGCGAGACTGACTGTCGGCTCCACCTGTCTGACTGTTGTCCTCATTTACCGCACTGGCAACATCACCTCGCTTTTCTTCTCCGAGCTTTCGCTGATTCTCGAACAACTCTCAACTCTTCCGGGTCCCTTACTTGTGACAGGTGACCTGAACATTCAGGTCGAACGACCAACCGATCCCCACGCTTGCTCTTTGACAGAGCTCATGTCTTCTCACGGCCTCGCATGTCGGGTAAAAGTACCAACTCATGTCCATGGTGGAACTCTGGATGTCATTTTTTCCTGTTCCGAACTTTCTGACATTTTCGTCAACGTTAGTGATCCGGGACTATCAGATCACAGTCTCCTGACTTGGAGTGAGCCTTTTGTTTCTCCTCCACCGATCTACGTTTCCTCTATCTCTCGCCCTTGGAGCCGCTTTGACTTGTCTCTTTTCCGACAATCCCTAAGTCACTCACCTTTTTGCCTTCCTCACACTGGATTTACCTCAGCGCGGACGAACTTGCCGAATTGTTTGACTCGTGCATTACTGCTATACTTGACGAGCAGCCCTTCCGCCGCGTGACTCTGCGACGCCGTCCTTCAGACCCTGGTTTGACGAGACCTGCCGCGAGGCAAAACGGCGCGCTCGTCATCTTGAGAAGCATTTTCGACACCTTCAGCGTCGCGCCCTCTCCAATCCATCGCTCCAGACATCAGCTAACTCCAGCTACATTGAGTGGAAGAACAGTCTCAGGGCCTACCGCACCCTTATCCGCCGTAAGGGGGACCATTTTTGGCGCACTAAGACCGAATCAAATTATCGATTACCTCGCGATCTCTGGCGCTCGATTGACTCCCTAATGGGTCGTGGTCAATCTCCGCCATCTCAGTACCTCACAGCTTCCGACTATCATCAACATTTTGAAGCGAGGGTCAGTGAGGTCCGCCAGGCAACCATTGACTCCACCCCACCTATCTTCTCGGTTGCACCTCCTGACTGCCACCTCACTTCTTTTCGTAAACGCACTCCTGCTTTGGTGACATCCGAAGTTAGAAAGCTGTCTGACAAGACATTAGTCGGTGGTCCTTTTCACACAGGTATCCTGAAAAGCTGTCTTGACGTACTAGCGTCGTTCATTGCGCATCTTTGCAACACATCAGTGATGACAGGCATTTTCCCATCCGCCTGGAAGAAGGTATACATTACTCCGGTCCCGAAGAAGGGCAAAGTTGACGCCACCAATGTCAATGCACACCGCCCAATTTCCAGCTTGCCCACTCTTTCAAAGATCCTCTAAAGACTTGTGTGTTCCCACTTGCGCTCTCATCTCGAAGCTTTCAGTCTGATGACAAGGCTCCAATCTGCATACCGACCGGGACAATTCCACCGAAACTGCTGTTCTGAAGCTCTCCTCAGACATCTTCCGTGCCATGGATAGTGGTAAGATTGGCCTATTGTGTTTTCTTGATCTCTCCAGTGCTTTCGACACAATTGAGCATTCTATCCTCATCACCCGACTCCGATCATCTTTTGGTCTCGACGGTCAGGTGCTGCAGTGGCTGGAGTCCTTCCTCACAGGACGAACTCAGTCGGTAAGACAAGGCTCGACGTTTTCGACACCTACGCCAGTCATGTGCGGAGTTCTACAAAGATCAGTTTTGGGGCCTCTGCTGTTTGTCCTCTACACGGCAGATCTCGTCGATATTGCTCATGAACATGATCTTCGCATGCACTCTTATGCCGATGATATTCAATTATATGGCTTCTGTGACATCTCGGAGAAAGGGCGATTGAGTGCGAAAATATCTGTCTGCTTGGACTTTCTAATCAACTGGTTTGCTTCCAATCGGCTGCAACTCAACCTCCACAAATCCGAGTTCATCTGGTGTGGATCTGAACATCGGATAAGAAGCTTCTCTTCTGAGCCTGTTCGCCTGGGCCCCAATTTGTCCTCTCCTGTCGATTCTGTCAGATGCCTTGGAGTCCAATTTGACCCAGTGGTGTCATTTCGAACGCACATCACTAAGACCGTCGCCTCCTGCTTTGCCATGCTTCGCAGGATAAGATCGATACGCCGTTCAGTTAGTCCAGCTCTTCTGACATCCATCATCGTGGCTTTAGTTCACACTCGTCTGGACTACTGCATCTCCGTCCTCGCTGGCGTCCCATCCACCCAGCTCTGTCGTCTTCGGGCCGTTCTCAATGCTGCCGCCAGACTCATTTATGGATGCAACCGCTACTCCTTGGTTTCGCCTTTGATCAGAGAACTTAAGTGGCTACCGATACATGCAAGAATACAGCAACGTATAGCGGCCATCGTTCACTCCTGTCTCAGTAGAGCTGCTTCCGACTACCTGCTCAGTGAGCTCCATCTCGTTTCACAAGCTGAGAGGCGATCCCGCTTGCGCTCTGCACGAGGGCCTTTCCTCCTAATGTCTTCCGTGCGTCGTCCTACACTCGGTGGACGATCCTTCACAGCAACTGCACCTCGAGTCTGGAACTCTTTGCCGGTTGATATCACCAAAGAATCATCACCTAAAGCTTTTAAGACTCTTCTGAAGTCGTATTTTTTGTTAAATTCTTAATTAAATGTAAAGTGTCCTAAAAGTCCCTGTGATATAACGACACTATAATAAAGCTCATGAATGAATGAATGAAATAAAAGAGAACTTCATTTTGACAAAAAACTGCAATCTGCGTTCCATTGGTGTGTCTTTCTTTGATCCTGTCTGACAAGAGGAGGAACCAGGTAGAGCTCGGCAGACGTGCAGATTCGTAGTAGACATATGGTGTACATCATTCTGTGAAAGTCTCATTTTCGGCCTCGTTCCCTGCAGAAACTCGTTCTGGCTGCCGGACTATTAATTTGAGGTGTAAAGGGGGACCCTGTTGCTCCATGACAGCAAGTTTTTTCTCAAAAGATTCATTTTTTCCGATTGTCAAAATCTTTAAAGTGTTCATGAATATTGGTGATAAATCATGCAAGTGGTGATCAGAGATGACCCTTCCTGGTAGCAAAACGTGATGCATCTTCGAAATTATCGTCCGATAGCAAAAACTCATAAAATTTTCATGTCTGATGGCATACCTTATTGCCTATTCTCTTTCTGGAACTGGTTTGAATATTTTCATTCAAGTGATCACGGATTTCAGCGTGGTAGAACTACTGATTTAGCGAATGTGCTATTCTATGACTTTTTGAACGGAATGGTTTTTCTGATGCAATATTCCTGGATTATTTTAGGACAATTATTCAAGGGCGCTCGATGGCGTCCTATATAAAAGTGAGATGCTAAAACTACTTGAATTATCTGGTCATCTTTGAAGCTGTAGCTTCACCATGGCTGAGTAACTAGTTATTGAATTGATAGCAAATTGCATCTTTTAGTGGTCATTTCTCATCACATTTTCCCCTATTCGTTGTCGTTATAATTAAGGGCGGTGAACGAATTTTTGATTGGGGTGTCCAATGTACATATACAAGTACTGTAGAATGTTGTATTCTGCAGTAGACCTACTGCATGTATGATTGTGAATGAATTACTTGTACGTTTGTTTATCTTTCAATTATCGCTGTGCTTTCGTTATCGGCTAAGCAGCTGTTTGTTACCTACTGTATGGTATCTGCAACAAGTCTACCTTTTGAGCGTTACTTTATTTTCTGATGAATTTTTCCAGATGGGTCTTTATTTCCGTGTTGTCTGACATAATTTCATACTCTGTGGGGTACTACTCTCTAGCTAAAATTTTATCTTGATAGATAAGGATAAAACCATACAATAAATATGAATGCAATTACTTTTGACATGGAATATGTCGATCACTATTCGATTAAATCATTGTGTACTGCCGTGGATTCCTGTAAAAATGATAACTTTTCACATTTTATAGAGCACCTACAAAGGGATCGTGCTACTGTTAGTGTTCCACATAACACGGTTTAAATACAAATATTCACAATGTCTTGTGTCACTCTGTGTCATGCACTTTGTAAGTGCAATATGTACTCTGTAAGTGCAATATGCATTTTGTAAGTGCAATAAGCACAGTAATCTGAATGTAAAGCATAACCTAAGCAACAACTCACTCCCAGTAAAAACTTTTATGAAAGATCTTTGTGTAGGCATAATGAGTTCTGTGTTTTGACAAACATACTAAGCAAAGCCAAGAAACAGACTGTGATGATTAAATCGTGAAAGACACTGGTGTAATGTTGAGTTTGCATAAATCTGTGGTTCGAAACCAACTTGGAATACGGCTCCTTGATTTGGAGCGCCTACTGCATGATCTGGTTTCCCGAAGAAAAAATGCGAATATGGTAATATATCTATCTATTCGCACAATGCAGAGCGCAGTGCAACATGGATTCAGAAAAATATTGAGTACTTCAAAGCAAGCGTTTGATTTTTTCTTTTTTAGAAATTTACACATAATGACATAAGATTTGTTTAATAGAACTGAAAAGTTGACTATAATTACAATTATAGAATTGTATAATACTTATAGATGCATGAAGTCTACCTTTCACAAGTGGTTTTATGGATTTAATAGTCCTTGATTGTACATTTGTGCACGAGTGCTCATCTTGTGATATGCACATTAGCACAATTGCCAAAAGAATACGCGGAACTCGAAAAATTAATTTATTGCGACGCACAAATTTTCGGCCGAAGCCTTCGTCAGGTGCATATGAACAACAGCATGGTGGCACCAAAAGTATCAGGCAAAGCTGCGAAAATGTCTAGCAAGGCTAAGGCCTCGAAGACCGACAAGAAACACAAGCGCAAGCGTATGGAGAGCTATGCCATCTACATCTACAAAGTGCTCCGACAGGTGCACCCCGATACTGGTATCTCCCGCAGGGCCATGTCCATCATGAACAGCTTCGTGAACGACATCTTCGAGCGAATTGCCAACGAGAGCAGCCTACTTGCTCACTACAACAAGAAGTCGACCGTCTCCAGTCGGGAAATTCAAACCGCTGTCTGCCTTTTGTTGCCTGGTGAACTGGCCAAGCACGCCGTCAGTGAAGATACCAAGGCCGTCACTAAGTACACTGGCTCCAAGTAAATACCGTTGCTTCTGTGAGCGCTCAATATATGTGTTGCTCATAATATGTCAATTTATATGCACCTAACGAAGGCTTCGGCCGAAAATTTGTGCGTCGCAATAAATTGATTTTTCGAGTTCCGCGTATTCTTTTGGCAATTGACATAACTCGATGTCTAACATAATCAACACATTAGCACAAGGTACGATTACCGCATTTAGCACTTTCCTAAGTGAGATCAGGTTTCTATTATCGATTTAGGAACCCTCGCCCAATTTTTTGAATATCTTTTAAACCCAGCAAGCTATGACCACCAGATTTCTAGTGGCTTGGTTTCTACGCATTATGCAGCTTTTGACAGAAGGAAAATAAATTTGGCACAATACTTTTGGTGTGTATTTGGAATATTTTGGCTGATTTCAGTATACTCGCTTCTTATGTATATTGGGGTATCAATTCTTGATGAAATAATTGGGAGAAATATAAATTATGTTGTTGAAAATTTCTTCGGGTAATGCAAACACAACTTTTATTCTGTGCGACGTTTCGTGCATGATTCAGCTACATAGCGAAACGTCGCAAAGAATAAAAGTTGTGTTTACAGTACCCGAAGAAATTTTCAACAACATAATTTATATTTCTCCCAATAATGCAACCGGGTACGTGGAGGATTCGGCCCCAGAGCCATTTCAATTGATGAAATAAGTTGAGATTACATAAAGGATTCTTCCTGTCAATATATAGGCACTCACATATACAAAGTTTTTGAATTTGAAATTATCTGCCTATTGTGCATGAATGTTTGAAATTCAAATTTAAAATATGATTTTTTATCATTTTTGCACTTTTTAGTTCTGTGTCTATAAAACTTTCAGAATCATGTTGCTTTTAGTCTCGATAAAGGTTCACCGAATTGGGTTGTTTCTTCATCTGCAGAAACTAAATAATAAAGTGTGTGATTTTAGTGCTATTTGAGATGATGTAGAAGTTTGAATTAAAAATAAGAAACTCATCTGGTGCAATGATGTAATCTTACACCTATGATAATCATCACTATATTAACCATCCTGACCAGATCTTTCGATTAGTACATGGTTTACCAGTTTTTGCTGTCCATTTTCCATTTCAAATAGTGATCTAATGGAAATTTGTCAAAGATTGGCTTTTTTTACCTTTGACCTTCACCTCAACCCTAGGATCACCTTAAAAATATAAATAATGCTGTTTTTCTGAATTGGCTTTCAATGCCCATTCGTGGTTTGACAAAAAATTGGTATAATAGTTTGGGAGGTCAGCAGGGAGGGTGCGGGCAGTGGGTCGCGTTAAGAAATGGTCGAGGGATAGGTGTGTTGTAGGAGCGACCATACAGTAAGTATATTAGGTAGAGTGGTAACTCCGCATTTATTAAATGCCCAATGTGTATACACTTTCGACTTTAATAAATGAACTCAAGGGAGATACACTCGGAATTGTTTCAATATGTGAGATATACACATTTATGCAGTTTTGAAGAAATTACAACGGAATTGACTGATCATGATAGCATTCCAGAAGGAAATTATATTATTTTACAGATTGTCCGTGTCATGAAAGCCTTGGAGAGGCAATATTTGTTAAACTGGCAACTCGATGACCTGCTATTACTTTCATGAATTAGAAATATGAAATTTCAGCCAAGAAAGCACAATGAGATGTCGACTTTTTCATGAAGACTTCCATTATAATACAATTCATGAAATTCCCTTGATAGTCAGTTTAATTTCCGCTTAGTTATGATACTTATTATCAAATATTCATTCCTTTTGATATCCAACTTGTTGCATACTACTTATGTAGGGGAGTCATCTCGGTGTATATAAATTGGCAAAATTTTGACTTTTTTAAAACTGCTCAAATCATTTTTTGGACCACGGAAACGTAATCTTCGCAAAAAATTGAATCTTATCATATAAAAATTTTCACTGTATACAGATACTTGTTTGAGTCAACACTCTACCTGGTAGCGACAAAAGTTTTTTTACCGCATTGTCTCACTTAAAGCTCTGCTTTGTACACTTGAATATATTGTCTTCGAATGCTTAAAAACCATAATTTCGAAAATGAGCTACAATCTTACTCCGTTGCTTCATGGTGGTAAAACTTCTTAAAGTGCTTTTAAACCATGTCTTAAAACATCTTTTTTACATTTGTGGCTTTGAGCACTTGTTCAAAAAGCGTTTTAATAAAAATAAAAAATAAAAAGCGTTGATAAAAAGTGTTTTAAATACGATGTGGGTTTTGAACTGTAAGTGAAATGATCCCTTAACCTCCACTGAGCCCCCCCCCCCACCGAAAATTTTATCTAGCTCCTGAACAAAGGAAGATACTAACTTGTTTTCCAGGTGTTCCACAGATTTTCATCAATTTTGAATGACATCGGCTTGATATTGAGAATGTCAAAATGAGATTTCAAAAAAATTGACTGTACGACAGATTTGCCGAATTTTGCACTATCTTTGCTTTGAATGTTTTCAGATGTCCTTATTAATATTAAAACCATTCGAATTTATAAAAGAAAGTGTTCTCGTTTCAATTTGAACAGAAAATGACATTTTCCCTTGTAGTTTCTATTTAGACTTCAACGTCTTGAATTCAAAATTTAAAATTCAAAATTTTCATTATTTGACCGGATTATGAAGTACAAACTTTTTAATATTTATTAGTGCTTCTAATCTCAACGACCTTGAATATCAAAACAATGACAACATTCTGACTCGCCATGGTGAGAGCTGTCATTTGCGTTGTATTTTATTTTGAATTTGGACCTATAGCTTCGAAAATAAGCAGGGGCTCTGAGGAGTTGATGGGCGCAGCGAGGGTTAATTGATGGATATCAAATAGACTAACTTGAATATCAAGTAAGAATCAAATAAGGATTAAATGAATATCAAATAGATAGCATCTTGATGATGAACAGACTGATGCAAGTGAACCAGAAACCTTGCTGTTTACCCATGGCTTGCTGACTGGTGAGTACGAAACTAAAGAATACTTTCAACAAATTGAGTTGTTCATGGCAGTACATTTAGTTTGACACACACAAACACATATGTGATGTAGTACGAAACTGCGTCTTTGCCCTTTTCCCCGTAAACACTTCACAAGAGAGAAATTGCCAAAGAAACTTACAGATCGTATGACGAAGACCCACGGAAATATTTTGCTGTCTTCAACCAGAATTGTTCCAGGTCTGCAAATGAACAATAAACAATTCTCTATTAAACGACTTCTAGTAAACGGATTACATTGTATATTAATCTACATAAATAGTAAGCAAACTCGAAATGTTTGTTATACGTAAAGCTCCGATTATGCCGAAGCAGAAGGCACTTAAATTACATATAAAGCTCAAAGTAAACATTCAGAGATTGAGATGAATCCACCTTTTCCTTTGAAAACATGAAATATATAAGGCGTCTGTTTGATCAACCAGGTGACTTCCAAATGTATATTCAAATTTCTATGTCAGCAGCTGCTAGCACATAAATTTCCGAAAACTGAGCGAACAAATTTCCTGAACAAATTATTCTCCATGCGCAAATGTATTGTTGACTTTCGAAAGTAGTATCGTATTAAGACAGACAATTTTCAAAACTAGCAAGATGTATGCGTCTTAGGCTTTTATGGTATGCTATTTTTATGAGATTTTAAGACTAAGATATCAATGAGTGACTCCGATGTCAATTTATCACGCAATATTGTTTGAGAATATAATTCGTCGTATTGCTAGGCCGAAAAAGCCATGTCGCAAAACGTTTGTGACACTGCAATTTACCTATACTATCTTTATCTCACTTGAAGCAATAAATGAAAGTTCGAAATTCCACCTTAAGTCTTCCATTGAGCTCTACATGGGCTTTGTAAATGAAACAATATTGAGATAGTAGTAGTGCCTGTAAGCGGGAGTTTCAGCTACTGTACAGCAGTATAATGGATAAGCTAGGTTGCAATAATTAATTAATTAATAGTAAAATGCATTCTTCGGTGATCAAAAACTTACCTGAAGTAAGAACAAATGAACTCCTTCGGGTTCTCCCGAAAAGCAGTCATTGGAAAATCAAACATGCAAGAATTCGAGCTGAAACAGAAGGAGCAACTGGCTAATTTGAATTAAGAATCTGCAATGAAAAGTCGTCTACATTATTTTATACTAATGCTCGTCGGAGAATTTCTCCAAATATTCTTCTAATTAAGCATTACTTCTTATAAATTTGGCTTACATAATTTCAATATAAGGATGCCGATAAATAAGCTTCATGAATGATATCGAAGTGAATGAAAAAATTAATGTTACAACATTATTGCTGATTAGAGCAAAACTTCTTCATGATTAATATCCAGGTGATACTCAAATGAGGAAAATACTGTTTGACTCGTTCTGTGCATCTAGACCCCGATCACCAAGACTCTCCACTTCATGGAGTTCACCAAGACTCTCGATGCATTCATTTGTATTAGAGCGTCAACATTCGTGGGTTAGCGCATCGTGGTTGACTTTTTCCTTTTTGTAATTAGTAATGATTCTGATATTAAATAGCGATGAGTAGCATCACGCATGATAAAGCATGAGAAATTCAATGTATGGCATTTCATGGGAAGATTAATATTTATATAATCGACTAGCTATACCAGATTATTACATATGTAGTTGTAGAATCGTATTTCAGAATCCCTTCTATATTTGACAAAATTTGTTCCCAGGGAAAATCTTGGTAGAGAGGGATTCTATCGCGGATATCTATGATCCTAATAATTTGTCATACTTTATAGCGGATAGAGGATAGCTATACGATTCTCTGACATAGCTGGTGAAATTATTTGATATATCCCTCGGGATTCATCAAATAATTTCCCTCTCTATGTAATGGTTAGAGGATAATTTGGTAAAACTATCATAGATAGAAAGGTATCATTAACAAAGATATGCCCGAGGGCTTTAGCCCGAGGGCATATCTATGTTAATGATACCGAGATATCAATGATAGATTTGCCAAATTATCCTCTAAGCAATTTAGAGAATGTCTGTCTTATTTCTATGCATTTGTAAGAATTACCTAGGGATTTCTTACAATCTAATAACACCCTAGAAATTTTGTTTATGGTATTCAAACTTCGTTTGCAATGATTCCATTTGAGATCATATCATTCATATTGAAACATGTCTCTATCTAACGAATTGTTTGATGATGAAGATTTTAACACACTTGACGAATTTTTGGCGAATTACGATTTTTCAACGAATACAACTTCAACAACTCTAAATCTGAACACCATAGTCCAACAGCAGCAATCATCCTCAATATTTACACCGCTCAACTTAGAAAATGAACGATCAAGGACATCACGAAATGAATTACCATCCTCCATCTCTGATATTGATTTAAGAATAGAAAAACAAACTCTACAAAAAACATTAAGCAATGCTAAATGGGCATGTGGAACCTTCAACCAGTGGGTCCGAGAACGAAACGAACACATTTTGGCAAGTAATTCAGAAGCCTTGATGTTTCTATCTGAGAATGGACATTCGTCTCTCAAAGATATAACAAAAGCCAATCTTAATTCGGCATTGAAGTTTTTTGTGTTTGAAGTGCGAAAAAGAAATGGTTTGAAGTATCCGAGCGAGTCTTTAAGACAACTTATTAACGGTATAAATAATTGGCTTCGCAAAAAAGAAAAGAAAAACTGGAATATATTTAAGGACTTCGACTTTGAAGATGCTCGAAACGCGCTAGACGGCGCCATGAACGAGACCGCTAAGGAAGGAAACGATGAACAGCCGAAAAGAGCGGTATCTATAACAGAAGAACAGGAGGAAGATCTATGGAACAGATTTTATCTTGGGGACGATAATCCGAAGAAGCTGAATCGCACTTTGCTTTATTTGCTTTCAAAGCATTGTGGATTAAGAGGAGGAGCTGAATTACGACAATTATCATACAGAGAAAATGGCAATCTAAATCTTGTTCAGTACAAAACAAATATTGAAATCTTGAAGTATTATGAAAACACATCAAAAACCAACAATCATGGCCTAAAGCATCATCACATCGAACCAAAATCTGTGAGAATCTGGCCGTCAGAAAATGCCAATCGTTGTGTGATAAGACTTTATAAGAAAATCATAAATCTCAGACCAGCTATATGCAATACACAAGCCTTATTTCTGCAACCACATCCGCACCACACAGCTACCAAATGGCATAATCCCATACCCATGGGTCACAATACATTGTCTTTGACTATTCGATCACTCATGGAAGCGGCTGGATTTGACGGAAATTACACCAACCAAAGTGGAAGACGAACAGCAGTTACAAGAATTATTGAGAAAACAGGAGACAAGAAACTAGCTAAGAAAATATCCGGCCATCGTAGTGAATGTATTGATGTATACGATGAGGTATCGGACAAAAGAATGCGATTAGCTTCGAATGTGTTATCTAATCAAGTGAATAACTCAAACATAGAATGCAGCAACACAATAACAACAATTACGGATACTGTAACAACGAATACTATTGAACAATCTGTCGGTCGACCCATCACTTTGAATGATCTAAAAGATTTCTGCAAAGAATTGAAAATTGCTCCAAAAAGAATAAGTGTACATAACTCTGATGGCTCATCTCTTGAAATGAACTTTTGATTTATGATATTATTAAAGATGATTTGTTTTCTGCATGGACTTCTAAATAAAAGGCTGAAAATAAACAGGTAGACTAAGTTGAATTAAATTATACGATCACAGTCAAATTATTTAGAAGTCCATCGTTTATGTTATTTCATCTTATTAAGATGAATTGTTCATCTTATAATTGTAGCCTACTCCTGGATATCGTTGCACTGCATATGTTAAAAAATCTAGGAATCGATGAGTAACGATGTAAATTCATGTAAAAATAGCGATGATATTATTATAGTATTATAATTATATAGATTATTAAATATAGATCATATAAAATTATATACTATTATAACATTATAGATATAATATTATTATCGCTATTTTTACATGCATTTAATAGGCCTATATCGTTACTCATTGATTCCTAGATTTCTTAACATGTGCAGTGCAATGATATCTAGGAGTACAATTACTGCTATTTTGCGTGCATATTCATGTCTTTGGTAAAAATATTTCTTAAAGTAAAGGTATTCTTACAAAAAAAGAAAATATATTTAATAGGATATTTACATGGGAAATAAGACAGACATTCTCTAAATCCCAGAGAGTTGCATAGCCATCCTCTATCCATTACATAAACCTAATCAAAACCTAATCAGGATATCAAGATAGCGCTATCAAACTGATTCAAATTCATGAGTGAAAAATGAACACATGCATCCAGCTTACCGTACAAGGGGATCATCAAGAATCTTTACATTTCCATTCATGAATATCGCTTTGTAATCCTGGAAGACAAATGTTTTATTTAAGTCATGTTCCTCAGGGTTGGAACCAGCCGGTTCGGCGACCAGCGTCATCAAAACCGGTTGGTTCCAACCCTGGTGTTCCCTGTAAAACACGAATTACGAAATACGAATATGAGCTAAGAAGTGACGCATGTCTGGACAACAATGCATGATTTTCCTCAGCTTCATTTCTAAATGATATTGTGTGTAATTTATCTATGGCATAATGTGGAAAAAGTAAGGCAGCAATGCATCCCGCAATGATGATATTTGCATGTGAAAGATATTTTAGAAGCATCAGCTAGAGTATATCCGCATGTGCATTCATGTCATTGATGCCCGCTTTTTCCGGTACTCCTATTCTCCCCCCCTCACATTTTCCCATTGCTAAAAATTCATCAAATTTCGTCAAACTTAGTCACTAGGACGGAGTGGAAGTGCAGCACTTCTGAGAAGTCTGCTTGAACCTTGGAATGAAGGACAGGTCCCTAGGAGAATGCAAGATGTAGTTGTGATAATTAACTTCGTGTGACTGCTACATGCACTGAACGACAAAGAAAGTACTGTGAGTTTTCTACGAACCAGAGGAATTTTACAAACTTAGCACTTTTGCGACGGTAGTGAGACTGCATTTAGGAGCAAGAGAAGATCGCTGACGATGCAACACACTTGGCTGTCGACAGCAAAAATTTACGGTGGAAGAATAGAAGAAGGTACCTTTTTCCCTACATTTTTCCTGCTCATGTGCCCTCAAATTTACTACGCTACCCTCGAAATGTTACATTGACGAAGAAAATCACCCGATTTGCATTAGTGAACTTTTTAGCATGCGGCTGCTGTCATTTTAATCTGTAAATGGTGAATGCATCATGCGCATGTTACTCAAGGTTCAAATATCAGTAGCAAGAAGAAAGAATAAAGATTTTCCAGATGCGAGTGTTTTTTAAGAAGAGTGAAACTGCTCTCACGTTACAGTGAGTCAAAAACACAAAGCGAGTCATCAAACAATGGAGGGGGTCTTGTGTTGAAATGCATTGGAGCATCGCCAGCGTCTATCGCAAGAAGGGGGTAAGCAAGCATCCAGAATTGCATTTTTTCTCGATGTTCAGACTAGCCTATCGCACATTGCTTCAGAACGCATTGTGATCTGTTAAGAATAGTGGTCTATTTTTTATTAACTTAATAAAGCTGTCATCACGGATGGACATAGATTTTATAAATTCATCCTCATAAACACATTTTCAGCAACTCAGCGAAAGTTTGTTTAATCAACAAATTTTCATTAGTGACCGACATACAATGTCATAAAACCTTTTGATAAGCGGCAGTATCATTTTCACATGTTCCACATTTGAAGTGGCTACATGAAAATGTACACAACATTAACACCTTAACTCTCAATGAACCAAGTGATGACGTAATACATAATCGGATTTGAATGAAGGTTAAACGGTGCCATTTAGCCTGGACTGCACGAAAATATGAAATTGAAATAGATTGCAACATCAGAAACGGCAGCATATCAGTGAACCAAAAATACACAAGAGATTAAATCGTTAATCCATCAGTTATACGTACTGGATCACATTCCACGAGAACAAATAGTAATTCACAGTGACCAGTAAATATTTTTAAATACTTATCAATTTTGTTCTAATGGTTTCATGGTAAGTTAAGTATTGATTTCATCCTGTTCAACAGCAGATTTCTGAAATATTGTACACAAAAGTGTAGAAGCATGGTGGGCGGGAATTGTTTGAGCTTTACACTGAATGATCTATTGGAAATCATCAACTCTGTCAATAATTGAAATGTTTTATGTTACAAAATCACAAGCTGTTAACATTCACTCCTAGCACACACCATGGACATGATGTCCTTTCCACGATTTTGAGGATCCGATTGCGTCATCACAGATTGTAGCATATCCTGTGAATGTGCATTCTGCAATCATGTGATCAGTTCATGAATGTGCCTTCAATATTGTGCATACTACATCATTCAATCTCTCAATCATTCTCAATCGGGAAACTTAAGATATTGAAGTAGCGTAACACTGATGCCGAACCAGGCCGCACATTTTGAAGACCGGCCTGCCGGTTACTTTAATTAGACCCATGTCGACCGTTGAGGGAATTCAGTTTAGAATAAATTGCTTAGTCAATCATTACAACATTAAGAGGATTTAAATGTCACATTATTTGAAAGCATGAACACGTATGTTTTGTAACATAAAAAAATACTGTTCTTTGAGCAGTTAAAAAAATTATTATCAGTACCTTTATCTATGATGCAGTTTCCAGAATCCTATATTTTAGCTTGCATGAATTTTGGATGCATGGTGCATTCCTCAGCCTATCTATCGTAAAATTATCCCAGATCTTGAATAATTTTACGGCATGGGACAGCTAATATAACGCGTGGAGCTTAGAAATGCAATGAACAATGGATTTCAATGCAATCTGGGGGCTTACCACCCGAACATTTGACATTGGATCGTGGATAGTTGTTTGATAAGTTAACGGCACGCGATAAATTTTGATTGACGTTGTACAGGGATACTCCCTGAAATGAAAAATTGATGACAAGTTGGTCGAGCCCATTGTCCAGACTCTATGTGTCAGCTGGTGGTCATCAATCAAAATTCTGATCAAACTCAAAAGATCTGAATTTAAACTGTGGTGGAGAGAGTTCTCAATTGACGTCGCAAGTTACTAGAATTCCCTCACTAGTGAAGAAGCAAATCTCACTCCAATGAATCACTTCAATCAAGATTGTACGTCTCAGACGAAACATTTCGCAACATCAGCACACAGTCAGTGATCAGATTGTTCATCTCATAACTTTTATCGTTAGAAAAACTTCTAATCTATTGGAACTTGAAATTGTTGACCGCTTAAAGCTTTCATGTGGAGGCTGTACATACATAGATATGCGCATTGTACCAATGTTATCACATGCATTATATCAATGCCCGCTAGTGTTATTATTTTGATTATCTGCTTTCTATTTGCTTGTGTTTGATTGACTTTAAAGATGTAGTTAACATTGTTATGAATTTTAAAGAAGACCTACGTACAGTACAACTCATTAGATTAATCGATAAGTCATTTCGCGTGTCACTATTTATCGCACAAAACATGTTTTCAAATTGCAAATAAAATTGCATTGTGCGATATTGCATTGTAATAGATAACTCCTTTTATAACTGGTAATACATATAACTCCTTAGAAGGTAGGCTCCTGAAGTACCGGACGGCCTACTGTTTATGCATTTCATGTGATCAGATTTCATGCAGTTCAGGAAATTGAATAATGTCTAGTGGCACAAATTGACCAAAAAATGTTTGGCGGTCAAAGCCTTGACCAACCGGTACAGAGACGCTAACTACCGTACCATCCCCGAACGACCGGTTTCGGTCCCGGCCGCCAAAAACGCGGCTGATTCCAAGCCTGACTCATGCTATAACTCGCATTTTAAACACTTTTAAATGGTCATTCTCTGAATCGTCAACTCTGTCAATAATTGAAATGGTTCATGTTGCAAATTCACAAGCTGCTAACATTCTCTCCCTCCATTTAACATAGACATGATAAAACTCTTACAAAACTCACATATCTCTAGAATAAGAGATTTTTCTGATTTAGCGCTGTGTCTTTGCGATTTTGAGTATCCGACTGCGTCATCACGGATTGTGACTTATCCTGCGAATGTGCATTCTGCTATCATGTCATCAGTTCATGAATGTGCCTTTGATATTATGTATACTACATGATTCAATCTCTCAATCATTCTCAGTCGGGAAAATTAGGAGATAGTGTAACGCTCATTCTAACTCGCATTTGAAACTTCTTTGAACTGAAAGGTCATTGTACATCCGAAGCTCATTTTCTGTGCTTATGCATCTTGTGCATGAATTGGAATCTACCGAAGATGGCCATGACACTTCCCGGGGTGAACAATTTCCAATTGCATACGACGTCTAAATAAGCGCAGTATCAGCTTGAATATATTCATTTTCGTAGACTTACACTGATATGATGTCATTCTAAGACAACTAATTCCTAGTGTCTTAGCCGAGAAAGTTAGTTGACTATTAGGCTACTCAGCGTTTCACATTGACGACGACAATTTGCTGACGCTGAAGCTGGAACCGCATATTTCAGAATTTGACGCTGTCGGATACAATTCACATCCAAAAAATAGTTTAAGAATTCGTGATGTTAGTTGCCAGATTTGATCACTCAGTCCTCAGAATTGCAGACTTGAAGGCTAACAATAGAGCAGGATTGTGCATCGCAATTGGAGGATTAACACGATGCAGATTACAAAAAATCACTTAATTAATTTAGAATCACGTTTCTGCTGACACGAGGGGGAACAGAGTATTATCCAGTTTCATTATCCACACAGCTGATGACATTTGAATTTCGATTCAATCCATTCATGTGAATTGAGTGTGACGCATGGAAAATGCGACATCACACATCAGTAAGCTGTAGGGTTTTTTAATTAGCGTGCAAGTGAACACAATTTGTGCAGTTCTAAATTCAAATGTGTAATTGCTTTTCTTGATTGGACAGTTGAAAAATTGTAGTCAGGAAAATAGGTAATCTAAAAACGTAGCAGAAACTGGAGTGGATGTCAAGATATAAATGACAAATACATAACTTGTGTTACAGTGAATAAATATAATACATGACTATTTGCTGAAAATTGAAATTTGCGGAAAGATTGATATTTATGATTGCTTGGCAACTGTTAGACTCAATATTAGTTGCAAGGTGCCCATTTGGAGAGATCTGTTCGCCTATATAGGCTATATCAGTGAGTCATTAGTTTTGTCTGGAGGCGAAGGTGATGCGATGCGTTGCTACTGCCACAGCCTTTATGAATTGGAGATGGCAAAACTAATACTCCTACATGTACATGCAGTAATTCAAGAGGAGAGACGGCTAGTTAGTCATGCAATATATTTTGTAGGAGAGTCTTGGATAAAAAAGGCAATTCTTTCAAATGCACATGCATGCCATGACTTGTAACTTGCAAGTTTTGTATGTTGCATGCAAATTAGCTACCTCAAAGGTTTCAAGCTTTCAAAGGGCAAATGTTTCTAGTAGCGGACCACATCATGGATCTGATTAGTTTAGTACTCAGCTAATTCTGCAGCAGGCTACTATAGAAATCAGAAACGTTGAAATGATAATACTGTGAGGAGTAGACTTCTGCAACTTTTTAACAAAATATGAATACCAAATGAAGATGCCTAAAGTGCACATTTGTCACGTGCTCAGGCAATAAGCGCTACTGCTATTGAACATGTCTTTGCATTGACATCCAATCATTCATTTTAACTCCTACGATTCATAATTACATAAACTATCCCATGCAATGAAATTATTCTAGATATGAAATAATCTTTCGACAGATAGGCTGAGGAATGCACAATTCTTACAAAATTCGTACAAATGAACAAAGGACGGGAGGTCATAGACATTGTAGCAGCACAGCAAAAAATCAAGCTCCTCTGTATTTTGAGGTCGATTTCTGATAGCACTAAAATTATGCAAAAGTTGACGGCATTTCGGCGTACTGCGCTTTCAAAGCTGAACAAAGTGGACCTTAACAGAAAGAGGAGCTTGATTTTTGCTGTGATGTTATAAAAATTCATTTAGGTTAGAATATAGGATTCTGAAAACTTTATTTGAAAAAGTGCAGTACGTTTGATTTTAATTGTTTAATAACAAGTTCGCAACATTGATGTACATAGTATAGGTATGCACACTCTTCAGGTTACATTTATTACAGATACTATATGCTCATATAAAGCTATTTTTCTTTTGATTGACCAAACGATTTCTTGTGTGACTGCATCGCTGATTGTCAACATAGACCTAATAAAATTAACCGGACTTCAAATTTCATGGCCGGGTCCGGACCGGCCGGTTCCATCCCTGTGATGTGCATAATCACAGAAGAAAGAGAACAGAAAATTGGCTCCACGCTTTGAAACTGGTTATTTCATCGCACCAAACTAACTTTTTTCACGCTAAATATACTCATTGACAAAATTTTTGAAACATTTACCTCAGCAGCTTCTTTATTTTTGACTGGCATATATACATGTATGTATGATACTTTGATAATTTAGTCACAATCTCCACCAAGTCGCTAGCAAAGAAAAACAACGCATGTAGCAGATTCAACTTTAATAGCGCGTGTGCCCCCTCTAGCTCCAATACATTCAGTAATCCGAGATGGCATGGATTCACAAAGTTTCTGAATGAAGGATGTTTCAAGGAGAAGCCATTGCTCTGTCAGTCTTTCAGAGAGAATCTTTAGGGACACTGGCGGAAGTGAATAGCGGTCTCTCACTCGCCGCCCAAGCTCGTCCCATACTTGTTCAATGGGTGACAAGTCAGGTGAGCGTGCAGGCCAGTCAAGGGTTTGAATGTTCAATCTCCAAACAGTGGCAATGACAGCCGAGGAGCGATGTGGTCTTGCGTTGTCGTCTTGGAAGACGAGATCCTCCACCCTGTCCACTAGGGCAACAACAGGAAGCACAATTTCATTGAGATACCTCTCTCCAGTCAACGTGTCTTTGATGATGACTGCTGTCGTTCGTCCGCCATGCCAAATGCCACCTCACAGCATAACACTTCCACCACCATATCTGTCGTGTTCTTTAATACAGCATGGGGCAAAGCGTTCACCTGGAAGACGATGCACTCTGACACGACCGTCATTGAAATCCAGAGTGAATCTCGATTCATCGGTCCACAAGACTTTCTGCCACTGATGGTCATTCCATGAGCGATGGGCATCACACCAGGCAACTCGTCTTCTGCGGTGCTCAAAACTCAATGGAATTAGGACAGCTGGTCGTCGCGATTGAATTCCAGCTTCTCGCAATCTTCGGTAAGCCGTTCGAACGCTACAGTCTATATTTGAGGCACCCTTCCAGTGTACGACTAGCTTTGGGACTGACAGAAATCTATTCCTCTTTGCAGCTAAAACTAGACTTGCGTCTGTCCTTCCTGCCGACTTTCTTGGTCGACCAGATCCCTTCTTCTTTTTAACATCTCCTTCTGCTTTCCAACGACACCACCACCTCCAAAAAACGACTCTCGATAGTTGCAGAAATTCGGCAACACTCGCACAACTTCTACCACAACGAATCATTCTAATAGCCATACCTCTGGTAAACTGATCGTGTGCCTGGTCGTTGAAACTGGTTATTTCATCGCACCAAACTAACTTTTTTCGCGCTAAACATATTATTTCTCTTCTGATTTGGTCGATAATTTACCGAGATGATTTGCTCCTGAAACTGAAAGTCTATCTCGGCGTTGAGGTCGGTCAGATGTACTGCTTCAAATGCTAGAGCTCATTTAAGTCAAAATTATGCTGTTAATGTCATTCAAGTAAAATTATTTTGATAGTATTGATTATACATTATATGTTACAATGACACTGTTGGTTCACAATTACTGCAAAGTATTACATTAATGATGTTAAAATCTATACATTTACACAGATTTTACATGCCGTTGCACCTTCAATCCATTTCAAGCACAATATTTTGTTGTGAAGCATCTACATTCAATCCTATGATGAAGTGATGGCTGTAATTTGAGTCTCTCGCCATGCATCTGCTCGTTCATGACATCATATTGGATGAAAAATTTGGGATGCCCTACCTCACTATCAAGTAGAAGGAGCGATGTCTTCTCGCGAGTTATAACCGAAGATTTCCTTCGCGTTCCTTCCAAAATGGCCAACTCTCCGAACGTATCACCTTTTTCTAATGTGCAAACCATTTTCGCCTCCATATTTTCTTTATTAATCACCGTCACCATCACTACAATGGTAAAAGTGGAAAGTATTGATAAAATGGAATTAGAGGAAATGTGATTTTTACGAGTGGCAAAATCATAGGATTCGCTTCTTTAAATTCTTTTTAAATGCAAATTATTATTAGCTTCCACTGTGTATCTTC
Organism: Prostheceraeus crozeri; assembly: GCA_907163375.1. NCBI lineage: Eukaryota > Metazoa > Platyhelminthes > Polycladida > Euryleptidae > Prostheceraeus > Prostheceraeus crozeri. The sequence goes on along the minus strand of CAJQUW010000395.1, from coordinate 25,568 downwards.
CACAGAGGGATCTCGTAGGGAGTGTGTTCATCGTTCGTTCATGATTGGTTGCAGGTAATCATGATAACTTTACAATCAAGTAGAAACTCATCTAGGGCTAAACCTCTCGACTTCCGTGGTACAAGTGAAAGGAATTCAACGAACCTTGAAAAAAGCAGCGGAATGCATGACTTAATCAATGCTCAGTACTTGGCTTAGTACCTTCTCAGGACCAGATTAATGCATAGATTTTTGATATGCATCATTTGGCATGTATTAGATTGTTATTAATCTGAGCATCAAAGAAGTATCTAGATTTTATTCTAAAATTCGCGACATAGAGTCTTCATAATTTAGTGGGATATCCATGAAAACCATGAATTATATATATTTATTTTACAATTCAAAAAAATGAAAATTGTTTGCTTGGCGCATTGTCTTTATCAAATAATGGACACCTTTCCTTTTGCTAGATATAAATGTTTTCTTATACATGGAATATTTATTATTTATTGAACGAGACAGATTTAAGTGACATTTTTGTCCGATCGGACTTCAAGGGCACTTTACTATAAAACATTAATATGTCTGAAACTATCTACAGTGCATCAGGAATGGTCAGGATAAGGCTCTTCGCAGCAGTTCAGCCTTTAGGCCTCTCTTGAAGGTGACCACTGACGGAGCAGCTTTCAAGCTTGTTGGTAGGTCATTCCAGGTGCGAGCTGCAGCTATAGGAAAAGCTCTAGCACCAACTGTCTTCAGTCGGGAAGTCGGAATGAGAAGTTGATCGTTGTAGGCAGATCGGAGATGCCTGCGGGAAGGGTTGGAAGACACAGGCTGGAGACAGGAAGGCAGATAACTTGGGGCACCACCTCTAAGACATTTGTAAAGTTGAAATTTCTTTCAATTGATTTACTATATTCACCTACTGTGATTTTTAGAATGCGATTTTGATAATAATTGATGATCAAATTTTCCAATCTGCAAAGAGGAATTAAACAGCATATTGAATCGCTTTCATTTCCTTGTCAGTAATGCAGATGTGAACAATGAAGCATTGCCCAATGGACAGGACTTAAATTATTAATTGCTTGATTGAAATATAATTTAGATTTCTAAATCTTGAACCAGTGTTATCACATCTCTCGTTAAGCAAAGATGGGGACATCTGTGTACTGTACGATGTCCTTTGCTTGAAATTGTGATAATGGGCCGATTTCAATTAATGACTCTCGTAAGCAGGTTTAGTACATAATATGGATACAATTAATACACTCGTATATAATGTAATGCCAACATAATATAACATATTTATAATATTATCATTATATACAATATTATATACAATATAATGTGTCACAATAAACGAGAATAGAATATATATCACAAAAAACGGGCGGAAAAATTCTATTCTACAGCTATGCTCGTGTCGTAAATTATACTCTTTAGATACATCTATGCTCTTCATTTCTATTCATCTACTTAAGTCAATAAATTGAATGAATATTTTTAATTGGTGCAATGCGCTTGCTCTTCATTTTCTTTCAGCCATCTACTTGAAATCAATGAATTTGAATAAATAATTTGAATTTGTACAATTCGTTTGCTCTTCATTTATTTTCAGCTTACTATTTATGACAGCTTATCGAATAAAGAAAAAAATGAAGAACATACATGCATGTAAAGAGCATATATCTGCGACACGACCATAGAAGAGCACAGATATAGAATTCTATATTCACGGGCACAATAGAATTTTTTCCGCTCGCTTTTTGTGATACAGAAAGTATCACAGAAAGTATTAGTGTAATTATATGATAATAATATAATATAATATGAATTTAATTGATACGTGACAAATGTGTAGAAAGTGAAGGCTTGTGGACAAATGTCCTGCATTTCAGAACCTTCCTCAAGTGAGAAATCGCAGGTATAACATAATAATATGCATAATAGTATAGGGAAGCTGACTTCAGTTTCAAAGATTGCGCAATTTCATTGTAAGTAGCACGATTAAATCAACATAAATTCTAAAATGCTGAGAAAAATAGTAATATAACCACTGGAATTAACTACCTGTCGTATGAAATTTGTCTAATTTTGCCTTAACGGTTCCTTAGACATTAATAAGCCAATCCCTGCCGAATTCTACACAATTTAACTTCCAAAGCATTGTACCGAATCATGTAAATATCACATTACGAAATGAGTGGTGTGTGAATTTTGGAACGGAGATGTCATTTGAGTGTTGAATGGAGTGTAATTCAGAACTTAAAAATCCCAAATCTTGAGCGATTTTGAAATTTTTGAACTTTTGCCGAATTTTGGTAGTAGGCCTAAACCTCCTTCATGATTACAATGATACTCCTCCTATTTACAATGTCATGGTTGAATGTGCCTAGAAATCATTCATGAGAGCAGGCCTTCTAAATGAAATTGATAAGCTTAAATTGTACAAGGAATACAATTCAACCATGCGCATATGAAATGTAGAAGATTTTTCTTCTAAGTAACCAATCCATGCAATAAAATGCATTCTACAGTTCCAAATAGCTTCAAATGTGATTATAAAGAACTAGGGCGACTTCCAGATACCCAAAGAGTTCTAATGATTAGGATTATATACAGAAATCACTGATTAAATGCACTGTTGTAGAAAATTCTATGTATGTAACATTTACGTGACATTCGAATTGCCAATACTGTATTCAATATCTACACTATGTCTCCTACATGCTTAGTAGCAATGATTTACTGATGATAATATTGAAAGCTGATCAACTATAGCATAAGGCACCGTCTGTAAGATTCCACCTAACTGCTTGAAGCAGTTTCGGTACCGTCATTAATAACTCTCGTTAATCTATTCAACCGAAGGTTTATTTGTAAAGTATTCTCGTTGATAAAAAAGCACAATGCCATCAAGATCTATATAGACTGCTTCATCTTATTAAGGAGCCATCCAACAATTATGCAATACTCTTTAATTGATGCATGTTATTATCTCAATGCGATAAAATGTCAGCCGCTAACTGGACCGGTGATAACTCTTGCATACAGTCGTAAATGGAATTCTATGAAATATTGACTGAATTTTGTTATAGGTCTAGGCATCAGTTGATCTCAGTGTCTGTGATGGTTTTGATTGCAACATTTCAATACTAAATGCGATTTTAATGATTCCATATCAAGTTTGATTATGAGCTATAATTTAACTTTTCATCGCGACTGAGTAAATATCATAAAATAATCAGTGCAAACGATATTCGTTGATACAGAGCAACATAAATGAGTGACATTTGAATGCATTGAAGCATCATTAAGTCGTTGCAAAATACTACTTTTGCGATTAGTCAAAAGGAGTCCAGATTATTTATGAGGCGGGTCAAGATCTTAATAATTATTATGTGAAAGTTTTAAACATGTCTGATATTGAAAGTTGCAATTAATTGCCTACAATTCCTCACGATTTAGTGAGAATTATGATTATACATTTAACACTGTATTGATAAAGCATCAACAATTATATAGCTCTTGAAGCTCGGAGCTTTAAGTGCATTGTCGATTGCATTGTGCCAAAGTAGAGAAATGCAAAAGTAAAGATAGAGACTTCATTTTTCGTTAAACCAATGCATATAAGCGAAAGATAACAAAGATAAAATGATAGATGCTGTTTATCAAGCACATACATAGAAAAAATTGTCCAAGATCAATAGAGTACAAGATCACATCTCTTGAATCAATAGAGAGACCGACTTCACTCTCAGATGAGTGTATAATTTTTTTGGTGTATAGATGATTGTATAATGAGATGTGATATGATTCTAATCTTCATTTCACGATCTGATAATGGTGGCGAAATATTTTGTAGTATTGCACGAGGTATTCAACTCGCAATATCAACATGTGGTTGCTTGCGGATAATGGTTTTGCATATCTGAAAACGAAACCACTATCTTTTACGCATCTGTAAACCCCAAATCGTATTATAGAGAACATGTATCGCTACCAAGTTTTTCTTTATGCTTTCGTAGCAGACGCCGGTGCATTTGTTTTGCATCTCAGTACTTTCGGTTTCAAAGCGCAGCTTATTGTGACATGCATTACAATACACTTCAAAAAAAGGAGACAATTGAATATCACCAGCTAAATTCAGAACACAGGACCAGAACGCATTTAAGTCGTCACTAAACTGCTGTTGTGGAAAAATAAACAAATTAATTCATTGAAAACATTTTGAATGTACGTAACTGATTCCATACTTTCTGAATTGAACGAATTTCGGATTAATGTCCCTTACCTGACCCCGATAGAATGAAGTAATAATACAGCGGATGGTCACCTTCTCGAATGATCACGGCCAGAGGTTCAAATCTGAAGTAGAGTAAAAATCAATGTCATTTCATGAAGGAAGTCGTTTCGACAAGATATCAGCGTACTCTACTTATTTCCAAGCAATTTCTGCATATCCACTTTGACATTTGCCTGGAAATGTCCGTTCCTAATGATTTATTGCTAATAATATCTCAGTACCAAGCATTTATGACGGATAAATACCAAATTAATTTGAGACATGTCTTCATAAATCATCTAGTAACAGAGGAAGCAGTTCGTATCGTTGCGGAGCAAACATGTACGAAATAAAGTCATTTATGCATGAAAACATTCCAATTTTCTAATTGCAACTTTACTAGAATCTGGAAATATCCGAGGATTTTGCTTTTATTACTTCTTCCAATGTGTATGGGCATTTGGAATCAACATGTGTGCAATTTTCGCAACTGCTGATTTACAACGAGGAAAGAAGCATGAAATGAGGAAAGAAAAAAAACTACATCAACCTGTTATATTTTCTCATGATAAGAAAGCCCATTATATTCAAGGCAATCTAACATCCAATAAAAAGTTAACGTCGCATTTGCGCATTGTGCGCTTATAAGTAATAATTCGCATTTATTACGTAATTTTGCTGATCTTATGTCGACTTTGCACTAATTTCAGTAAACAAATAAGTAATATGCTTATAAAGTAGGACTACACCCATTTTCCTGGATTCTGCTATTCATGCGCTAACCAATGAAAGGTCACGTTTTACATTTATGCGTCGCATATCGGTGTGCTGAAGCGAAGAACTTATTTGAAGTAATCAATGTTTTTATGAATGAGTCAGCGGGTCAATAAAAAATACTGCACAAATAGATGAAAATATAGAAATTATGTAGCCTATATATATATATATATATATATATGTATATATACATGTATGTATATTTTTGTAGCACATTGCACCCAGACTTTTCATTGCGAGTAAAAACAATAATTCTGCCAGACTAGTTTCATTGCTTCCAAGGCAACATCTTCAGTGGAGAGAAACAATACGGTTACATCGCAATCTTTATATACGTAAAAGGAACCAGTGAGTAAAAGTAAATGGATTTCACAAATGTCAATCAAACACGTGTCTCTGGCTACAAGTTCAGAAGTAACTAGTGAGAACCATTCCTTTCATTTGACAGTGCATAGCTATCTGCTTTTAATAAAATAGTTTCCAGAATGAAAGGACATTTGTACTGACCGATGATTCTGAAATTTCAGACTTAGGAAAATGGTCATGCATAGATATCTCAGTTTGAACTGGATAACTTATATATGTATATATTAATAATGCATATATTTAGAAACCTGTCCGATAAAGCTCGACATTAAACTGATTGCTACTATCTTAACTTTCTATATTTGCACAATCGAATTTAAATTCACACTTCATGAAAATATCGAGTATTCAAGTATAATGCAGCATTACATTTGACATGAATCACTGCCCGTGAGACTTGCTACGAGTAGGGTCAAATATGAATTCGAATACGTTTCCTTTCTGTTCAAAATTCATCAGGTTTGCTAAACGATGAAGTTGTGAACAGTTTCTAAAGTTGCAGATTACGACAAGACAATGTTCAACGATATATTCTTGAACGGATTGTTCACTCCAAGCGAGACTAACTCCGATCATCCAAATATAACACCACATTGATGGTATCACTTCTTCATTGGATTATGAAGCTATCATCCGATTATTGGCAGATTACACGCTAGATTATGCGATTAATGATTGATTAAAAACTTGTTGTCGATTATTACATAAACACTGTTTATTTACACTAAACGGATGTTTTTCATTTTTCTTTCTTAAGCCATGCCTATTTATGCATATTTATGTTTCTTTTATTCATATTCAAGTTTACGTCTCTTATAAGATTCAGCAGATGTAAACCCAGATTTCGGTTGTGACAGTTAAATGAGCATAATTGCAACAAAATGTGGCGTTACTCATTGCACATCATCATTGTACACATAGAAATTCAACATTTCGCATAGTTTAAGTTGGTATCATTTTAGAATGAGCATCAGCTGTTTGCTGAGGGCAATTTGAGATGCTCGTTATCTAATGAGTTAATCGCTATTTAATGAAACACTCCGTCACGTGAGTGCTATACAGCAAATGTTCTCATCAGAATACCTTCAAAATTAACCCCATTTAAACGGGAGGCAACTCCTAGTGAAATTATGCTCCAAAATGGTAGACCAAACTACTTTTATTTCAGTAGGCCTAATCATCCTTCATCCAAGCGAAAATCCTGACAAGCGTATGAAAAGCTGTAATATAACATTTACCACTCAGTGAAAGAAAATTCGTTTATGCCCACGCCGATAAATTTGTCCAACATAGTGCATATTTCGGGTGATCAGTAGGGGCCCATTTAATTTAACTGATAAAATGTTTCACATGGAATCCAACATAAACATTGACATGAATTTAATTAGCTGAATAAAAATTGGTCAATGTTAAATATCTCATCAGTAAGTTAAAGAAATTTTGATTAAGTCGGAAAGATGTGCCATAAAACAATGCGCTAGGCTAGATATAGCCTGTATAAATGAATAATCAGGCACGGAACTACTGATCCTAATTTTCGATTGCCAAAAATCTGTTGGCAGAGTATTTTTATAGAGAATTTGAAAAAGTCGATTGCGAAACTCAACTGAAACTGTATACTGTAAATCGCTGGATATGGAAATTACATGCGAAGTAACAACAGATTCACTTACAATTTGAATCTTGTAACTGATTCGAGATTCTCTATCTCTACAGAGATTTGGCATGCTTTACATGCAAATATGGAATTTCTTTCCTATACATGTATGTTCGTGTGTATTTGGTATGCAACGATGCGAACAACTCCTTCTGTAATAAGTCGAACAAAAAAATATACTAGAAAATATTTTTTGCCGTCTGGTAGTGATCGATTTACAGTGGCCTTGGTTCATGCAACTCTACCAAATGTACAGTATTATGCCAACTAAGAGAAAACGCTTGATGTATGGTGTAAACAGATTGATCGTTAATGCCCGCAGCTCGAGAAGCCGGAAATGCCGTGATATTCCCAATATAGAAAACCTTTTACGCCTCTCATGCTCAGCAGTGAAAAATATTGACTTGAATTCCATTGCAAGTATCAAGCAAGATAAATGTGAAGAATTTCGACTGTTTTACTTACTCCTGAAACCAGGCAACTGATGAGAGCTTCAACAAAATTTCGTGCGGAAGTTCTGCGATTGCATCAAATTTACGCAATTCCCGGCTTATCTGAAAAGATCATTGTCATGCATGTAGCATTGTAATTGAACCTGTAAGAAAGTACAGACATAATACTAATGATCTAAGTGCATAGAAAGCTTCTTAATAGTTATTTACGCAACTAGTGCTTAGTTGCTTCCTTGTAGCATTCCACGAGTTAGATATCTTAAATGCCCGAGTCCGTATCGTGAGGGCTATTTAGATCTAACGTGTTCGAATGCTATGATGAAGCAATCTCATGCACGAGTTGGGTAGAGATTTTTATTTGTCGACGTGCTATGATGATCAAGGACAGATTTTGATTGACATGTCTATGATTATCAAGAGTATTTGATTTGAAATTTAGCTTGACAGTCCGGGAGCTACTGACACTTTCTTCCTAAATTCGCGCACAAAGGGCTTAATAGCATGGATTTGTAGATCTTGAAATGCTGAAAACAAAAATCTATTTCTTGAGTGTCACAGCCAGTCACTTTCGGTTATAGATAAGGTTAAAGAATTCCCATTGGAATCCAGTGGTAAAATTCAAAAAATAACTATGGATTGTGAAGCAATTTGCAGTTTTCGTACATTTTCTTTTGCGGAAAAGAAACTATTTATTAGAATGACATGAAATTTGAAGCATGCTTGAGTACAGAAGATTAACTTCGATTTAAAAGTTGAAGTTAGTCACATGATTCAGTATTTGATGTCTGAGATCCTCTACAAAATGTGAAAAATCGCCAAAATTAAGTCTAAGCATGAAATTTACAGATTTTGTGGAGGCTCTCAGACATCAAATACTGAATCATGTGACTCACTTCAACTTTCATATCGAAGTTGATGCTTGGAATTCAATCATGTTTCAAATTTCATGGCATTGTGATGAATAGTTTATTTTCTGCAGAAGAAAATGTACGAAAATTGCAAATTGCTTCACTATTCATGGATATTTCTTGAATTTTCCCATTTGATTCCGATGGGAATCCTTTAACCTTATCTATAACCGAAAGCTACTGGCTGTGACACTCAAGAATTTGATTTTGCATTCAGCGTTTCAAGATCTACAAATCCATGTTATCAAGCCCTTTGTGCGCGAATTTAGGAAGAAAGTGTCAGTAGCTCCCGGACTATCTATGATTATCAAGAGTTTATGAATCGAAATTTAGCCGCATCAATCGTGAAAATATCTACCTACAGGTCTAGTCTATACCAAAGCAGGACAGGAGCACTCATAATTGGCGTAGATTACACTCCTTCCAGTGCATTGGAGTAAAATGATAATATTTCCCGCGCGCGCAATAATCTGCTGTACAGGTCAAATAGAGCGGTAGGATATTTACAATACATGTACGGAGACAAATAAATGACATTTACAATGGATGCTCATACAGAAAATCAGTTCAGAAGCGCAACCAGAAAACACAGTCTCCTCAACAAGCAAAGCTTATGTACGAGTACATTATTCTAAACGTCAAAGCATGATCCTAGTGAAGATCTTACAGTGAAAAGCTATAAAGGACTAGATGAAATAGAAATACACCGAAGTGATTGCATAGAGTTTATTGTCATACGCGTTTCAGCACACATGACGTGCCATCCTCAGTGACAACTGAAAGTGACAGAACAATAAAGGTTTATATACAAGGGAGAGTACAATCAACAAATTTTATTTACTGAGATTGTTTTGCTGAGATGGACCATCAAAACAATCTTTCTCAATCCTACATCATACTAAACATACACGCATAGGAGAAGCACTCAGCATCAAATCTCACATCAACAATCACATACCTCTCATGAACAACCACTTGCAATCAGAACATCTACATTTATTTCCATAATACACACTTCGTTATATTGTATAAATTGTAAATAAAATTTGTTGATTGTACTCTCCCTTGTATATAAACCTTTATTGTTCTGTCACTTTCAGTTGTCACTGAGGATGGCACGTCATGTGTGCTGAAACGCGTATGACAATAAACTCTATGCTATAAAGGACTATTTGAAATGAAATCCTAGATAAGTATGGATGCTGAAACAAGCACAAACATGGCATGATGAGGAAACAAAATTTATCACTGCAAGTTCGGTCAAAATTGTGTTTCAGTAAATTACCGAAATACCTCTACTGTCAAAGTTAGTAGGTTTTGCTTCGATTAACAATTGTGCATGCTGCAGTGTCAAATGATTTCATACCTGCTAAATGTATTCAAGAATTGCTGTACATGATTCGAGTTTGTCAAAATTCTTTATTGTCTATGGTTTGATCATGTGTTTTCATAGTTCGAAAATTTGCATGATACATGTGAAAAATAAATTATAACATGACATACAAGCTGATAACTTTGTACAAATGTTTAGCACCAAAAATAGAAACTGAATGAACACTGCACGTCCGCAAAGTTTGAATGTTTGATTTATTTTAGAATGCTGTGTAATTAATTAATTGGCTCTCTGACTTAATTAAAAGGGAGCATACTAGATAAATGTACGTCGTTATTTCATTGTTGACATGAAGTAGTTGACATAAAGAATAGAAGCAACCGCTAATATTCCTGCATGCATGCATTCCATGATAGAACGCATCAATTCGTTATCTGTCTTTCTGCCTTAAGTTATATAAATATGCATTTTAGTTTGATTGATTTATAGTTAATTTATCCATTGCAATCCGCCTTTTGTTTTAAAAAATAACAATTTCATTTTTTATATTTATCAATAATGCTATGATTCATTATATTTTCAAATGTGATGACATCCTGTGACTTCTTCACTTACATACCAACACCATCCTAACAGACAATAATGTAGAGTTGAGTCACAGATGAAATTCATAGAAGTGAATGAACAACTTTCACTTTGTACGCTGTACGACCAAAAATTAATTGATTACAGAACACTTGATTCATCGTCGATCGAATCCGCATCGTTTATTGATACATCATCAGGGCATCAAGTCAAATCAGCAAAATGAGGTTTATATGCAAATTAAAATGATCAAGTAAACACAGTTGAGAACAGCTAAAATGAAATTTACAATAGAATGGAATGGAGAGATAATTGTGCATTTACAATTACCTCTCTGTAGTACAATTAAAAGATATGCAACGGAACAGAAGAATCGCATTCGTTCAATAAATTATCAGTTTCATGCATTTTAATCAATATAAATTCAGCTATGCGAGTGTGTTTAGTACGGCAGACGATAGAAAAATCATTGGCTGTCGCTTTATGAATGTGCTTTGTAATTTCAGAATCTTGCGGTCTGCCTTTGATTTTTCTATTGTCTACCGTACTAAACACACTCGCATAGTTGAATTTATATTGATTAAAATTCATGAAACTGATAATTTATTGAACGAATGCGATTCTTCTGTTCCGTTGCATATCTTTTAATTGTACGACAGAGAGGTAATTGTAAATGCACAATTATCTCTCCACTCCATTCTATTGTAAATTTCATTTTAGCTGTTCTTAACTGTGTTTACTTGATCATTTTAATTTGCATATAAACCTCATTTTGCTGATTTGACTTGATCCCCTGATGATGTATCAATAAACGATGCGGATTCGATCGACGATGAATCAAGTGTTCTGTAATCAATTAATTTTTGGTCGTACAGCGTACAATGCTATCTTTGGGCTTATTATCTTATAGACCTCTACTCTTTTACTTGAATTACGCCCGTAAGAGTTCGCAGAAGTCCTTGAGTCAGTTGAAGTTTTCCTAATCGTGTCTTCTTTCTGATCGTTGACTAATTGTATTCTTGTTTCGAGAACACTTGTGGAGTCATGTCATTTAAGATCCCGTTGCAACTGACAATACACCGACATCAGTGCACCGGATTGAACTTTGAAAAGAGCAACAAGAAACAAGTCAGATGTCTCTGATGAAAACCGATATTGCGGGACCAATTTATGGGAAAGATTTTAGATCCCAATTTGAACCAGATACTTGCGCTCCAAGCTTATGACATGCATTTGTACGGTAGAGAGTTTTTACATCTTGATTGTTGAGGATAGATTCTATACGTTGTTGATGTTGATGTCATTCGAAATTTGGAGTACACTGCAAACTGTAAACCGCAAATATCCGTTAAAATAAACAGCAAAAATTACTTTCACGGTTTTTTGCAGTCTGAACGGTAGACATCCGTAAAAGCAGACGTTTGTTTTATCTGACAAGAATGGATTTTAACTGCTACGTCATCACTCATCACGTTGTGACGTCATCATTTTAACAGATATTTACGGATATTTTCTGTGAAGCTTTTCTGTTAAGTTAAACGGTTATTTTAGCTGTCTTTAACGCTGTACAGTTTACAGTGCGCCGACGAAGTATTTCTCTTCCTTATGTAATTTATTTCAAATTTATAGTACAAACTAAATGTAAGTAAGCGAAAGCCTTTTCTCGACTAACAAAGGGGCCTTCATCTGCACTCATAAGTTGTACTCCAACGTTGTTTGCTATTTTATAAATGTGAATTCTCAATTACGGATATGCTTAAAAATATAGTATCGGATGCAGCAGGCTGCTTACATGCTATAGAATGTTAATTATGCAACAAAATGTGAAGGTCACAAATCAAAAAATAATACATGTACGTACTATTCTCAGCGTATCACTGTTTAGTAGCCGATCAAAAAATCAAGTGTAGAAGATGTAGTGCTGACGGTGAAAACTAAGGAAATACTACGCATATCTAGTATATCAAGTTCAATCAATGCAGGATTTCTATTCAAACTTCCAGCTCTCTCAGGATGGGAAAAACACATTTCAAAAAAGCAAGTCACCTTCAACTATCTCCAGTTTCAACAGTAAGGGAGAACACAAAATGTGCTTGTCTTTGGATAAGCAAAATTGATGTACACTTACCCGATCCGTGCTCAGCATCTAACAGGAAGTAGATCGTTATACAATATGCAACATGAGCTATATAACCTAAAAGTTTACATATATATTACTGATATAAAGGAAGTTCCTTTGTCTAACATTTTCAATAAAAATGCGCAGCCTACCCGAAACAGCTGTCACCTTCACATCTATCATTTTATGCATGTATTAATTCGGTGTTTGTTCACTTCATCGACAGGGTCATTTCATTGACAGGTGGATGATATTCGCTCAAGAGTATCATGCATCTATAGATAGTTTAAGACATAAATTAATTCAATAATTCATAGACATCAAGGTATGATGTCTTTGAGCTTTATGAGGGACTCTAATGTCTTTTGACACTGAACATAGACATTGGTGAAACGAGCTTTCGATGAAATGACCCTGTCGACGAAAAGACCTTTCGATGAAATGACCTGTCGATGAAAAAACTCAAATCCATGATCTACATGTCGATGACACGACCCTGTCGATGAAATGACCCTGTCGATGAAATGACCTTTCGATGAAATGACCTGTCGATGAAATGACCATGTCGATGAAAAAACTCAAATCCATGATCTACATGTCGATGACACGACCCTGTCGATGAAATGACCCTGTCGACGAAATCACCCTGTCGATGAAATGACCTGTCGATGAAATGACCTGTCGACGAAATGACCCTGTCGATGAAATGACACTGTCGATGAAAAAACTCAAATCCATGATCTACATGTCGATGACACGACCCTGTCGATGAAAAGACCTCTCGACGAAATAACCCTGTCGATGAAATGACCTTGTCGATGAAATGACCCTGTCGATGAAATGACCTGTCAATGAAATGACCCTGTCGACGAAATGACCTGTCGATGAAAAGACCTGTCGACGAAATGACCCTGTCGATGAAAAGACCTCTCGACGAAATAACCCTGTCGATGAAAAGTCCTTGTCGACGAAATCACCCTGTCGATGAAAAGACCTGTCGATGACACGACCCTGTCGACGAAATGACCTGTCGATGAAATGACCCTGTCGATGAAAAGACCTCTCGACGAAATAACCCTGTCGATGAAAAGTCCTTGTCGACGAAATAACCCTGTCGATGAAATGACCCTGTCGATGAAAAGTCCTTGTCGACGAAATAACCCTGTCGATGAAATGACCCTGTCGACGAAATGACCCTGTCGATGAAAAGACCTGTCGACGAAATAACCGTGTCGATGAAATGACCCTGTCGACGAAATGACCCTGTCGATGAAAAGACCTGTCGACGAAATAACCCTGTCGATGAAATGACCCTGTCGACGAAATGACCCTGTCGATGAAAAGACCTGTCGACGAAATAACCCTGTCGATGAAGTGAACCACAACCATTAATTCATGACATTAAGTAATCAATTCTTTCACTTCAAGTCAACCCGATATGTTGTAAATGTGCTTCCATTAATTTTCTATCCTGCTTTAATACATAATTCACCGGCAAATCAAAGACAGTACAATGCCTCAAAATCTGTAACAGACCGCAGCCCTGAGGCATCGTTCGAATAATAGTCTCATAGACCGCCACCCTTATAGATAGCCACCTTCTATGTTAATTGCTTTGGGGCAAACCTGCAACGACATAGGAGCCTGCTAAGAAGCTTGATTGTGCTTCGGATAGACATTCAATTTATTAATTACAATTGCTAATTCTCTGCATTTTCATACGGATCTCTTAATGCACTGCGAATAACTGACACGTTATAGTGAATTCTGCTTTATGATTTATTCTATTTCTCTTGTCTATTGCATGCATTGACATAACAATAAACAGATCTTCCATAGAGTAAGTATATTAGGCAAATATATTATTATTCCTGCTATAGACACTTACTTACTCTATGAGTTCTTCATTAGCTTATTATCATATTCAACTTGTGTTTTCTTTCAGGACCTGCAAATTATACAAACTTAGTTTACAACGTTAATTATGAAGTTTTGCACATTCATGAGATAGTTGCCGTGCAAAGATGCGTAAGGGCTGGTTACGATAAATCACAATGCCGACATGAATGAAATATTTATTTATAGCTTTCTTGCGTTCATACTACGGATACGTATGATTTACTGTCAAATATTTTGTGGCATATGAACATATATACAGTGTATTTGCAATAAGTTTATGAAAAGTATAAGCGAGTATTGATGCGTTCTTCTTCACTTTTGACAAGTAATCAGTTGAAAAATTGACCGCAGTCTGTAATAGAACTGCAACCAAGTGTAGGAGTTGAAAATGGGCATAGTAGATTCATTCCGTTTTTTTAAGTTTTCTTTACCGCTTTAACCCATGTTCATGAAGGAAGAATAGAAAAATGTCCTCAGACTTGAATAACTTAAGCACAAAAATTCCTTGGCAGTCATAGACACTCTGTTTGCCCTAAAAGGGCCCGTCAGTACTTAAACGGCTGCCAAGGATTTGTGTGTTTAAATTACTCAAATCGGAGGACACTTTTCTATTCTAGGACACGGCGAACTGGCACTCCGAAATCTCTATGATTATGAAGGAGGAAAAATTTCCATCATTATTTTTCACCAACTTTGGAACTTATTATAGACCTGAGACAGGAGTAATCCATTTTGAGCTCAAAATTTATGTGACCTTGAGTATTTGATGAAGAATCACATTATACGAATATTTGCGACATTGCAGACGGTTGTTGCTTCGCATACTGAGGATATCAAATTTTATGCATACACTTACTCAAGAGAATAAAATTGAATGGTTCTTATAATCCAAGCTAACTGATTGGAACTCCTCACTGTCAAACATCTGCTTTTTCCAAACAGAACATCCTTACGCACAGTAGCAAAGCATCAAATACCTACATGTGAATCACGTCAATAAGGTAAAGAAAGATTCTATGAATATTAAAACAAATAACCGGCACTATACACAATGATGCAAGCACAGAAAATTAAATTTCAAAAGTTTAATGTTTTATAACTGGAGCATTAAAGTATAATGAGTTGAACGAAAAAACAATACATCTGCTTTCTGAAAAAAAACTTGGCGAATCTCTGAATCAGCTGTTTTCAGCAAAATTTGCATTCAAAATGATGCTACCATAATATTGAGTTATTCCATCAACGTAGTCGTTTTTATATGTTACTTACCGCTTTGAAATCCCTGTCATCCCTCGCATGTGGTTCTTTTTTCAAAGCACTTAGTGCTGTCATTGTCAGCTTCGGCTGAAGTAGAGGTGCAGGGGTATTAAACGGCAGAATAATGATATGTGATTTTATGAATATATTCTTATGCATTTTTGGCTCTCAAAACACACTTCACTTTACTCAGAAATATTTCTGTCCTTATCGGATCAGCCTACAAAAGTATTTATATGTTTACTATGAAAATCTATGAAAACAATATTCCTCTCTTTGAGGAACATAGACATATACTACAAGTATGTCAGAAGCATTAAGTAACACATAATGAGATTGTTGACAATAAAATTATATCACTATTCATACTTCACACAGATGAAATAAAGGGATCTTTATTAATGTGCATATCTACAATCTACATCAATATGAATCTTACTTCCATTGCTCGGCTTCATCAATGATTTCTAATACATATAGTATGCTGTGAGCTTTCCTTCATTGGCGGGCGTCTGCATTCGTCATCAGTGTGAAATGCGTCTACGCTGATCACTGCTATGTATGAACCGCGGTGAAGGCAAAACAAGGAATGGCTTTGCCATGGAAGAAAGAGTCTAACAATAGCTTAATTCTTACACCTTGTCGAATTAGCTTGCCGGCTGCGCCAAAGTTTCAGAAGGCAAAAAGAAAGAGGAGATCATTATATGGACGAGATTAAGCGCATGTGCTACAATCAACAACAGCAACAGATAAGCTGCAAACTAATCGTGTGTGTTTGACGGAAGCAGCTGCTCCAGTTGTGTTAAGCAATCAATGCGAGATGAATGCAAATGAATAATTATGACACTTTTTGAATGGAAAACATTGGTTTATAACTAGATTATTGATGGCTCTGCGACGAAGGCGCCGCAGACCTGGAGAACACGCCATTGTTAGCAATATAGCTTAGTATAAAAAACAGCAAAAAAGTGAAGAAAAGCAATTCATTCCTCACAGTTTTCAGACTTGTTTTTGGTTAAAGTGGCCATAATTCGAGACTTCAGTATTGAAGCAATTTTGACTGGCTTTTCTTTTGTGTGTTAAGGAAACGTTATCGTCAATAAGTTTCACTTTCACTTCATAGATATACTAAGATATACAGAGATACGTAAGACATACTTAATTAAGAGACATGCTGCAATGTGAGCACGTTTCTACGAGATCTAAAAGAGCTTTCACTCTTCTTGTAATTTTTCGAGTAACTTCAGTTCATTTCATTTCAAAGCGATTCCCTCAACATATTTACGTGAACAGAATAATAATGAATTGCTGAAACAATTATACGTACGGATTTGTCCGGTTTAAATGCAGATGTAGAAAACAGGAGATCCTCCACTTCATTATCCAAAACTGCGAAGTTGAGATTTGTGAAAAAGCGTAAAACTGTTCTTACTCTAAAAAATAACAGTTCTTTATCAAACACCAGAAAATGTAGAAATTATTTATGAGAATTGCCAGTCCTAGATTTTTTTAAAGTCTTCATCATTGCATTTAACACCAATGAAATTAAATAAACAATAGATCAAATTGCCATGCAAAAGATGTGCGGCTGGTAGGATTCGAACCTACGACCAAGGTTAACTAGACTGTGCTCTAACCAACTGAGCTACGAGCCACTTACGCGACTCTGTCAATTGGCAGGATCAAACCCTCACCACCACACATCAGTTGTCAAGGCAATAATAATCAATGGATAAATAACACGTCACAATTGTGATCGCCGACATTAAGGCAAGTATTTATTCAATTTCTCAAAGTAGTTATTCAATTCCCTCAAGTATCTATTCAATTTCTTTTAAGCTAATTAAGTCATTGAATCAATCCCGTAATACGCACGATCCATTCCCATGCTCTTCGCAATTTGGAGTATTTATAATGTTTGACAACTTTTTGAATCCAAGCTAGAAAATAAATTTCGGGTATCAAGCAGCTGTAGGCACTTACTGTGATGAATGATAATGGTACAGGCGAAGCCAGATTATGATTGAATGCGCCAATCCCTTGAATCGCTTCAAAGCCTGATTCTAAAACGCAAATGTAAACAGAACCTATCAGAATGATAAAGAAAAGGCTTCAATACAAAACAAATATTTTGAAAATTCATGATTAGAAATGCAATGGGCTATATGCCATATAATACAACACTAATTGCGCAATCATTTTCTTGGCATCACTTACTTCATAGTGATTATAATAACAATCATTCTTTGTTGATTAGCATGTAAGCAGTGTATAATAGGAAATCATCCACACCACCCATAAAATAATCATGAAAATAAGTAGCACGCCCACACTTTTCAGTAGTTTTGCTATATGATGTAGATCTTTATGGCAATGGAAGAGAGGCTCTTGACAGTTTAATCCATTTAAGGTCGCCTGCATAATTATCGGCAAATTTTCTATAAACACGGTGGTACGTATTTCAGAATGTTATAATTAAGAATGATATATAATGACCAGTTCAATACAATAACCCTTTCTTGGAAATTAAAGCTGAAACGATTTTGTTACGATGGCGTCATGTGATGTCAAAATATACAAAAGCATGTTTATTCAAATGTAACTTATGCATTGCTCCAAACAATTCCTGCCGAACTAATGAGTCACTGTTTCATCATGAAAGCTTTCCATCACATTTCAAAAGCATTTGTCGATACTATGAATTAACAAATTCATTCGAGGGTCTGCTTTATGCAACTTGCTGTTGCTGTTTGCTGTGAAATCGACAAGTTTTATGGCTTTGGCATATACACGTACATGTAGTTCATGCAGGCGTTCGTGATTCTCTCCATTGTTTTCATTACTGACGATTTAGTGAAGAAATTTCGCCAACATTTTAGGGCTGCGTGGTCTACTCTTGGTTGAAACAAACATGAATTTGTGACTACTCATGAGTCTTAATATTGTTGCTGCTTGCCAACCTGAGACGCAAGACTGAAATGCTTAATATAAACGTGAATTGTGAGAAGTAGACTATAAGACTACAATGGCGAAATAAGTAAGCAATCTAGGCTGCTAACAGAAAATTAATTGATTGGAAAACGCAGTAATTAATTAATTAATTGAAACTGCATATTCTAACCAATAAACTTATTGAAACTGGTTTATCAACCAATCAATTAATTGGTTCCAATCAATTGAAAAATAATTTAGGTAAATTAATTTTTGGCAATCCCTGGCAACAAGTGCATGTATACAGTACTCGCAAGTCATTTTACAAGCAATTAAAGATGAGCATATTGAATTCATTGATGTTTTGCAATGAGTCACAATTTAGAGTTCGTTTCATTCATTAACTGTACTTGCGCTATATTCCACAGTGACAGATGCGTTTCAATTAGTAATGGAAAGATGAATAAGGTATCAGGAAGTATCAAAAGTTCTTAAAAGTTCTTGCTGACAAAAAGTACGCAGCAACCCACTTGACTCAAAGCATCGGTCAATGAATGAAAAAGATCTGATGCGTCGTCTTTGAAATTGCAAAGAAATAGTGTTGCATCGCGATGGAATTTCATTTTAGCGAGATAATATGCAGCAAGAAATTCATGCAACCACAATTTAAAAGTATGAAACAATGAACTCTTGGACTTCTTAAGAAAACTGAGTGGACATGAGAATAACGATGCCATGAGTTGTATTAGTTACATTTGGTTACATTGGCTACCTCAAAGGCTGTGAACAGTCCCGAAAGAGACTAGCACCAGCGTTATAACTTCACAAATTGTGATGATGTATCGTGCTCCTCTATATGTAAGTTATATAGCTATACTGGAAAATGCTTCAGATTGCAAGTGAAAAAAAGAAAGGAAGAACAGGGGCAGTTGGAGGAGGCCCAGAAGCTCATAACTGAATTGCTTCATCAGGCAATGTGTGGAGCTCACTCTTCAGCTCGGCTGGACATAGCGATTAATGGCAAATCAGTCGATTTAAACATTGATTTCTGAAATTCCGCAGAGCCTCAAAACGTATACAAGCTTCGAAATGAAGTACATGTGCGTGTATATAAGTTACCAATATTTTGTGAATAGTAGCACCGATCATGCGATCGCAACAGACTTGCTTACTATTTTCATTATCGTCTATAATCCCTTCGATTTTGACAATCAGGTGAATTGCGTCATTCTTGAATGATCCCTTGTTGTCAGCGCGAAACTCTAGATGCATCTAATTATTTCTCAAAACAAAGCACATGATAAATAAAAACACATTATTGATATTTTCATCAAAA
This sequence comes from Prostheceraeus crozeri, assembly GCA_907163375.1. Lineage (NCBI taxonomy): Eukaryota > Metazoa > Platyhelminthes > Polycladida > Euryleptidae > Prostheceraeus > Prostheceraeus crozeri. The sequence goes on along the minus strand of CAJQUW010000395.1, from coordinate 5,678 downwards.
GTTCAATCAAGGATTTACTAACTCGCTGCTTTAAAAATCGCCAATATACATGCACTACCCGCATATAATAGAATTAAGGCAAAGCACGTAACAATACTTCGAAAGGAAGACAAAAAATGTCATACATGATACAGTCTTCAATTCAAGCTCGAATTTCAAGTATTTAAGTTGTTTTCAAAATTTAGCGAATGCCTTGGAATCAAATGGATTCAGGCATCAAATGGATCACATGCATTACTTACAGGTATTCTCACTGGCCACCCTGACTTTCTCGACCGCAATCTCGCCTGACAAAGGTTTACAAACGTGACGTATGTAACTGATGTCATTTTCCAGCAAAAATGAACATGCATAAGATGAAAAGGTTGCCTCTCTTATGATCAGCAAATCATCAAAAAATCCTGCAACCATGATGAAACTTCGCAACATATTGTTCCATATTACTACAACGGTCAGTAAATCTGATAGAAAATATACGAGTGTTTCCATGTAATAAGGAGTTAAGGCTGCTACATACCTAAGAATTATTCAATGCATTTGATTCATATTTGTGAATACCTAAAGAGACTGACAACGATTAAGTTAATAAAAGACACCAACACCCTCGATTCCGCGACCTCACTCGCTCGATCCACGATCAAACCGAAATCCGCGGTGGAGACGAGCTCGCACCTTCTTCTGGTGGTGTTGAAAAGGACAGTTGGACAGAACAATCATGCATAATCGATCAGTGCATAGCAAGTGAGAAGATGAATTGCTTTTGAACAAGGCTTCTGACAACTTCCAACCAGCTCTCATAGGAACCAACTTACATATTTCGTCGAGTTGAGCGTGAACTGACTTTGGCTTGGTTTAACATATTTAATTCAACATAGCAAAGTACGTCAAGGTAACAAATTAAAAAAAAAAAGCTAACGACTAGTAAATTTTTAAAAGGTGCAAAATATGATTTAAAAGAAAATTATTATATCCTAAAATGTCTAAAAATCTAAAAATACTTGCTAGAAGGACAAACAACGGTTCTCCTCTCCTTATGTGGAGTGAATTGGCGAGTAAGTCGCTCTGTTCAAAATTATGTTTATCCCTTATATATTGAAAAGATTCTATTTAACAGTCTGCCCATACAGATGATAAGAGGACAGGTCTGTTTCCAATCAAAATACCAGATCTAGCTAACACAGCAGGATTACACCATCTAAAATCGAACAGGTGTGTAAGAGAAATATTATTAGTTCCTTAAGCTATAACGTGAAATAAAATTCTACAAAATTTGCATACAAATTATTTAACTGTTTTTAATGAGGTCATCAACAGGAACTTGGTCAGGACGATCGCGTTTCGACCGCCAAATCCTGGACGCTCAAACCCGACCAAGCGCGGTCCTGTACATTTAAGATGCACAGCCTCAAAAGTTAAATTTATAGTAGAGAAAAGTTAGCATCTCTCAAAAAATAGAGTCGCTATTGATGGACATGTACCTCAGGCATTTGAAAGAAGGACAGAGTCCAGCCAGCTAATCTTTTAGAAAACATACGTTTTTCAAACACAATTTGCGGGCGTTCTGGCATCGCACGGGGTTGGGAGTGGTACCGTTATGGCCACGCTGACCTCCTCCTTCTTTTGATCTCTTTTTGGCCGCCATGAGAATATCGTTTCTTCACAATTCTGTCCCAAAAAATTCAGATCGAAATGTTCTCAAAGATGACGTAGTCTGAAATCGGACGCGGTTTTCATAAAATGGAACAGTTTTCTATTGATGAAACAGCTTTTTGCTGTTCCCAATGCGTTCCTCATCCTCATGCAGAGGATATTGGATGTGTTCAATGTCATGTAGGCCCTCTACGGAAAATTTGTTAAAAATACGTACATTCAGTTTACTAAAGTGCTTTGTTGGGTACTTCTATTCTTCCCCTTCCACATTTTTATTGTTGATACTCTCAAGTGCTGCATCGTCAGCGATCTTCTCTAGCTCCTAAGTGCAGTCTCACCACCGTCGCAAAAGCCTTGAGTGAGTAAAATTCCTATGGTTTGTAGAAAATTCACAGAACTTGCTTTGCCGCTCAAGCTGCAGTGTAGACAACAATCCCACGAAGTTCATGATCACAGCACAGCTGTATCTTGTATTCTAACTGAGTATCCAAGGGACCAATCCCTCATCCCAGGGGTCAAGCAAGACTTCTCAGTGGTGTTGTGCTATCACTGAGTCACAGATCAAGTCTATTCTAAATCCAATGTGACTAAGTTTGATGAAATTCGATGACTTTGGAAACATTGGAAATGTGGGGGGAATAGAAGTATCCTTTGTTGCTATGATTCAGCCAAGAAATTGCAAATTTCGCATCATCTTTGTTTTACCAAGTTTGCTTTGGCTACTACGCATTGGGTCCGTTTTTTCGTCTGGGATCCTCCACCTATGGGGTTTGATCGCACAAAATATAAACTGTGATAGAAAAAACTTTGTGGGCACCAAATGAATGCATGTTTTCTCGCGACCTTTCGGGCCTGCAAGCAAATATTGCACTACGCGCTTGACGAAGACAGGTCTTCAAAAGCTGGTGAGAAACAAAGCATTCACTTCGAGCCCACTAATGAGCTTTCTTCTCAGATCACAGCGATTAACTGGCTCGATGGCTCGTCAATTGCACAAAATGCATGGATTTGAAACGCGACCACGCTGGTCATTTTCCTAATAATTGCATTTGAAAAACAATTGTTCCATAATGTTGCACAATGATAATTATTGCATTTTTGTGCGTCCAGTTTTTGTCATTAAAGCATCCGTTGACCTGTGTGAACGCTTTTCGGTCCTTCTAAGAATTACTACCATGGTGGGCGTTGCGATAAGTAAAGCGATCTCTTTAGTTGAAAATTTATCGCTTATCGCAGAGACCGGAAAATTTTATCGCTTTAAAACTTCCCGCGATAAATCCTGCGATAAATTTAGTGATAAAGAAGAAAACAAAAAAACCGTTTTTTAGCATTATTTTGCAACTAGTTTCGTTTTCCATTTCACTTGATTCGGTAGACGGAATTGGTGAGTGAGGAGTTCAATTAGCTTCAATTGAAATGGTCTTGGAGACTGTATTGAACTGTTTTTCGCCTATTTCATTGTCTGAACAGCGTCAGTACAAGTGCTATCAAATGGCCAGTTAATGGTCAGTTGATGCATGTATCCCGTTATTCCGTATTGAGGTTACTTTCATGTATGCTAGAGTGGAGCAATCCCGTACATGGAGGTATTCAGTACAGCTGGGGACGTCCTGAGACCAAAGAAGGCCTCAGCAGTGAACAAAATTTTGAAGCCCTTGTTTTATTGAAAGGGAACCTTCACCTCCTCAGCCAGAGGTTCAAGGTGCAGGGGTGGATAAGGAGGATGATGAATTACAAGTGCCTTAAATTGTTGTATTTGTGTTTGTGATGTTGTTCTGTGACAGTTTTGTTGATTTGTATGTTGTTATAAAGTAATAAAGTGCTAATTTCGTGTTTTTGGTGTTATTGTTTTATTCAATATTACATACATTTATATGGTGTCTTAAGTGTAAAAATGGTTTTTAATACATATAAGTAGTAAAAATGGAGTACCATATTTTTGGATTTATCGCAGGATATATCGTTATCGCATTACTTTAAAAGTCCACATTTATCGCATTATTGTTATCGGACTTAGCGGAAAAATTTATTGTTTTATCGTTATCGCTGTCCACCACTGATTACTGCTAAATAATTACTATTTCTTGCCCGTTGTCACTATGCACTATGTAAATATTGCTTGCTGCATGTGTGACAAGAACGTACATTAAGCTGACTTCTACTTAGCTAAAAATCCTCGCCGTCTCCAAATCTGTAATAACCGCATCTACCTGTCTGTAAAACACTCACTTTGAGTTTGATCGGGATATTCGATTGTCCCTCGATTAGTGGAGTTAACTCTTCTTTCTCAAATTCTGTAGAAACTCGGGATTTCCGCCGATGATAAGACCCACGGAGTAAATTTGACACACTTTGTGAAGTCGTCGGAAACGTGTAAGAAGTTTGAGTAGATAAGCGTCGCTGACGTTTTAAACTGAGTGCGTCTTTCGCGGTTGACGCCATCGATAGTCTGAGTCTGTTCACTTCAGTTTTATGTTTAAAATGTTCACCACTCTTAGACCGCGTGAATTGTGTAGAACAGTGAAGAATAAGCTCTCTGCAAATCTCTCGGCGATAATCTCATCCGTGGATTCACAGCCGTTTGTCGTCTGTCTGCATTGCTCCACAAAGCTGATTTATCAACGTATCAACAAGTGAAACTACTTGTGCACTGATTTCCAATGAAGATAGCTTGATATCGAAACAACGGATGGTTAAGGAGCTGTGTGGGTCCATGAACTGACTAAATTTGACTCTCAGTTTGAGCACGTTAGATTGTAACTTCTAATTGTTCTCACATTATACAAAACAGAGATTACTGCCAAAGAGTGAATAGTAATATTAAACAATATGACACGATTTATTGAAGATGTCCATATATTGGACTTAACATCAATAGAAAAATGTTTTCTCATTATTCTTCAAAGCGTGCCAACATTTCAATTCTCCTCCTACAATTGAGAAATATTTTTAATCATATCAGATACTAACTATCGAATTGCATGCTAAATTCAATAAACCATCATAATCAGAAGTCCCTGACAATGTAATTTAATTTAGTCTGTTAACTACAGAGTCCTCCGCAAAAAATGACTTAATCGATGACTCAAAGTCATAGTTATCGTTTTCCTGGTGAAATGTCTCAAGTAGCCAAGGTTAGAAAGTCAATCAATTATGAATGATTGCTTAGATTCATTTAGCAGAATGATTTTAAAAAAGTGAAAATTTTTCTTTCAGCTTTTTAATATTTTGAAATTAGAATTAAATTTCACAATATTTTGAAGCTTAATGGAAAATGTCCGATTCCCGGTCAACTCCCATAATGTTCATTGTGTAAGTACTTTCTATCAATTCTTATAAAAAAGGCTGCTACCTTTCGCTGAGGGCTTTCACATCACAGGGTAATTCGACATTTTCAGATTTCAAATCATGCAGGCCAATATAAACCGTCGATAAAAATACCGGTATATGAGCATAAATCAATTGCTACTTCAATGAGTATGCTTTTGTTTTTCTCATTTGATAACCTTGATTTACATGCGCAGCATTTCAAGTATTACTCCGAGCATGTCCAATATGCTTGGTAATTTAATTTATGCAGAAATACATGTAAATAGAAACTGACAGAAGACATAAAAATAAAGCATGGTTTCCTCATGAAATCTATTAATACATTTCTTGGCCCTTGTGTACTTTTAGATATTTAGGTCAACGAACTTGGTGCTCGGATAGAGGCTTGCACACGTTAAGCAAAAGGCGGTTCGCGGTGGAAGTTTTACTGAAAATATTTCAAACCCGTTAGATCGCCCACCCGCGTAACGAATTCGTAACGAAGCTGGGTAGCGGGAAAACTTCGTGAAGCATGAAATGACTTGAGACGCATTCTGTGCTCACTAGGGCTACTTCCTTCGAAAGCAGGTTGACACTGAAGTGGTTTTAGACCATTTTAAAACAAAAAAAATTGGTCGGGCAGAGGTCGGAATTATAATGGGATAACGGTGGTCGCCGGAAGATATATGTATTGAGTTCGGGCACCCGGCTATTGCTGT